>JASXSY010001052.1:0-332981 GCA_034509805.1 Sipha maydis
CGGCTGGTTTACATTACATTTTATTTTCGAAAATAATGTTGTTAAAAAAAAATAATAATAATAATAATAATAATAATTAATGATAGGCTTTTGTTTCCTATAAAACAAAATAATAAAATGTCATGAACTTCTAAAGACCAGAGCTGATGAACCATAGTATAATAAATTAAAGACGGTGGTAAATTCCAAATTAAATACTTAATAAAATGTGTTATACGAATTTTGTTATACATCTATAGTTTCATAACAGTTATAATATTCAATATATTTAATGTTCATATTCATTCGATATATGTTGAAGTAATTTTTTTCCGTAGAAAAAAATAAATATCGAATTATTTACTGATGTGTGAAACTAAACTCGATTAATTAGATTCAACATTCGTACAGAGCCACACGAGGATGTTCTAATTACGAAATATCCTGTGTTAATAAATATAGTTCAATTCTGTATTTTTTTTAAATAATTCGCATGACCATAGATAATATTTATATTAATTTCAGATAAAATACATAATAATGTTATTTTGTAAAAAAAAATCCATTTATTATTCTTGTACGGTTCGCTCGGAAAACTTCAAAAGTTCAAATTTTTGTTTCCATATTTTTAATATTACTTGTATTTTTCAAACTACAAAAAATAATGTTATTCAATAACACTTATGTTTTAAACAATCTATCGTCTATCGTCGAATTTATTTATCCATTAATTTACGCCTAATATATTTTTTTTATATATATAAATCTAAAAATGCGTTATAAGTCTTACGAAATTAAGAATGTGGTCCGTCAAAATATTCGGGTAAAATGACAACTTTTAAATTCTTCAGAATTAACAGAGGGTATTAGAGGTAATGTTTTTTACAAAAAATGTTAACAATTTATTTGAAATTTGACTAATAAATTATTTACAGTAGTGTAAGCAGCGTTTGATATAAATCATAACTAGATTATCTTGGTTAACGCAGAAGATAGTGTGACGTAACTTGTATATGGGTCACATATTAGTTAACAAATCGTATTATCATACGTAGTAAGTTTATTGTTCGTCCACGCAGTACATCAGTGCGATTAAAAAAAAAAAAAATGAAATAAAAATTAACTGTACACATGGACTGTATATGTGTATACAGTTTATGTGGGGGCAGTGTCTCCAGGGAATGGTAGGATTGTAGAAATAAATGATATTGTTGACTTGGTAAATAATGGCATTTTTTTCTTCGGATGGGATTCACCGACAAATAAGGAATATTCCAGGAATCATACTGATGTAGATTTAATTATAAAAAAAAAAAAAAACCTTGAAAATCAAAACAACACTGCTCCGCCGGAATGACGGTATACGCATATGAATATATTATACACACCAATGTGTAAGTACGTTTACCCAATGAAAATTAATATACCCCGAGAAAAATTGAAATTTCAAACTTGTTGGGATACGATTTTACCGCACTTTATTGAAAACAGTTGTGGGAACACGAGAGTTAAGGATTTTAAGGAAGTTCCGCTGTAAATTGCAACACATCTGGGTCGACTGTCCTGATTGTCCGTGGTCATGACAGGTATTCTCCGACCCCAAAACCGTACAAGCAGCACTGCAATGCAATTAACCGGGCGTGTTCACACGGAGTGATTTAGTTCACAACACTAATGTACAATATTATTATGCGAGTTTAACGGTTACGACTGCACATCGTAACGGTTGCGATACGTTTTAATTGCAGTTTACATTGCCTGCAGTGGCATGATTTTGACGCCCTACTCCTCGTTGCCGTTCAAAGGGGTTTTTCATAGTTAGAGATGAATAAAACCTAGAATTGAGTGTTCCCCACATTATTTTTAGTATACAGGTGGATGGTACTTGAAAACTATCATAATTCAACAAGGCAATCGTAAACGTTGCTGAAAACTTGGTTTAAAACGCGTTTTTTTTAGAACGTTTAGTCGATTTTCATAGTAGTGATTTACGCGCACATAATAGTCAGTTCAGTGTTCCAGGAAGGTTAGACATTTCTTGATAATGAACTTATACATAACTAATCTTCCTATAGAACGTAACATTTACATCAGCGTCACTGTTTTAATCATTTCTTTTTCGAAAGCCCATCGATTGACTTTTTATTATTTTTTTGAAAACTGACCTGTTTGTGGTACCAATGGTCAAGATTTAATCCGAAAGGGAATTCGAAAAACAATTTTGTAATCCAGTAACTACTTAGTTGTGACATTTGTGAACATATGTTTGTGTAAATATAATTAAAATATACTCACTACTCATCCACTTACCGACCACCGCACAGACGAAATTCACATACCGATTGATTTTAAATGTTTGGGAGAATGTATTAATAACTACGTATAAGTGAAATTACTAAAGCGAGTTGTAGAGGCGAGTAACAGTATGGATTGCCAATCAACAGGAGCAATACCAAGGTTATGGTTATAGATCGAGCAGGAGTATACTAACTGTACTGAGCGACTACCAGAAAGTGGATGAATTTACGTGTTTTGGTTAAATTGTACAAGTAGACGGCGGATAGTTCAGAGATATTAGGCGTCACGATCTACAAAAGCCGGTCACTTTTCGATGATTTCATATAAATCACAAACATGGACACTCAAATTTGAAGATGTAAAGCACATAAATGGATTTGAGATGTGAACCCTTGGACGGAATGGAGGTCTAACGTCTCAATTCTGGCTGCATAAACCCGTTGCTCAGCACACTTTAATTATGCATTTTAATAGACAGTAAATTATACATTTCGTATAATTTATGATAAGTATTAATAATAAATGCCTTCGCATAGTAAAAAGCCTAACAGGAAATCCAGATCAAAGGTGAAAACAACTTGTTTGAATAATCACTTATTCATATAATAATGCAAACCCGACCGTAAAGGGAAGTGATACATCAATATAGGCATATCACGTAACTTTACACCGTTATCAGGACTCGTATAAATACAGGTGGAGCGCCTGGTACCAATCAGAAGGTTAGGATACTTATGCGTACCCGTTTCACCCATGCCTATCCATGGTCTCAGGGTAAACGTTATTCTGAAACGCACAGTAGTTTTTAACTGTCTCGTTTTATCGTTAAAATATTTTTACTAGTTTAAATCGTGTATTAAAATGTTAGTAAAAATATTCTATATTTGTTTAATATTTTACATCAGTGTCCAATTTATTTGAATTATCAACCTACCTTCGCAATAACGTCTTAAGCTCGTATTGAACGTGCTACGTAGTTTAAATAATCAATTGTGAGTACGCAGTGTCCTGCACAGCGATCATTACACGTGCTACATGTGGATATAAGACTGGCAGCGGTGTGTATGCCAACGGTCTTAATGTTTTTTGGCCGCGAAATAACGAGGGACGAATCGAGCTCAGAGATGATCGACGGTAAAATGGAAGGGAATTGGAACCGCAGGAGAGCACCAAGGCGTCGGTTATAGAACAGATCAAGATTACCTCTGGCTATACCCTGGAAGAAGTCGCTCGATCGGCAATAAACCGAAAGCTTTGGAAACATTCGTTTACGGATGATTTTTCGAGAATCATATTTTTAAGGTTCGAAAAAGTTTTGAACTCCAAGCTGAATGTATATATTTATAAAATATAGATCAATCATATTTTTATTAATTATATTTATATGGTTTCTAATTGTAAAACAAAGTTAAAAAAAAAAAAAAAAAAATATAAAAATATTATAGAAGAAAGTCTACGCTTCACTTCACTTATACATGCCCATTTGCATTACCCACACACGAGAAGTAACGTTAGGAAACGGCGTTATAGATGTTCATTACACATATATAATGTATGCAGAACCGTCTAACCGTCTGCGGTGTCGGTGTAAGTTTTTGTCAGAGAACATGCAACGAAAATAAAACACCAATTGTTACAATGAATATAACTTTATTAATTTTGGAATATGTTTAAAATATAATATCCGTATGTATAAATTGGCGATTGATTCTTACAAGCGAGTTATTTAAATAAATATTTTTTTTATTTTTTATTAATTTTTTTTTTTTTTTTTACTTGAGCTATAAAAATTATTCCGCTATCTATAAAAATATTATACATATATTTGTATGTATTAAATCTGTAAGTATATATTCAACGGTAGTTATGAGCTGATACATTGTACAATAAGAATCAATAATAATTAGCACTTTTCGAGTATTAAACGATTTTAGTGCTAAACGATGTACACATGTATACAAATAAAATTCTTTGAACAAATCTAAAATAACTATAATAAATATACATATTATAATAACTGTGTACAAGATTGTTCCATAAACAATTTGTGTTGTCTTGTGGTTGGCATCTATTATATCTATAAAAATGAATATTACAAGCTTAAAAACTAGAGATCACAATAAAACGTATACTATTTTTGTATCGTCGTATTATATATATGATATATATATTTATATTTATATCTTGCGAACAATGTTTACAATCATGTTTAATATATTCTTAATTTGATGTGGCATTAACGAGAGTAATAATAATAGTAATAATAATAATATAATGACTTTATATATTGTGTATTCGAGTTTTTTTAAAAGCTATATTATAGTACGTCCTTTTTTATGCGCTAATTAGGTTAACATGATACGCCTACGTATTTGTTTGACATCAATATACGCATGCATATAATTATTGATTAGCGATTAATTGGCAAATTATAATTTAATATAATGGCATAAATAATACATCACAAACTATCTTATAATGACAATTAAAATAATAATAATAATAATAATAATAATAAAAATAATAATTATAATTATAATAATAACAATTATTATTATAATGATTATTGTATAAAATAAAGGAGAGCTTAAAACAATATTTTTGATCGCATCGAATAGCATGAACGTTATGGTACTCAAAAATTGACTCGAAAAATAGGGCTCTTATGAATATTAAGTGGGTGTAAAAGGAGGACGAAGAGTGAACGAAGTTCGATGGTAAAATGTCAAAGAAAATTGTCCAAACGTTTGCAATTGGAGGCGATCCTTTTTTCCCCATTGAAAATATCCCAGATACCAAAAAAAAAAAAAAAGATAAGGTAATTATTATAATAGAGAAAATTATAAATAAAATAAATAAGACGCGTATGGAAAGAGATTAAAGAATACATAAAAAATCAACGTAGAAGATGGTTAATGGTTAAGTGAAAAATCATAACATTATGCAGAGATTTATCCTATCAAATATGCGCTTAGTATAAGGGTATAATAATTCTGTTTGATTGAAGGCTTCGAATGTACACGTATAAAACTAAAAATTGGCATCTATTTTGTACAGGCGTTAATAAAAAATACATTTTTTTTTTCAATTCTTGATGATAACGCACATATACTCATATATATATATATATATATATATATATTATATATATTGGTAGCCTCACTTTGAGAGGCACTGCAGTGGTGAAAAAAATATATACACAATATATAGTAAAAACTGACACGAGAGATAAAAATGACGCGTTTAATAATAATAATAATAATAATAATAATATGATATGCCGTTGTCGGAAATAACGTCCTTTTTCCAGGCTCAGTGTACACAGCCGCAGTATGATAACGTGTTGGCTGACATCCGGGGGAAGAAAGCGTATACATATTTTAATCTATCAGTCGAAGAGTCTATCTGTAATGAAAAAAAAATTAAATTAAAATATAAGAATAATATATAACATTTTGGAATTAAACTAGTATAAATCACGTATTTTAACGTGAATCAAGTTGTGTCCAAATGTTGAAATTTTATTTTCAGTGAAAACTTTTCACAAAAGACTGGGAGAAATAGTGAAAAGATTAAATTGGTGGAATATGAATAAAAATATCCGATGAGAGTAAAATAACATCACGAATTTCAGATCATTACACGTATAATAGTCATCCGTAAAAGTATTGACACTGACGTATGTATGCGAGGTGTGGACGACAACACACGACATGTATTGTCGAAAAATTATGAGTTGAATGAGTGGGGTTCAACTCCTAAATTATATATAGAAAAAAACATTTAGGAATATGGATTTATTTGAGGTGTATAATGGAGATTTGGAGAGGGTTTTTTTTACAAGCACTGATACTTTATTTTGCTAAAGTAAAAATTTAGGATTCTACACGGACTGTTCAGATAATTATTTTGGAAATGTTTACATTGTCGAAACACTGACCTGTGGTCCCCAACGCGAGCTATAAACGCGACCGTGTGTCCCTACGTACTACACGGCGCATCCTTTTTTCACGCCGTACAGGACCTTGAGCTCGGGAAGTATGACTTTCTTGATGAGATTGTACGTCTTGGACGCCAATACTTGTCGGGCTGGGTCCTTTTTCAGTGTCTTGATGCCCGGCTTGTGAGTGAGGAAAGCGTTATCCAGGATATGGAACTCGTAGTCCATTACGCACAGCGTGTAACCCTATAGCAGAAAAAAATCCAATAAGACTCTCGTAAACATAATATATTCACATAATATACACTAAGATATACACAAAAGAGCGACGGTTTTTATTTTCCAAATTTTTTTTTTACCTACTCTCGCAATTACTTATTGTATAGATGTGTATTTCGGGTCCTAAACGAATATTGTCTTCTCTTTATGAAAATAATTTAAACAACACTCTATTCAGTTAAAAAAAACTTTGCTCCAGGTTTACAAACGATTATTGTTTACCTTTTTTTCGATTGGCTCTACACGTTTTCACTATGAATGGCATTTACTTTTTCGGCAAATATTCTTACATAGAAAAGATTACGAGAATACTATTCTACGGACACCGAAAAACAGTAGTAACAGTTAACAATAATTTATAATAATATTTACCAAGAATAACGATACATATTTATTTACCGTTTATAATGTGTAGTTAATTTTTTTGCTATTCAAGGAAGAGTTGTGCGAGTCAATAGTTTCAGAGCTGTTTAATAGCTACTAAGTATATTACTTAAAATAATAATTCATGTCTACACCTTACACGTATGAAATATAAACTGTACCAAGCAGTTTGATTAATTTCTGTTCATAATGTTGGAAAATAATATTACCGATGACGTTGGTTGTCCCGCGTTCACAGCATAGTGCTGTAATCATGCACCGGATCCTTGCGCGAGGAACAGAGCCATTCGATTTGGGAAACGAAGACGACAACAACTTAGCAGACGAAAACTGAACTCGCCCGCATATAAATGACGGCGACCCTGTATGGGCTGCTGACGAGCAGTGCGTTTACATATTACCCGGTATTGCTAGGACTCGTTACCCTTGTCGGACGATTAAAACCGATCATCGATCAAGCGGTCATTTTATGGTTTTCAAATCGTATGTAATATTTGATGATAAACGTTCAATGTTAACATAATTATTAGCATTATTAATTATTTCCGTAGAGGCCAACGCTGGAACTAATAAGATTATGGTTTGGGGTGATAGAACGTCTTGTTTTCACTGGCCGCTGCACGCACGCGTTATTCATTAGGGTTCACATAATTACGCACCGACGTTTATTATATTAATATTATATTATGGACGACGTTGCGTATGTGCTGTATGATGTCGGAGAAACTAGATATTCAACAAACTCCGATTGTTTTCGGTGAAATCTTCGGGCACGCGAGAATAATAATTAACGGTTTGATTATATCCGTATAGGCAATGAAATCATGACAGTTAAACAGGATTTTTTGACGATTTTCCGCTCCATTAACACGTGATATTTGTAAAAAAAAAAAAAGTCGAATTATTAAGCGATAGCAAAGCAACCGGTTTTCCAATTATAAGTGGACAAAGACGAGTAGCCGACGAAATCTTTATGTCAATGCAACACTATAAAGTTGCAGTACGGTTTGATAATATTGCGACAATCGAGTTCTACTAAATACGATTAGGTGATCACCAATATATCCATGTAACAACTGTGGACTTGCTTTGACCAAATAAAATATTTAATAGTACGAGCTTGGATTCGGTAATTTTAAAACCGTTGATTTCTACAAGATTTTTGCTTTCCAAAATCATAAAATTTGATTTATATGAGTGTCAACGAAAAACTTTGATTTTGCTTGGCTCGGGTTATAATTTTTTGATGATTTGTACAATTTAAATTAAAAAATAAATAAATAAGGTTTGATAATGGTAAGCGGGTTATTCGCATTAAAAAAATAAATAATAATAAACATACAAGACGCGTAAAACCATTTCAAAGCGATAACAATAAATTATTTTAATTCAATAATAATATTTAATTATAAATGTTTCGAGTACTTTTTTTATTATTATTAAAGTAGCGAATTCGTTATTATACCACTCAAAAGTAGAGAACAATCCCCACTTGTATATATATGCGTACGTTATGTACACATTTTAATACTGTTAAAAATAATGTTAAACAAGTTAAAACAAGTTTTTAATTTTTAATCATGTGTATAAATTACGAGAAAGTATTTGAAAATAAAAACTAAAATAATAAGATACGATGCAAATAAAATATATGTTATCGTACATCAAATCTACTAAATATATTAAAAATTAATTTTATTTTTCCTAACAACTTCATCGCTCAATTTTTATAAGGTCACATGCGTTATAGACCATGAATGCTGTTTTTATCCGAGCAATTTTCGACGTTTTCAGGACTTTTATTATTATAAAATCTAAGCACCCAGTATTAAAGTCGTATCGATTTAGCTATTATTATTAGCTACATTACCTGAGTCATTTTGTCCATTTTCCCTTCCCAGCTCAGTCTCTCGTCGTACAACGGGTCATTGTGCGTACCGATGAATATCGGCTCCCAGTGCAGATGGTGTCCGGTCCTTTTGCCTGTGTGGAACACGCTGACGCCGGGTTTGGGTTTAGCGCTGGCCCATTCTTTGAACTTGGGCACGGTGTGGCAGTCGGGACACACTTTTTTGTGGAACGTGATGGCCGTACCGTTTTTTAACATGGACAACTGTGAAAAATCACAAAATTATTGTAAACAACTATGCACTGTGAACACGTAAGCTTGCCCGAGATGTGTACAATAATAGTTACAACACGACAAGCGCACTGATGCAAGTATTAAAGTATTAAACATTTTAGATGGGAGATGGAAAGAGGGGCTGTACATATGGTTCATTGATTCTGTTAGTGTTATGAACATTTGAATCGTGTTACCAAACACTACTATACATCGGGTTATCAGAATTTTATGTGACAGTCGTTTATCCCAAACCTAAAGTAAAACATCGAAAGTTTAAGTATTAAACTATTATATAAAAGTTTCTTATTGTATTATAAATTTCCCTGTGTTCTGCATATTTATACGACGAAACCGCTGTTACATGAAATTCGGATCATTCTGCATATATTGTAAAGACCCCTCCCCCCATCTAGTTACATTTATGATAGCATATATATACACGTGTAGTAGGACGATTAGAAACTATTTTCGTTACATAGATATGGCACGTGAACATCACCATTATGCTATCGCCGACAAACGTTTTGTAACGCGGGTTTCACCCTATACGTAATAATAATATGCATAATCTGCTTACATATCAACGGGATTATATTATAGCTATTGAATCCGATGAGACCAAGGAAGACCACGGCGACGACGGAGTGAGAGTGTGAGATACGTTCACGTGATTAAAATGTTGTTATCACGACGGAGGGGACGAACAGAAAGTTTTGTTAAAAATCTCACCTCACGTTCGATTTCGTTTTGCGCGTCGCGACCGACGATTTACGACCAATATTGTTAATAGCGCCGCCGTCGTTATGGATAAGCTAGCGCGACGACATTATTGTGACAAGACTAAGGCTACGTGCAATCGAAGGTCGGCGAATAATACATAATAATATGACATATATTATTCCGATAACGATCTACGTGTATTCCATTCAGTTGTTTTATATCAACAATTGTTATGGTCATTGACGTCGTATTATTTTACAGCTATAAGATTAATCTTGATAAAGAACGAAAGAATTTAACTAACTCGTAGGTAACAATATGATATTTTCACGGTGCATCTACCGGGATGGATATTACGATTACTGACTCCTCCGGATATCATGTACCATCGCAACCGGTCGTAGCTATTGATCTTGTTTCTTTTCGTCCCTGCCAATACTGATTTTCAACTCATTCATTATTATAACTGTTTTATAATTTATAATGATTACACGATGAATAGATAAATATTAATTTCGGGGGTTTCGCCAACCATCTCGTCAACGTCACTCGCACGCGAATACCGACTATGTCGACGCTTTAAGAAACAAAAAAATGTTTTTTATATTGTTACGCGGATTATATTACGAATTTAATCAGAAATTCATTAGTAAACCGATGTGCTGCCATGATATACGTAACACTATGATAATATAATACACGTACAAAAAAAAATATTTATATAGATATTCATGTGTTTTTAGACGAAGTCCGGAAAAATATAGTAGTGTTCCTTGTATAAAAATATTATTTTCGTTAAAAATCGAACGTCGTGGTTTGCTCGGTTGTTAATAGTCCGAAACTCGTTATTTTTCCATTCCAAGCGGTTAGATTGTGAGAATCTGACAAACTGAGACAAACGGGTTTCTTCCTAGAGGCTATCGGCTTCAGAGCGCGCAGATATTATGTATAGGCATTGCTACAACTCGGAGATTTGGGCAAACGAGAGGTACACGTACGGTATTACAAAAGCATATATATATATATATATATATATATATATATATATAAAAATGTATAAATAAATCACTCGCGCGTATGCGCGTCGGCCTACAGAGACGGAATGACCATTTACTTTTTGATTCCTGGCCGCTTCTAACAATAATAATAATAATAATAATAATAATAATAATTACCGCTGTCTCTATATCGACCGTAACTTACGACAGAATCAATTACGTTCCGGAAACGCGTATTTTCCAGTTATTATTATTGGATCTTCTCCTGGGGAGGAAGGCGCAAACGTATAATAATAATATTATGTATATTATATTTTGATACGTAGCACAGCCACTGCCGCCGTCCTGCGGCTAGTTTATGTGCTATAGTCATGTTTTTGGATGAGCGCCGAACGACGAGGGAGAGAAATAAAGAAACGACTAATAATAGGACGTCGTACGGACGCCAAGGTAATCGTTTTGAATGTCAGGAGTCCAAGTGTGTGTAGTTGAGAGAAGATTTGAATTTCCGTTTTAGATATTATACAAACATATCATATAATATACGTAACAAAATTACATATAGAATGTATAGGTATAGATGTGTGTGTAGAAACTTCTCAACGCGAGTACCAGTTTAATTAAAAAGCGCACGTGTGTAATATGATAAAATGAAGAGTAAAAAAGTACACAGATCCCGCGATATTGAAGATAGAGAGAGGGGTTTGATAAAATATTGTAATGATTACAACGAGGTATATGTAATTTCGACGTCCTATACCTTCGAATTTGTTTCATATACGCAACGACGGTAATGTTTGTCAACAGGAACAACGCCACAAACCCACACACACACACACACACACACAACACAGATATAAATTCTACGTAAAATACATTTTGTGATTCAGATATATTTGTTTCTCTGCTAGAAGCGGTGCTATGTTGGTTTGTATTATGTGTATATTGTGTATATTTGAGATTCGCCTCATCGATTAGTTTTTTAAACATCCCATACCCCCGTTTAAGATTCGCAAGTTCACGGAACGTTTGACGCGCAGTGAAGGTTAAATAGGCTGAATTTTGACAGGAAGAAAAAAGCAACTACCGAAAACAGCGATCTGTAAGAAACAAAATAAATAAGTTCTTTGTCGCAATTTTACGGTTTTTGTCGATTTTGAACGAACTTTGTCGATTTTGAACGAACTTTGTTGAAGAACGACGTATTTCTGAACGCGCACCTGAATCCAATTTGAAGATGCGCATTACTTCGGAACACCTCAACACACGCATTATAATAATATTTATGCTTCTGTCTTTAGGCCGAATCTCGAATGTACGTGTCAACATCAGCAACAGCGCCTACCTCGTGGATATTATTGTAAGACACTGATATTATTATATATATATTTCAGCGTGCGCTCGGTTGTAACGAGGAATTGAGCGAAGGTTAATTTATTCGTGCAAGATTAATGACTGTTCATTCACGTACGGGCAGTTTACGACGGGACGACTCGGAAATTTATTTTTTAATCGTTCAAAAGTCCGCTGTGCCCGGTAGTCGAATGAAATACGAATACGGTTTTAAAGCGGAGTCAGATCGAATTGTTTCGTTTCTCCTCGTAAACCATTACACATAAAAAATGGTTTAGTTTTGCAGTATAAACGTGATTATCGAGTTCATACTTTCCTTTTTTAGTAGGAATGTTATTCTAATTTTTGTTTTGTTTTTTTTATTTAGAGAACGATTTGAACCGGAGCCCTATAAACGTTTATAATACTGTTCGAGTTGACTGAACGATGTGCATTCATCAAGACCTCTGGAAGAGGCTCCGTCTAGTGACAAATAAGTACGTACGCGCGCAGCACCTTGCTTCAATATCGTCCCGCCCATACGATTTAAAAACTCAACGAGCGTTTTAATTATATATATTTTTATTGTATACGAGAAAGCACTTTTTTGCCACCGCCGTCGGCACTGACTGTTTATTACGATGTTGTTAAATTATTTATATGGCGGCCGTCATTTTATCATCGGGGCAGTTAAGACATGCGAATTAGCACTGATCGATCCGAAAAAAAAAATCCCGGTCATTGTGATAATAGTCACATAAAACGAAAAAAGGCCAGCACCATGCAATACATGTCGGTGAACTGCGACTCTTGTAAAACGCAATGCAGTGTTAATGAACGGGAAACTTCTGTCGGTTTCTCACGGACGATCGATAATATTTTGGTATTAAACGTACGTATATTTATTAAACGACGTCGTTGTGCGCACCGAATGTTTATTTACAATGACGGTTTTTCGACAATACATCGGCATACCACGGCACAGGTTTTTTGGTACCCGCGAAGTACGGGTAGGTACGTGACATTTGTACCTATTACTCTATATAAATATAATATAGAGTTTAAAATGATTCAGTTAATGAACCAGGATATTATCGATTTCACCAAAACGGTGGAAACTCGCGATAACGTTATTAATTCGAATATTATACTCGTTTGATGCATTTCATTGATCTCCATTTGTAATCTGTTTGAGAGTTTATTTAAACGTGGAGTTCTGGGTGCATTCGTTGCCCATGGTTAGATCGCCACGGCGGCCGCAGTTCGACTATTCACCCATAGATCACAATAAGAAGTTGTTTCGAGAACAATTTTTTTTTTTAACTCGAACGAATGATAAATAGAGTCGCATTATCGAACGATGTAAATATAATGGAAATAACAATATTTCGAAACGAGTGCACGATGAGTAAATTACATGTCATCTGCACTGGATCGTTGTGGTCTCTCTAACTGGACCCGCGACGAATCTCAAGGCGACCGATTCCCGAGAACATTCGCTATGGTGTTGTTGAACATATATTATACATTTTATACTTTGATGTACTTTGAATATTCACTCACACACACACACACACTCGCGCGCGCGCACATAAACGATAGTGAACAGATCACAATTTATGAGTAAGCGTATTATGTAAGCGTGTGCGTGTGATATTTGATAATAATGCACGAGTCCCGACGGTGAGGAATATTCTTGTTAGGATGCTAACGGGATGAGGGGAGGGGAGGTGGCAACGAAAATGACTTCAGGAACAAAACGATAGATTTACTACGAAACGTTTGGATTCGTTTAGATCTGCAGAGCGCCTTACTGACTACTGCGCGATTTCGTAAACCGCGTCTGTTTGCGTACCCGTTGACTGCGGATACGAAATTCGCGGCGGACTTGTTTTCTTGTTTTTGTTCTTTGGCGCTTCTTGTTTTCAGCGTACACTTATTATCCCGTACGGCGCCAATCGGAACCGCGAGGTAGCATAAAACAACGTCGTCGTTTCGTCAACACGAGTACTGTTCCATTGTTCTCGATCGGAGCGCGTGGACGTAGTGAACGGTTGTTGTAGCTGCTGCGGCCGAGATAATGTCCGCGTGCAGATGACGACGACACGATAACGATCGGATGTGCTCTACCTGCCCACTAAATAATACGATATTGTTATGCGCGAAGTACGATTATGTATATTTGTATGTGATATCATGCACACAGGGCCGTACGAATCGCCTCGTACCGTTACCGGAATGCGTTTTCTTTTTCCGCCTCTGTTCCTTGGATTTCCTGTCGGTCGATCGTCCAACAGACGAACCGCAAAAACAATACACGATTCATTCGTCCGCGCATACGTAATGAAACAAAACACCGTTCACCGTCGACCCGCGTACTCTTCCGCACCTCGCAACAATGCTGCTTGTTTCGGGACGAGTACGAAGACGTCGGGCACGAAGGGGAAACCGCGCGGTCGGAGATCTTGCAGGGAACGGATGAACTGCGCTACACGCTTTACGTCGGAAAAAATCACACGAGGTAAAATTAGCCTCGGCGATTTTAACGCCGACGGGAATTATCACCGAGCCGACACGCAAGGTCGTGCACAGGACAGTAAAACTGAAATTAGTTTTTCCGCAGTCGGGGCGTGTTTTTTTCACCGTTAATTATACACAAAGTACCCGAGTGTATAGTCTCGTTTAAGTTTTACGACCGGGCTTGGAATTTTATTATCGCGGTCTTTGGCGAATAAAGGGAGAGAGAGAAAGATAAGGGGAGAAAAATACGTTTATTGTATACAGCAATGGAACGTATAGCGCGGAGGCCGGCTATATAATCGTATAAGCCGACTTACTCTGGGCGATAATGTGATTCGCCGGGTTAAAAATGTGCTCGTCCGACTGATCGCACGCACGTACGATATAACTGCGAAACTGCCAACGTCGATGTAACACGTAAGAATACGGCGAAAACAATGGAAGAACGTACACGGTTTATGTCGGCGTACGTATCGTTATGAAATGCTTAGTGTTATTGCGGATGCTGTACACCCGACGAGTTCTACCGATCCGTTTACATTTTTATTATACACCGTTGAACCGTCGGACTACATACGCACGTAAGAGCCGCGAAAAATCTCTCGTCCGATCCGCGTTAAATCACAATAATAATACAAAACTTATGTTGTACTTACAACGCGCTTAAATACGTCGCGCTCGCAGACCTACTTTACATAGGCCCATTCGAACGTTATATTATTCGTCTCGCGGTTCCTGGGTTACATCGAACTAAGTGAAGCTAATAAATGTTTAAAATAAAAAATACTGAAATAATGTTTTGTTTTTCTGCAGTTACTCGCACGTTTGTACGGATAAGGTGCCCTTGCACAGCCCATGGTATTTTATTTTATGCACGTTTGCGTATACACATCACGCGTTATAATGTACGTATTATGTATTATTTTCGCCCGCGCATGTACACTATTCCAGAGCAGGATGCTATTGAATCTCGTTACACAATACCCGCGCGCGGTGTACACAATATTTTAATACCGATAGATACGGTTATTTGTTACCGTGGGTACCTGCGCTCCACCTATCCACCGTAACCATATTCATGTACGTGTACATTACTCGCGTTATTGCATTCGTTGTTGTTCTTTTGTTTGTTTTGTCGTTAGGAGACTAGGAAAATCATTAGTTTTTCCATAATGTTACACGCACGCGTCGTATGATGATGAGTTACTGCCGTGGTTATTTTATTTATAATTTAAAGTGCTTGGTCGGCTAGCGTATATTGTTGTACGGTTCTGGTCGCGATCGACTTGAATCTTATGCGAGATGAATGATAGTATTCGAAACAGACGTTTAGTATTTTTTCTCCTTTCGTACGAATCGGCCCGTGCACTTAACTTTAATTGATCTGAATCCATTCGAGGTTTCGATGGATCGAAATTGTCATCACACCGCACCCGCCCGTGTGTTGCAGTGATTGCAATAGATTTCGAATCGCGGGGCAACAGATTTCGTAATAAGAATTTCACCTCAAAATAATATTATTTGTGCACCTGTAGTTGCGAAGGAAACTGAACGTAGGTATATATACGATTTGAATTTCAAATACGACTGTGCGGCGGCAGTGCCTCGCACGATTCTATAACACACGTTCACACGCGCGGCGTTCTGGATTAACACGGTTCGAATAATAAAATCCATGTCTGTGCGTTATTTTTAATATTCGTCAAGCCAACTCGCGCGAAAACAAGTACGAGTTTATTATTATATCTTGGCAACTATTCGGAATCTCGACTGCACATCGCTGCTCCTCGGGCGTACCAAAACGGAATCGTTTTATAGTTTCCGGATAAATAAAGTATTGATTGTTTGATCACTACAATTATTATTATTATTGATTACAGTTATATTGTATTGACGTCGATACCATAATATTCTCGCCGGTATTGCAGCGCGATTATCCGCAATTGCACAGTACTGCAATGCGTACGTATTAAATAAATTATGGATGTTGTTCACGTGCGGCAGATTTAAACATTGAAAAATAATATAATAATGGCATGTTGTTGGACGACATTGCCACAGCGACTATTCTTGAAATGTGACCGCATACGTACACTTGCTTTCTCTCGATAATTATTACTTTTACAACTGCAATAGTGCACTGCAACGTTTTCAATAATTAGGAATGATTCTTAACATGCAAGGCCATTATGTTTTTACGTAAATCCATTGTCATATTACATTTTCGACACCTCATAAATGTAACAAATTTGTTCCTTTAACATTTCAATAAACATCTTGTTCATTATCTGTATCCTATAAAGCTACCGGATTTTCATTGTATTTTTCCATTTTTGGGTCTATGTTCGGACAATAATATTTTATGTGCTACAAAATAATTGTATTACATATATTTAATATCAATTCAGTGTATTTATTCTGTTTCTTTATTCTATCGAATTTATCCATCCCGTTTGGACTGTTTACATTATTATTATGACGTGACGGCGAGTAGTTTCATTATTCTGAATATGTTAAGAAAATGTTAAGTTATTTTAACGAGATTTTTATTGAACTGTAAGTACACTTTTGTCGTGGTTTAAATGATTAGAAATCTCATTGAGAACATGCATGACCATTAAAACATTTTAAACGATTTTTAAACGAACTAATATTTTTAGTTATAAAAAGTAATAGAATTGCCTTTAGAAAGAAAAAAAAACGATTTAATGTTGTTGGTGTTTTTGTCAATTGTCTGAAATTCAAAAAAAAACAATAATAAATACTCGGAATTATCAGCCTTCGACTGATCGAAATGATTTTATTTGTTGGTTTGATAGTTACGAATAAGTAGGTTTATAAGTATATACACTATATAAAATAAAATAACAAGTAGAATATGCATTTGTTATTTTATAGACCTAATCTCAATTTCTCAAAAAACGAATTGACAATAGTTCGATTTCCACAAATACGGTTGTCATTCGTTTAAATAAAAACATGTGCAAATCGATAAAAACCACTATTTAGAGTAAAATATTACATTTAATGCTGCTAAGAATATATGACAGATGACAAACAATGAATATTGAAAAAAATCTTTTGACACTGAGAAATTGTTAGACGATACTACACGTGTATCTTTGCTGAAGATGAATATCATAATTTTTAGATACGATTTTTTTCCTTGGAAATACGACAAAATTTGAATATTGCTATTCTAATAAGTTTTTTTTTACCAGTTAATCATTTTCTTGTTATTACAGTTGTGCCGAGTATAATACTGAGAAATTTTTTCTACAAAGAATATGTGAATAATTATATTGCAAAAGTTCAGTTAAATTAATTGTAATTTAATTATTCTCGTTAAATTTTAATCGTATTCCATGTGAAGACGAACAATTTAATGAAACAAATAATGCAAGTTAACAAACTTAAAATTTAACTATTCGAATGTTTAAAGTTATATGGGGAAAAATGTTAACTTAATTTGATTAAAAATAATTTATTTAATTTTTAATAGGACTCGCATCACGAACAAATTAACGTACGGTTAGTCCATACAGTAAGTTGTAAAATATTGTAAAATACAAAAAAATTATATAATATTCCCGTTTAAATATTGTTAAATAAAAATAAAAAAGTAAATTTCGTTCTGACCGATTATTTATTCGTATAAAATGGAAAAGACTAAGTGCATACATAGGTTAAATGACGTATGGTAAGTTTACACTTATGAAATCATTAAACCGACGGGACGGTAAACTAACGAACCGCGGGTAAGTGATAAGAATACACAAGGTCAGCCTTTGAACATTATATTCGGCGGCTTTTGATTCCAGGAAATTGCACAGTTGAACTTTAATTGGATTTAATCTATTGGATTTCATAACCCTAAATCAATAAAATAACATGGTATGCTTTTTTCTCTCTATTTTTTTCGCCAAGCACACATACATATTGTAACTATTTAATGTACCTAAATTATTTAAACACTAATTGTACTTTTTTTTCTATAGTCCGTAGTGTAAATGAGTTAAATCTGTAATCCAGGGCGTTATTGTAACAAAATAAAAATAAAATAAAAAATTAAAATTAAAACCTATCGTTTTTATATTGTACTGCACACGTGATTCTTCGTTGACGCGTTACGATTTAGACTTGGGTTCATACGTCATGAAGAAAAAAAATATATTTGTACGGGTGGTACTCACCAGTTCTTTCTTGTCAGCCGGCAGCTTCATGTGGGACGCGAGCTCGAATATCGGCAATGGGAACACCATCGGTTTGGGACGCCGGAGCGGCGGGTCCTGTCTGCGCACCATGTCCATGAAGCCGTCGATGACGCCCGGGCTGGGGTACAGCTCGATGTCGGACGGTAGCACGTAGTGCGTGGTGGCCGACTCGCGGGCCACGTTGCGGCCCACGTTCACCGGGTACAGCAGCTTCTTGCGGCCCTTGTACACGGCCGACGAGTTGGCCCACGGCGGCGGCGCCGAGCAGTTGGCGACGGGCGCGTTGATATCGTGGTCCGCGTGCGGCACCGACTTGGGCACGTGGCCCGACCCGAAGTACAGGTGGAACGTCACGTACTCGGCGACCAGCGGCGAGCCGCACTGCCGCAGGTACCGGATCGAGGCCAGGGTGGGCACGAAGTCGGTGCCCGGCGTGTACAGCGCCACCGATATCGGTCCTCGCCACCTGGGAAACAAACGGAACGTTATTCGACTTCCGCTCGCACAAGCAACATTACCCGTGTCGGTTCTAATTCTAATCGATATTATGAAAGCTTATTATAGGCTTTATTAAAGCTATTATACTATAAAAGCGCCATTTCGACGACACTCGCGTGTAAACAGAGCGCCCCTCCGCCCCATCCCCGTGAATTCGCGTTGGAAATCACAATTTTTTCATCATTTATTTTTTTTTCGTATCAGTACAGTACGAAACAGTGCTGTGCAGTACATGTCGTCCGATTCGTATGTTCACCCCTTGCGCCCGGTTCGGGAAATTTTGAAATTTTTTACGGCCGCAAGAAAAAAGACATTCTTCGGTACGTTAGCTGTTACGAACACGTCAAAGTGTCGCAACCGAAAATCGAATAATATTGTTTTCGTAACCGTGCGGCTAATCTACGAGGGCAGGCGTTGTTGTAATAGATTAGTACAAATTAGATAACCTCTTCAACGACAATAACCCTAGAGCCGTCATTATCGCTACTGCGATAGCACAACGCTGAGGTGTGAAAACTACATGGTATATTAGTTAATTATACTTGCACCTAAACATTTCGCTACTGCAATTTTATCAATTGTTTTTAATAAATCGTATAATATTAACAAGTACCGTGGTAAATAAGTCATTGCAGATGTTTTCATTGTCGGGTGTTGACGTATTGTGCAAGCATCCGGTGTTATTCGGCACCTACAGCGTACACACCTCATCGGCTTACCCAGTGTTATGGGCACCACTTCAATTAAATTATGTGATTTTATGACTATATATATATCTGTACTAAGTGCAGGCATAATCGGTGTTATAGTTTTTTAAACTCAGATGCGGTTACTTGTACGCGTGAATTTATTCGTGTTGACGATTTGTTGTTTCCTCGTTTGTTTACGCACAAAAGTGTAACACGTGAACTATACTGCCGGAAGACGGTAGTCGCACGCGCGGGCACGAGAGGCGGAGGTAGACTAGCCAAATCGGTATAGATAATTTTTAAGGTCAATGCATTTTAATCGTTTTAAAATTGTATACAATACAGTACGTACATACTCATATATACGTGTGCAATTAAACATCGGAACAGGGGAAAGTCGGAATCGTGCTATTATGCGATCTCTCTCAGTGCGTTCGATTGCGGTAACGATGTCGATGTTTGACAATAATATATTATACTACGCAAGTAAATAATTAATAAATAATGGTATTGTACGTTGTTAATTATTTTTAAACATTGTTTATGATCGCTTTTTTTTTACGTTATCGTCATAGGCGCTTCAATGATAAAGAAGGAAATATAAGATATTTATTATATTATTTCATATTTATTTGAAATGTTCTTCAAGTGAATCATTTTTTTTTTTTTTTTGACACTTTCTACTATGAGGATATTTCCGGTCATTGTACGTTACATCGGCATGAAGTGGTATTTATTACAGACATTGTACTTTTATGAAGAAGCTTTATTAATATTTACACAATGTGGTATAGTTCGTTTTAGAAACAGAGTAAAATAATTTTGCGCATGATCAACATAATTACTAATAATCACTAGTTTCTGTTAATGGTTATATTATAAATTTTCTCGGATATTGGAAATTATTTTACAATAATTTCGTGTTGCGTAAAATGATCAACCTGTAATTCTCGAAGCTCTGCAGATGGAAAAGTTGAAATACTCGTTTTTTTAACCGGTAGTCATGAACATTGTTGGTTACTGGTTAAGTGTAGTCAATGTGAACATATATTTATATATATACAATATACACATGCATATGTATCAGAAATTGACTAGTTTAAGGATATTTTTTTACGAACATTAGAAATTAAAGACATTTGAAAAACGGACTACATCTCGTGGAAATTTCTATACGGATAATTGGCCGCAACACGTAACACTGATATCACGTATAGGTGAAAACGAATGTAGTCTCTATTCTGTACAGCCTATATACGTCACTGATACGGTGTTGGGTACGTCTACGATTACGTTAGCGATCGCTAACTCCGGGTTCTATTGGACCTTAAGTATAGTTATCATCGTGATTTTTATTTTTGTTCGCCAAACAAAAACGCGAGGTCGTAAAAACATAGATAAAAGCGTGAAAACAGCGGTACCAGATCCGCTCCAAGTAGCCTCGGATTTTCGAGGCAAGCACATGTGGTAGCATATCACGTGGAGTGAGACTGTTACTACCACAACTACCGTAACCGACATCACGACTCAGCGTGCCTAGAAGCTTGCGAACGACTCTATTATAGGTGCATAGGGACCCGAGGACCCGTGAACACGTTATGGTCGTATATAATGTCATTGCCACAGTCCGACTGCGTGCATACGAAAGTGAAACGGAAGTAGCTCCGCGTCCATCCCATTTTCGTGGATACGTTTTGAATCCTAACTGATACGCGGGCGTTTTGTCGAACACGCACCGTACCGTGAGCACGACGACATATTTCTAGACGAGATTCTTCACGAGTTTTTCCCCGAGTCAGTGGCGTAACGACCTGGGTGGGCGATGATGACTACCATGGGGGCTTCAAGACTTAAAGGGATCTCTTTACAGCAGTCAATTTGAAGGGTATTTTTATCGCGAAAAAATTGAATAACGCGTTTAATAATAAATAAGTAGTCTTTATTGAAAAAATTTAAATTTATCGATACTTCAATAGATATAGGACCCCAGATTTATTTTATCATCGCGGTCCCAAGATCCTAGTTGTACCACTGCCTCGAGTGCCGGCTTAACTCAAACGTCGCGTACGCATGCCCTGGAACATTGATTGGTTACACGCGTAACGCAATAAATGTCAGAAATGTCGAACGATGACGGAAACGAATAACGTCTCGACATCGTCACTGGGCAGTCGAACGAAGAAACAAGGAATGTTCATTCCGTGCGTTTCAATCGAACGCGCTCGTGTCTCGTCCACGTGGGTATCCCGGGCTCACGCGCTTCCCACCCCCTCCTTCACCAGCGCACACGGAAAATCGGGTGTTACTGACCTGTCCAACAGTGGTTCCAGGTTGTCGAGGAACGTGAAGTCGGCGTGCGTGGTGTACGTGATGGACTCGTCGCACCGGAACCACCGACGGGCCGGCACGTAGTTGTACAGCACCCAGTAATCACCTCGCTGAGCGATCCGCCGGCGGTTGGACTTATCCTGGCAACCGAGCAGCTCGCGCAGCGGCCGCACCTGTGACGTCGCACCCGCGTTGGACATCGCCGCGGCCACTGCGGCCACGGCGGACGTGCCGGACGCGGTCGTGGTCGTCGTGGTCGTCGTGGTCGACGTCTGCTGCTGGGTAGGTGCGTCTTTTTTCTCCGGCATCCACGGCTCGGCGGGCGCGATCGCGGCCGCCGACCCGCTACCGACGATCGAGGCCGAAGCGTCCGCCACGGGTCCGGAAGGGTCGGACGGTTCGACGATCGCCGCCGCCGACGACTTGGGTTTGATGCGCATCACGTGACCATCGTCCCGCAACGTCGTACCTGCGAATCGAAATGATCAAATATAGACGGGCACTGGAGTAGAATAAAAATAATTGCAGTGAATTGAATAAATAAAACGCACACACCCAACGCTATAATGGTCCGTATAGTCTACTAGTATAAAAAGGCAATAAATCCTAAACATGGTTAAATTTTTCTTCACAATGTACGTCGAAGAAAGTATTCAAAGGATAGAACTTTTTTTTTTAATACGACTCCATGTCTCTAATGTTTCCCTATGTTATAGTGTTTTTAATTGTTTGACTCAATGAATTATAATGGCTGGATGGGAAGTATGAATAACATTGATGCCACTCCCGGTTATCAATGTATAAATGTAAAATAAAATAAATATACGGTATAAATATGTATTCCAGTGATTAGTTATACATTTCGTTGTAGCGATTAACGATCCGGACTATCATAATTAGATTATTCGAAGGACTCAGATTTACGACGGACGAATCTGTGATCTACTCGTATTTGGTCTAATCGTAGCAGACGACTTTACTGTTAGACTGTGAATCGCTCTACTGCAGTGACTATACTCCACATTAACCGAGTACCACATCGACCGAGGGTTGCTCGAGAAATATTTTACCACATAGTCAGCAACAATAAATGTACACGTTTTATTGTAAATGCGGAGGCAGAAGTGGAATGCGACTTGATTAAAAATATGTGCCATTCTTAAACGATGTCCCCTTTATGATTTATGCGCGCGCCTAGAAAGATAATTGCAGTTATTTTAACAGTTATTATCTGCAACGCGTAACAAGTTTTTTTATTTTAATTTTTACTTGTCTATATGATAGCACATACAATTTTAAAACGGTTTTGAAACAAATTATTTTTATTTTTATTATCCTAGGAAAAATATATTTTATAATTTTTATTTTTATTTTTTTATCGAAAATACAGACGCCTACAATCGAAACGCCAAACACACGTATCCATTACATAGATACGGATTTTTTGTCTTGTCATACATGTTACAGTTTTTTCCCCATGTACATATAGTATTCGGGTCACGGCTCACGGTTGGAATATTTATCACGCTCATAATATTCATTTACTATGTATGTGATCACTAAATATGTGTATAACGTCGAGAATAAAGTAGTGACCGAAACCATCGTCGAGAATCGCATTTTAATATTAATCCCACACACGTTAGTATGCATTGTTATACCGCGGCAAATGTCATACATTAGCCCCAACAAATGCTTATAGCTTGCAGGAGAGAGGATGCCGTAATATTTAAATTAAAATTTTGTGAAATATTGCGAAAATTCTATTGTTGCGATAAAGTTTATTGTTAGCATTATATACATCGTATCCAGTTTAGGCACAGCGGTTTCGAGTGAAAATTCACTAGAGGAAAGAAGGCGTTCGCTAAATGTATGAGCAGCAACCACTTATTTTTATGCAACGCGTAAGCTATACATACCTAAGCTTATCAAGAACTCTGTACTAAAAAAATGTCGTGAATTTTAAAACGTTTTCGATAGAGTTAACATCTTGGCTCACAAACACACACTTATAGACCATAAACTTCTTGGAGGGTTAAAATAGATCCCTTCTTGATATACTTGTTTGTATTAACTTTACTTATTTTTTTTATAACATCTTATAATGAATCAATTTCTAAGTTCATCCCACTCAATAGGAAAGTCGAGATAACGTCTCTAACATTATAGTAGTAACGTTCATTCGCAGGTGACACGCAATTGCGATAATTACCAGAAACAAGCTTTTTGAGCACAATACAAAGACAACTGCAGCGGTGGTACCGCGTCAAAGTCGTAGTCAGAAAGATTAATAGTGTGTTTGTGATTGACTGTATATTTTAAAGCATAGATTTCACACAAGGTCGCGTGTTCACTGGTATAAAAATAAAGAAATCATGCAACGGTGAATAACAGCAACGCGGTAATGTAATAATAGTAGTAGCGGTTTAGTTAAATAAGTACATTTATATATACATATAATTTGCAGTCGACGGATCGTCGAGAAGGTTGTGCGTGCGGTTTCGTCCGCGATGGTTAGAGGAAAACGTAGTTTACGGATTCGCGGTAGGCTGCGATACGTGAAATTCTTATATTTTTACTGATTTTCTTTTATAACTTTGCACGCGCGATCAGGTGATAGCACAAAATCCTTTTCCGTCAAAACAATGCCATTATATTTTTCCCGTCAACATTTAAATTTTTAATTATTTTTTATTGAATATATTATACATGAACACAAAATATTTTACATGGGATAGAATGATAAAGTAAGATAAAATAAATGAAATATTTTGTAATGAAAATGAGTTATAAAACGTTTTTATAATCACAGGTAGTACCTATATGATTGGACGAAAAAATAAATCGTTTTTATTCTGTGAATGAATGTAAAGTTACGAATAAGTTTTTGGTTGCAAACGGTTAGATTATGTCGTTTTCAACGATAGAATAATGGGAGACACATCCTATTGAAATTTTGTAAAGCGTGTTCGCTAGCGTGAGATTTATATAAATCCGTACATGAAAAATGTTGACGCTGTCTTCAGATCAATTATGCTCAACAAATACTGGATAAAATTATTGAAACGAAAAAGCACAACTGTAATCGATGTTTTGTATTTAATTTTGACAAGATACTATTATATTACGATGAATTAAGATTCATAATTTGTAATTAAACAATAAAAATGTATGAACACCAGAATATTGACGAAATAGCCAGTAAGAATAAAATAGAGTGTTTATTAGATGTACAATATCAGTAATTGTATATAGTTTTCCGTACTAATATACTTTAGATGTGAATTATCAATAATTCATTACGTCACCTGCAGGATCTGCAATGATGATATCCAATGTAATATTTTTATGTAAAAATTATATGGAAGTCCTTGAACGATATCGCAGACCACGGGATGAGTAGTCATAAGAAGTCGAGTGGTAATCTCGTACGGAATTTCGAAGGTTAAATAGGAAAATTAGTGGGCGAGTTGTCGACGAAGACGTTTTTTTTCTTCTTGGTTATTTAAGTCTGTACAGTTCTACGACCGGGTAATCACATATCGTCGCAGCGTCGGCGACATATTGAATAGCCGTGTTACATATATTATACATATAATATACATTCAATAAAATAAAATAATTAATTATAATTATTTATAATATATATACATATTAATATATGTAACACGCGTATTGCCATGAAGACGTGATATATCGTCGTTTGTTTTTATTAGTGCGCAATAGTATTTACACGTGACAAAAATGATATACTCGTATTAGCATGGGCAGTGCCGTTAAATTAAATGTGGATTGATCTGGTCAATAGCAACTCAGTTTACAACTAACAACCCACCCCACCCAAGGACATACTCTAAGGGGTAATTAGTTCACCCCTTTCAAAAAAACTTTTAACATATTTTAGCATTTATGATAGCATTTAGGTAATTAAACGTCTTAAATAGTAATTATTAAATGGGTAGTATTATAATTTATTGTTAATAGGATTAATTCACTTATTATTCGTATACTAATTCACCACGATACCTTCCACCGCCCTAAAAATATGGTCTGTTCATGACCAGACTTGAACCTTGAGCTTAGTGCCACTGATGGGAATGTTGCAGGCTATATATATATATATTCTTAACATTATTAAACTTTTGTGTAGGTTACCAAGACGCGGCTTTCAACGAGAACGATTGCACGGAACAGATAACGGGCTATGACGCATTGTTAGGGAAAATTTAACTCGACGACGAATCACCCATAACGACCAACGACGACTGCCATGTGACGATGGTTGTCTTGTTTTATTTTTTTTACCCCTCGATTGACGATCTCGATTGCCACCAAGTATAACTATACCGCACGAACGTTGTTTGTAACCAGCACACGTTACTTAATACAACTATAATTTGAGTATGTGCGTGCGTACGCATTATTGTGTCACGATGACATGAGAAGAATAGATAAAAATAGGGTTTTAAAAAAACAAAATTAGGGGAAATGTTCTCCCCGTGGAACAGTGCGCAATAGTACACAATAGCGATGGCGACGACGGTTTTACTTTGATTAAACATAAACATACGCGTGCGACTGATGTCGCTAAATAAAGTTAAAAATACATATATCACGACGATTGATTTATGAATTTCTCGTGAACATACGTTCAAAACGAGTTGTTTTTTTTCGTCGACCGACCGAGTCTAGTGCGCTTCTAGGGCAGTGGTATATATGCCTGTTTTTTTTTTTTTTTTTTTTTTAATTCTTGTAAATCAAATTATGTGTATTTGTACATTTTGAATATACGACGATATAATTATAATACGTTCACATTTCGAATCCATCACTATAATTCGGCGGGCCGAGGTGAGCGAATCGAGACGATGATCGCGCAACGCATGAATTACTGTCTGGTATTTTTTATTTTTTATTTTTATCCTCTGGTTTCACTGAATTCTTAACGAGACCCATTTATTTTCATTTACTGCTGCGCAGCACAAACAATCCGTAATATTTATACTCTGTTGGATAATAGTAGCAACCATATGGTGAAAACCGTTAGGATCAAGTGTGCGCTAAAAATATTCTACCTACCTATATTACATTATTCATCCGTATAGGTCCAGGGAGCGAAAACGAGTACTAAGCCACCGTCGTTCAATTTTAAAAATAATGATAGACTACCGCGCTTCGGTGGAATCCAATCAACACCAATGGAGATTACGATATGTACATGAAAAGTAATTTCCATTCGGATGTATGCGGTATATTTTTTCTTTTTATTATTATTAACTAAAATAACGATAAAAATAGCAAGGTATCTTTTGATCGACTCTTGCTCGCTTGTTCACAATGAATTGTAATAGTGATTGTGGGTCGCCTTGAAATTCATTTTTAATTTGTTTAAACTAGTTATGATTTTATAAACATGTTTTTTCTCTTATACACGTCATGTCTCGGTATATAGTACTACAGCACTGATGTATTGCAGTGATGTGTTATAACTGCGGTTAGTGGGTAAACATAATATTGTGAGTATAACAGAACGCGTGTTTTGTAAATACGAAATTAATGACTTAATTTATGTGTAATTCGATGTCCTGCGGATAATGTGTATTTTTTTTCGTTTGTAATGTATAATGTTGGAGTTCGTTGAGAGAAGTTCACTGGAATGACATTGTTGATGCAAATAGCTGCAAATAGAAGTACTCAACTCCGGAATTAATTGGACACTCAACATACGAAATCCTTCAGATGCTAAATTACTGTTTGTACTGAGCTGAAGAACTCAAAAACTAATAAATCCCATTATAATTTCAGAATAAACGAATACATCAGTAATATTATTATTTTTCGGTACATTATAATGGTTTATCAATTTATCAACAACGATTGTCTATTATATTGAGTAGTCTTATATAGTATTGCTAAGTCGAAAAAGCAGAGCGAAAAATAATACTGATTAACAATAATATGACGAGTACGTGGGTTTTAGTGGGTACATTATAATATAAAATTATTGCTTCAACTATATTATATTATAGGTATGTTTATGCCAG
Source organism: Sipha maydis (assembly GCA_034509805.1). Classification (NCBI taxonomy): domain Eukaryota; kingdom Metazoa; phylum Arthropoda; class Insecta; order Hemiptera; family Aphididae; genus Sipha; species Sipha maydis. The sequence continues at coordinate 28,349 of JASXSY010001052.1, forward strand.
ATCTACGAAATTAAAAAACGATTGTCGTCTAAATTGTCGTCTATTCACTTCTACCTGTCACATTATGTCATTCGTCAGTGTTGCGCCGTTCGTAATTACATTACAAGTATCGAAACTGTGTAACTACAACAGTAGTACCTATTGTACTTTTCTATCACTTTATATCACTGTACTTAGATTTCTTAGATTTTCGCGTGATATCATCTCATCCAGCGAACGACCTTGCAAAAGAACACTTCCCATTCAAATCCTAATCGGTTTTGGCTCATCAATCTCTTTTTAAAAAAAAAAAAAAAACTAAATATCCCCGGTTATCTCGCCTTGGCAGGTGAATGTATTTATACTTATTATATATTATACATCTGTTTAGAACGACTGTCTCAACGTGTACATACTTGCCTGTGTGTTTTCGCCTCTCGAAGGTCAACTTCTGGCAAACAGCGGTAAACAATAGTTCAGGTTTTATTAGCGCGAGGTAATTTGAAAATAAACGCAATAATTAAAAAACCAATATTTTTTGTCATTTTGGATGACGGTTTTTCTCGTCGCGCCATGATTATAATATATCATATCATAAACCGCTGTTGTCGGCAGGTCATCGCGCGACGCGCTTTTTGTGTAGTGGGTGCCACTCCCCGTCGCGGTAAGCCGGTCAAGTATGTGTGATGAAAATTATAAAATAATAATATTATTATTTTTTTTCTTCTCGTTAAACACCAAAACATAGGTTCTGCTTTTTGTGCGAAAAAAAAACTTTGGGAGGAGTGCTACAGACGCGGGAAATGAAAACCTTATTGTTTCAAAACTAAACAATATAAAACTGTACATACAACACACACCCGGTCATTATACCTCCTCTATAAATGTTATATTATCAAAAAAGCACACAACACACGGTGCACATAAATGTATCGAAGACACACGTATAAAAAATACTATCTAATGTCACGGCAAAAAATATACAGATAAAAACTTATAGAAACTAGTATACCGAAAATAAATGAATTTTTTTAAAAAATCGGTAAGATACTGCAAAACTATTCTGAGTGATGATCAGTATTGCAATTTATTTCTGACAATAATTTAATAATTAAATCACGATGCTAAGATCACTAATACGCATTAATAATATCATCAAATTTTTTTAAACATAAAAGTATTCTTTGACTATTTTAAATGATTAAAAATGATTAGAAATGATTAGAAAAAATTTACAGTAGAAAAAAAATCAAGAATCTGAAATATTGATTTGATGAGAAACACGGATTTCGGATAACGATGATGTCAAAAATCTGGGATTCTCAACTACGTGGATTTTTCGGTCACTGAAATTAACTAATATAATATAATATATTGTAAATTATGTTGTAAGTATTTAAGTTAGACACCAAGTATACGAAGTAAATATGCATAGCGAGAATGATTTCTGTGCGATACTTATATGATGTTGTAAAGGAAAATTGATGACATTTGTAACGACGACGCGTTGCAGTGCAGTTCGTTGGCTATCCAGAACCCGCGTATAATGCGTAGCATAAATTTATTGTTTTCATTAAATCGGGCTTGTTAAAAAAAAATTACAATACATAAAAAAAACCTCATCGTGATATATTGTATTGAAAACTCAAGTGCAGCCGGGGCAGGACTACACGAGTCTAGTGAGTATAACACATAAATATACTTATATTTAAATACTCAACCGTGGGCAGTTGATGCAGCGCAGTCTGCGGGAAACCCATATTGCAGTATGGGTGGGCGACGTTTGGCAAGCTTTACGAGTAGGGTTTAGTAGGAGCAGGGAGGTAGCGAGTGGATACATGTTATGACCAAACTCACTGGTAGGGGGGGTTAATGTATACGTTATTATAATGGTATTGAATACGTAATACACCGTAAAAGTATACATAATAATATATAGGTACACGTGCTGCACTTTAGTATATTGGATTCGTGTGCCGGTACCGGTGTGAAGACGGACATAAGGATTGAATTTAAGACTAACGGACTAGTATAAGGTATGGAATACTAAAACGTTGACCTAGCGAGAGAATATAATTTTTGCTATATTATATTATAATGTAAAAAGCAAAAATTGAAAAAAAAAAAATAGTGGAAACTGATAGGTAATGCAATACTACATTTAAGTACGATCTGTGTAGCAACACGTCATGTGTTAAATTAAGAAGTGAACATTTATTTATTGATTTTTTTCAACATACCTTGGACCGGTGTTTGGACGGATGAACCCTGTTGTTGTTGTCCGGCTATCGGCTGTATACTGGCCAACAGTGCTAACTCAGGATAATTGGCCGATCCGCCAGACGCGCTCTGATAGTAATAAGCCGCTGTTTCTTTTTCCCCGTTTGGAGACGCATCGATGGAGGCCAAGTTCCTTCCGGACATCTGCACCTCCTCCACGTTTTCCAAATTTCCATTTCTGCGAGAAAAAAGAAATACAGGTTCCAAACATTACATAAAACCATCATTGTTATTACGATAATATTATATTATATTATGTACGGACGGGGGCGCTAATGATTTCTATAGAAAAATGCTTGATCGACGTAGGACGACAACGACCACGTTGTCGTCGTTGTCCATTCACATACCTGATGGTCAAATAAGACCCGAAATAGAACAGTACGGCTACATTTAGAACGACGCTGAGTCGTAGTAGCCAGTTGCGTCTTGTCAGCATAGTCTAAACTGCTCGCTAGCCACGACGTCTTGTACACCATTACCGAACCTGAAACAACGCGAAATGAACATATGTTACAAACACCCGGTGAATTCGGTTATTTTAAATTACATTATTTACGTGTAACATATACTGTGGGCGATAAGACAGTAATACTACGATAACTACATTTCGGGGAAAAAACAATAATTTTCATAAAGACGCGACTCGTCCAAAATCCAATGGTAATACGGTCGTTTCCGCGGATAAAACGCGACGCACGCGCAGTGGTCCTGCAGGATGTCTAGGGTTTCGTACGAAATCGTCGACATACCCATAACGGGTAAATTATACACAACCGTGCACTGTCCGACTGGTGTGGGCGTCAGCACGATGTTCTACTGTACACTCTAACCTAGTGGCATGTCTATGAATTTATTCTTGGGAACAGGGGGTGAGTCCGAAAATCATATCGAACAGAAAAATAAAAATAAAGTTTGTGTTCCCAGCCCAAACACATAATTTAATTAATTTTTTTAAGTATCAGAAATTAGTGCACCGATAAATTTCAAGCTAAATTATGGAGAGATCTGAACCTCAAAGCGCACAATGTATACCCTCTTAGTTACGCGCTTCGACCGCTTAATCGGATAACAGTGAAAACGATTATTTCGTTAAGGTATAGATATTGCGCACGCGTGCTGTACAAAAAACGAACTAGTATACGAATATATATTACCACAACCAATTTTTACGTAATACGAGTATAATGATATTGTACAATTTAATCAAATAATATGCCGTTTATGTACCAACGAGTTACACCATAGACGATGTCATAGGTTATGTTAGTAGTTCTTACACTATTATAAATTGTAATTCGTAGTACACATTCAGTGCATTTTACAGGTGTTGTAGGCGGCAACTGGATCGCAATAGTTTAACGTTATTATTGATGTATGCTAATGGACAAAGAACCAGTACAACTACAGTATTACAATACGTGCCTAACCCAAAAGTTAGATACTTATTTTTTAATACTTACTCTTTTCGCGAGTTATAGATAAGTACAACAACCAAGAGGTTAGAACGTATGTGATATTATAATATGTTAGATGTCCATCATTAACAATACTGTAGTGGTTTTTTGTCATTAGTATATATATACATAGAATATCATAATATATTATATTATATTTTGGTTGTAATGAAATGCATTTAGCTTTAGCGAACAGGGGGCGACACAAATGTGCAAAGCGAGCTATACACTTTTATTACTTTTTCTTGTGATAGAAAGAAATATTATTTTGTATTTTAGCATAGAACGGTTTTTTACTTCGTCTTGACGTGGTTGATAGACACAAAAAGGTAGATTTTAATGAAATAAATATTGCTTTGATATTTTTCTTACGATTTTGATAAACACTTGATGGAGATGCACGACGCAACACTGTTTTTGGAGACTGCTTGAGAATTCTGATATAGAGCGTTTCTCTTGCCTTTTTATATCTCCAATCGTTGTTGTTATTGTACGTTTCCATAATTATCTCTTAATTAATTAAATATAAAACAGTGCTACTTTTTGTTATATTTTTATATACATATTATTATTAAAATGAATAATATTTTTATGTACAAAGTAATTTAATAACTTATATGTGTTCGTAACTACATTTACTATTGATAAGTATTTTTAATTTCTTTGATATTAGTTTTAATGATGAAGAACATGAGTCATGTGTTAACGGACATATATTATTACATGGTGATCATTTTTGAATACATAAAGTCACAGATGTATTTCGTCGTCCAAAGGCCTAATGTAATACATTACAATGTATACAAGCAATACTGCGCATCGTAATATCTCATTATACGTTAACGTGGTATAACTGTAGGTACATGAAACTTATCATAATGCATTGATCGAATGTGACCGCGGAATACGAATCTCGATCGAAACAACAGGCAACGGAGTTCCGCCCGATGTCGGCCTCGTTAAATGTCGCTGTACACGTATATTAAGTACATTGCGACGAGGACCGATTAACATTTATTATTTCGATTGTCTAAACTTCTTTAAAATCATTCGCATTGAATTATAGTAATATATGTTACGTGCTCTCGTTCCAAGTGACGACGAGATGTCAGACGCCTTATTAAGATTTCTCTTTTTTTTTTTTTTTTCACACCATTAATCAACACACCGCGGTGTGTGTAGGGTTAAAAAAGTAAAGTGTTTGACCCACGAATCGCGTGTTCGACACGCCACGGAACACGAATATTATAATAATTTGTAAGTCAATAGAAAAAAATCAACTAAAAAATCAGCTTTTTTCGATTCCCAACACGATCGACCCTATCCGTAGTACGGCATGCATAGGTACAATTTACGTTTCACTCATGGTTTTTTCACATCCATTCGTTTTATTCTAAATAGGTATATAAATATATTTTATTTCGTTATCGTATTTTCATCTCAATTTAGTGCTCATATCTAGTTATTATTCGGTATGAATAATTTAAGTTGTACAATAAAATTATCGCATATTAAACTGAATAGGAAGTTGAATTTTAATGAACATGTTCGATACACTTATTTTTCGATTAAAAGAAAAAAAAAAAACTAACATACAATTACAAACGTCAACGATGCATAATTCATCATAAGTAACAATGAAATGGTGTTTAATAGTAATAGACGAGAATATTAATCGTTTAAGGATAATATTTATTGTATTACAAATAGAATACAAAAAAATGTATCACGTATATATTACTACGATAATACCTATATAGTTATTAAAAGAGTCTGAGATGTTTTTTATAAATCAATGCAATTTATAAACGTATACTATATGTATTCACAAGTAGGAGAATTGTTTTCTATCTGTCTCAGTCCATAGAGATTATACATCTAGGTTTTTTAACATGTGTACCGTTAAGTTCGAATGGTGATAAATATGCTGCGCACGATCACAATGATCACCAAAATAATTGGAACATAACCAGACGCCACTTGGGTAGTCACGAATTTCTCCCCCACGATTTTGATCGAAAATTTTTCTATTCATTCATTCAAATATATATATATAAACATAAATTCAGTTCTACAAATAAAGATTTAGTCAGGCAAAGTAGGTTATTATAACATAGCGATTAAATACTATGATATAAAATGATGATACATTGTTTATAGTTCTACAGGTGGAGAAATAATAGTTCCTCAAAGATTTTTTGAGTTATGTAAATGTAAATAACATTGATATAAGTAAATGAAAGCTTTGATAAATTGTGTTTGATTTAAATGCGAACTATGCGTAGGTACCGGAGTTATCTGAACATCACCTCTTCTTTCAAGCGTACTCATTTTGGTTACAAAACATCTCATTATTAATACCATCAACATTGCCCAAGAGTAAATAGGTTAATCTTGACTTTTCTTAACAGTTTCATTAGCGCTGTATTTTATACCAATTTAGTTGTTACGTTTTGTAACAATTCCTATTTAACTATTCATTTATTTTTCAAATTAAGGTAAAATAACTGTATATAATTTCGTCAGAGTAGATTACCGATAAAAGCACCCTTTTCTTTGTGTAGGACGAAGAATAAGTGACTAATGCATATCGATAATATTGTTACGAAACTGACGAAAATGTATAAACATTAAATAGTGTATAAATAGTGACTATTTTATTTTTCCATTAAAACACATCACGTATTATTAAAATACATGATATGATACATATTTTTTCAAAGTTTTGAATATAGTCTTAATAAAAATATGATACCATTTGAATTTAAGCTTTGAACGTTTCAACCGGTAATGATAATGTTCTGTTCAGAAATTTTTTCAACTTTTTGATAAGATGTATTCTGATGGATTAATTTTGAATTTGTTCGTAGACAAAAGTACAAACATTTAATTATGTATTATTTATTATATTTTCGCGTGTCCGAAAACAAAGGATTCGAACACTGCGCATGCAGAATGTAACAACGAGAATAAAGGAAATTGTGCGAACAATAATATATTAATTTAAACATTTCATTCAAATTCGTCACCCCGACATCGCTGCAAATATTCTGAAGGTAATATTTTTAACGTGATTCCAAAGCGATCCAAAATCTTATTGCGAAAAAATCTGCAATCGGAACAAATTACAATTGGCCAAAACAATGTATTATACTTATAAACAATACGTAAACAAACGTACTTCGGCTGGAACGAAGTGCTATTCAATGTTTTTCCCGAGGACCGAGGACCGAGGGTTATCTTAAATATAAAAGTAATACAAATAGATTACTATTCTCGTACATAAATTACGTTTATTACTATCTAAAATTTGGTAGTGTGGTATTTTGGTTTTTCTTTTACGAGGCCATTAATTATATTTCAATCCATTTTTAAATACTAGCAATGCACTTCTTTCGATGCCAATCGCCTACAGTATAATTTTAATATGTATATATGGTTTTAAATGACCCGCTGAAAAACTGCGCTAATGGTACAGCCTAAACGCACGGGACATCAAGATGGACCACAGAGAAGCTTGTTAATTTGATTAATTACATCATAAAAAAACAGTGTTATTGCGATTACATTTTTGAATTTTTAAACGAAATATTTTCACACAAGATAATTGTTTACACGGTCCAATTAGAAAGATTGTTTCAAGGGAAAACATTGACATGTAGACACGCCGAGTGACGGACGGTTCGGACAAATGATGTCTATCTCACCAGCAGAAGGATTCGCAGATATCATAAAGTGTAGGCACGTAACACACAGACTCACACAAACACACAGTACAGAAGACATAATGAATATATATAAATTCACGTTCTGGTGTTGACGCTCTAGTCGTGTACTCGTAAAAATTAGGTCAGATGGTTTTGCTATTAATCTTCAGTCGGGCATTGTTGTTTGTTACGAATCCGAGAGGAACATCACTTTCATCCGGCAACCTTTAAACGTATAGCGGTTATTATACGGTGATGATGGCACCTACACTCTTATAATGTCACGGACCGGATTTTCCGTTTCCGCTAATAAAACCTAACTGTATTAGTCGTGTGTTTTGCGTTTTTTTTTTTAAATATTTTTTATGTATTTATTTATTACTCAGCTCGTCCGACCAGTTTGGGTTGAAAAACATAATAATGTAACGTTAATATTAATAAATAAAAAATAAAAAATTAATCAAAGAATATAAGTACGTTTTATTTAAAAACCTGGTGTAATAACGAAGTTATGTAAAACTCATAAGCCGTCGTCTTAAACTCGTATTGTACCCGTAATGATAATAATAAGTGTGTGAATGTGTATTACAATAATTGTTTTATGTATAATATATCGTTGTATTCTGCGGCGAAAACGCGACGGGACACGACGCGCAAAATCAAAAACGTCTTCTCGGCACCTACACACGCTGAAACATAAGTAAAACTTAGCAAATTTAATATACAAATATATCTATACTAATATAACTGTACAACTTAGTATAGTCATCCAACACGCACACACTCTTTAGTGTACATACATATATATATATATATATATATATATATATTATTTTTTAATTTTAGAAAAGTAAAATCTGTAATTTTTTTTTTGCAATAAGCGTATGACCGGATAGAAATTTTTGCTATACATGAATTAACCCCGATAAAATAAACCACTCAGTGGTGACACTTTTCAACTTGATTAATTAAAATTAAGAATTAATTTTGATGTGCAAGATCTCTGCACCATTGATGAATAACATTAGAATTGAGTTATTTGATAAGGAGGTTTAAATGGTCGACTAAGCGAAATCGGAATGTTCTGTAAAATATGGATTCGATTTTGGATATGGTGTTAATATGAAGATCGGAATGTTAAGTACGATTAAATACATATTAAATGGCATCCGTCATAGGGCGGGTTTTATTTTAACGGATAAATATTGCAATAGTTTGATAATTGTGTGTGTTTAGATTCATACGTAAAAGAGGGAAAACAAGACGTGACTTTGATAAAAAATTATCGTTGCATTTGTAAGCAGTTAACATACAGTTTAATATGAAATTTTTTTTCTATTCGAGTTTTTCTATTTCAATTCTACTTTTGAGCTCATAACTCAATACAAAAAATATAACTATAATTTTAAACATAGACACGAAATAATATTAAAGATTTCATGGTTTTTAGGTTAGATTTATTCAATGGAAAAATTAAAAATGCGATTAAGATATTTTCTAGCTTATGGATTTATTTTGTATTATAATCAGGATTTGCAGAATTCTGTCAAAAAATGTCGTTTTATAATTATCTCCATGATCCTCGAAATAACGGTAACGGTCCACTGTTTGATTTCATGCGACGGCAATAGTCGGGAAATATCCCCTAGGAAGAAACGCGTGAGCGAAGGAATAGTTATTATAACATTATCGTGCGTGCATTGTATGCGACCATATAGTGTGCATATTATACATACATATAAGAGTCGTCACGTGCGGTATCTCTGACATTTAAATTTTTTTACTTTTTTCCTCTCTCCGAAACGAATTCCGTCCGATTCCTTAGACCTATACATACGTACGCGTGCAGGAGAACAACAATAAATATGTTTGTGTATGTGTGTGTTTGTAGGTGTGTATGCTTTAAAAATACAGGTTTGCAAGTATCGTAATAATCGTGAGTTGCGAGGAAGGGAGGAAGGAACGGGCGCAGGTATTAACCCCGAACGAGACACGCGTTCCACATTTATCACTATTTTTATGTATACCTACCACTGTTGGGCGGAGACGATGACGTAGATACAATGTAAGATCAGGGCTTTGTTCTGCGAGATCTGACGAGTACAAAAAATATTCGTGCGGGAAAAATCGCGAGCATTCGTTTACGAAAAAAAGGCGCGATTTGCATCGCGTATAAATGCACTAAGGTACTCTACAGAATAAACGGTTTACGAGGATTTACTAAACATCATAATACACTTCAAACTATGCAAATAAAATTCATGTTGAAAAAACTCAACAAGTAGCTTGTTAATTAGATAAATTGTTATAAATGTTTTATTAAACGAATAGGAAAATATTAACAAAAATTAGACAGTTGATTTGAATTTTTTATCGTCTCGGGGACGTGGAGATTAGAATAATCATTGAAAGACATTTCGTATACGCGCCGGACGTATAGGTACGGTTTTACAGGTACAATACACCAGCATTATAAAAATATACATCATTCTTAACTCATTCCGTTCGAGTGCGACTTTCCATTTTCGATCATTTTATGCCAAAGCTGGGCGTCGCCACACAATTCAGCAGTCTCCTTCGCGACGGTACAATATATCTATATAAATTGCAATTCTCATTCTCTTCAATAAATATCATACATATTTTGCTAAATTAAATGGTTTTTGGCACTGGTTTATCGGCTCGCAGATCATCGAAGATTTGTGTACAGCGCGTTTTCTAAATAAATTCAATCTGAGTACTGTGCACAAAACAGAACTATATGATCGTTAAATAACACAACAATAGTATAATATATAATGCTATACACTTATTGCCTGCAGTATTTACCATATCGATAATTTATGTTAAGTACTTGGATAACAATAGAATCCTATTTTTTTTTTCATTTAAAATCTATGAATTATACATATTTTTACTGTGAGTTATATAAAATACTGTATTATTTTAAAAATGCTTTGTTTTTTACAATGATTTAAAATGAATAAATAATAATCTTTTTCACATATAGTGTCTCGTCTAATGTGTTTGTAGAAAGTCGAAATCGTACAGATTTTCTGCATAGAATGTTGTAAACATTTCTAGATTATCCGTGCATATTTTATTGTTTACAATATGTGTGTATGGTGCGTACGTTTGGTCCAAGAAAAATAATAAAATAATAATTTAATGAAATACCAACCAGGAGTTTCCGGAAATTAATGGATATTGCTATACTGAATACTGTTGGCGGTACCTCGTCATTACTATGCTCTATTGTATGGTGCAATTCTTCTTCTTCTACTGGCATTTCTACTCTCTAAGAGTTTTTGCCGCCATTACTACACTTCACCACCTGTAATCTTGTCCGAGGCTTAGGTGTAGTTGGTTTCATAACAAGGTTCTTTTACTAGGCAGGGTTGTTAGCCCTGCGCTTAACCCCCAACCTGGAGGACCAGTTTACCTCAACCAATTAAGGTTAGGGTAGGGCTACTGCAGTGTACTTATAGAAGTGCACTGGGCGATGGGAGCGCCACTTTCCCTACGTCTGGTGCAATTAATTTATAAATTATAATTTATCTCCACTGACATTGACATACTTCAGTACAAATGTCTCTGGTCAATCAGTAATATAATATACTCTCGTTGTGCAGTTCGATTAAACATTTTTTTGTGGAGTAAATCAAAATAAATACTATCCACTAATTTTAAACGATAAGATTTACTCGACCGTTAATAAAATTGAACTCGAATACAACATAATAGAGTATATATTTATCAATACACCAACACAATAATTATTGACGTTTCGTCGCAATTCTTTTTCTGCTCCAGATACGTTTCTCGCGCGTGCAGTGCAATAACTCCTCGTTATACTACGAGTGCGATGTATGTGTATCATAATGTAATAATATTACTATGCTTGTACTAGTGGTTATAATTACATACTTTTAATTGTTTCTGGGCACGCAAAATTTCAGAAGAATACGAAAATGCACATAATTGGCAAACGTGTAATTGTCAATGGAAAAATCGTTAGAACTCGGTAAAAATTGATTTGCATATGGTTAGGCCCAGTGGTGTGCATGGTGTAAATTACAAGGCATTTTTGCATCATTGTTATACGATGAATCGTCACTGTGTGTAACGATGCTATACATTCAACGAGTTGTCGTCGGCTATGCGTGATATTTAATATAATTAATATGCGCCCAGAATAATTATCCGCCTGCCCGAGCCAAATGAAAGAACGGTTTACGAAAATATTTCGTAAATCTTGGAGAAGAAATTCGACTGAGTGTACCTATATACTCACACATTTATCCAGTGCTGAATAAATTTCGCGCATCATATGTATATATACCTACTCCATACAGTCGGTCAATTAACAACATATGTAAATAAAAGTCATTACATAGTCGGGTCGGAAAGCGTAGAAAAGATGTATTACGTTACTAGCGCGTGGTGAAGAAGAAGAGAAACGATGATCATAACACGACAAAACTACGTCTTCTCTGGTTTTTCTTCGATTTTCTTGCGAGTATTAGACGGCGCGATTGCAACGGTTAACATCCCACTCGAGAAATAATACTGTACAGCGGATACGCGTTTCCACAAATTATGCATATGCAAATCATATTTTAATGAAATTGCCGTCATGATGATCCATTGGAAACAACAACGCACGCGCGTTTCTTTTGTATCGTTCGCGATAACGTTTAATCGGATTTGCGTCGCGGAATATTATTCGCAATCTCTTCACGCACAAAATGGTGGCTATAATAGAACATCAACGTCATGTATAGGATAATAAAGTGCAGAAAATAAGTAGGTACTAAGGGACTTTGCGTGCAGTGTAGTACACTGATTGAATATTTTTAAAGTTAAATACTCATTTTCTCAATCATTTAAAGTTATTTCTTTTTTTTTAAAAACAACATTAATACTAAGTTTGTGTAATTCAAACATAGGACTTTGTAAAGTTCATCATTTTATACTTAGAAAAATGATAAATCTATTAAAGTGATGTGGTGCGTTCTCAGTACCATTCTAGGTTGTCTATTAAAAGATAAAATGTAAGTAGTATAAACGATTAAATGTAGGGTTGACGTTTTCATTTAGGTACATCAAAATCTAAAAATGAAGAATAAAAAATAATTTTGATAAAAACTAGAGTGATTAAATAGATGCATTTGTTGAAATGTCGCTCACCGCAGATAAGGTCATTAGATGTTCAAAAAGGTACGATCGAAGAAACGAGTGTTAAACGATTAGAGAGTGAAACGCCGCATAGTCCATTACAGATAATATTGTCGATGATATGATTTTGCTCATACGACCTCATATGTTTCGATAACGTGTGTGGAGCGGATAATGTTGTCATTATGCGTCTGTGATTATTGCAGTGTACGAAATATTCAAGTGGAACCGATCGATAGGTGGCAACAGCAGTGCGACAAAACGGTTTTCGTTTTTATCCGACGAAAAGCGCAATATATTTTTCTACGTCGGTGGAGGGATCCAAAATAAAAAGTATTATCGTCGAGAGGAACGTTCAGAATTATTGCGCGCACACATCGCCTTCCCGAGTGTTCCAATGTAAGATAGATAGAAAAAATACTGAGCGGTCACGCTATGGATGTATCAAACGGTATAATATTCATTTACAATCGTATGAAATCTACGCGCTATAATATTTTATTATTGTTGTCGTCGTGCGCGCGCACGCTCATGTGATATTGACACCATCCAACGTCGTCTTCGTTTACACACGGTTAATTGAGGACGGACTATGCTTTTCGTTGTGGTCGTCGTGCACTCGGGTGAGTGTGAGCACGTATACACGTGTACGCGTTAGGTCAAGCACCTTGGTCCGGTGAAGAAAAAATAAAATGAAAAACAAATCTGCAGCATTCGTACGGAATCAACGAAGGTAAAGAGCCAATACAAGAACAAACGAAACCGAATACAATATTACACGGCGCACAGGCCGGAGAAAAACTCACATGTATAAGGTCGCATCCGTTACGGTGATTTCGTGCGCAGATCAACGACGTATTTTATCATAATAATATTAATCGGATAACTGTTTGTCGGAAGTGTATTTACTATTATACGCATACACATATTAAGATGAATATGCATAAGCTTGTATTTGTGTGATCCACACGAGATTATCGTCGTGCGATAGTTTTCTCATTGCGACGAAAAATCATTCGAATGGTTATTATATAAAAAAAATCAAATGTGTACTATACAAGTGTAATATGATAAAACTGTCACACGACAAAATCTTGTGCGGATCGGACATATACAAACTGTATATATGTATAATTATAATCTTTGCAGCAGTATACTTCACCTGGGGAAATTTGACATGAGGGACAGACGATATGGGGAACTTTACCCGTTTTCACCGATTATGAATACAATTAAAAACATTTCCACGTACGACCAGGCACTGATGTTCAATTATTTCGATCTATAAACCAATAACTGTTCGCTTAACACGACAAACTGACGTACATACTCCCACACACACGTGTACGTTATAATCGCGTGGACACGAAAATCGTTGTGAAACCGTAAATAACATATACATGTACATAGTTCATCGGCGACAGGTCGATGCATATATATGTAAATAACAATAGGGATATACATAAATAACGGATATATTTTAATATTAAGTTTAGTGCACGCGGGAATTTGTATCGTGTATATACGCGATTCGATTGTTGCAGTTTACAATGCACATAAATACTATGTATTTGAATTCGCGCGCACGCGACAATATGAAGCGACGGGAGGTATGTGAGGGCGAAAAGTACAATGAATAAATGATTATAATTTTAATACCCACTACCCTCCACCGTTTTAACTGCAGTTTACGGGACAGCGGTGATATCGGTGAACTTTCCAACCTCAATAATGGAGTAGAGACGCGTGCACTGACGTGCGGAAGTACACTTTAAAAACTATGTAACAAACCGCATAAGCGCATTACATTCGAATTTACATGAGAACGTCACGAATGCACTTTTATTACAAAAAAAAAAAAAATCATATTCTATTGTCGTAATATTGTACACGTATTTATGTACACAGTAATTATATTATTATAAAACGTTATGATTATCGAATTTATAACAACAAGAACTGAACGCAGTCTTCTCCTAAAATATATTTTATATGTGTGTTACGACAAAATGTCAACGTACATCACATTAATAGATATTTGGGTGTGTGTACTGGATTTTCGTCACGTCACTTACTTCATTGATCATTTGCTTCTAGACCTTCGACGTCTACCGCCTGAAACAAAACAATACCAAAGTGTGCGTTAGAAAAACGGCGTGTATACACAAATAAAATGACATATAACACAGTGTAATAAATTATATTTTTATATTAAATCTTTGTTGGACAACGACATACGTGTCGATGTAAAACGATTGTGTATGTATATATTATAGAGGCATAAATGTGGACTTGTAGTGTATGTGTGTGAGTGTTAGTATGATTCTGAGCTAATTTGTACGTTTCAAATTCACTATGTTGGATTTTAACACTCAATTGTTGAAGGGAACATCAATGTTTGAATGCGATGGATGTAATTATTCTGAAATAAAATAATAGTAATTGTGTATCCGCGATATAGAGTAAATATTATACGTATAGGTATTTATAGTAAGATTTTATCAGCAATTACCAACAAAAAACATTGAGGCTTATAATTTTTATAATTTTTATTTTTATAATTCATCGACCAATAGATTGCAGTATATATAGTAACCCGTGCACGCACACGATACACGACGATCAGTATATTTGAATTGAAATAAAAATGGTTTTCATCACATGTATTGAATTTTTTATCGATTTATATGCGATGGAATTTTCATCTCAATGTCATTCGTATTGATAATGTATTACTTGAAAGAAAAAAAAGATAATACAAATCGAATTAACGCGAATACGACAAAGTATTGTGCAATATAATCTATATCGATAACACGACCTCGCTATTGATTATGACAGATATTACCAATCAGAGCGTCGTTGCTTATATTTTACGTTTATGTAATTCTACTGGTCAATGTTATTAATGAATGACCGTCTCGAGTCTACTATAAATGTGTATTGTATGAGTCCCGATACTGTCCCGGTTAAAGATACTTTAGGAAAAATTTCACTGATTCAATTTCACTAGTTCACTGGTTTCGAATTGATCAAAAGTTGAATATTACCTTCATATGATCATTGCATGTAAGTATATCAATTCGATATATTCAGAAACATCATCCACGGCGTCATAACACAAAGTAGATATTCATATATTATTAAAACACATAACACTATGTGTATAGTTGACGTTAATAAGTGTAAATTGGTCCTTATCGGTTTTATATATATGCTACACGCGTAACCAAACCCTATTATAACAGATCTATAATTATACATTGCCGTTCTTCTCGTATGATATTCAAATAGAACCACTTCCATAATTATATAATATTATAGTAATTAAAATACTATTTCTATTTGCGATCCACGAATAACGTACGATCGTTTGATGCGCAATATAGTTTCAACGTACAAAATCGATATTTTGTTCACTAAATGACGAAATCATGTATAAATATTTCACGAGGATCTTGTACAAAGTGCCCAGTATTGAATAAGAATTTTAATGTTATTACATCACACATATTACGGTTAGTAAAATATATATATTTAATTTTATACTTCACTACGATGTTTTAACAATCGAACTATGACTCGCAGTGCAGACGATCATACAAATACAGTTGAAGTCTAACCTACAGTTGCATAAACAAATTAATACATTTGTTCTAAGCAAATCATAGGTAGATGTACAACGACAAGTTGTTAACGACAACAAATATATTGCAAAACGATTGTCAAAATAAAATGTCGGTTTACCGAAGAGTTTCGTAATATGTTTATCATAAATAAACGGATATTGTGCCGGAACTTCCACATACATCCGGCCGAAGAAGGACGTGGAAGAACGATCGGGTCGCCGTAGGTCCATCTCTACTCACACTCGCTATCTCTGTCGACGTGCTGAAAGAGCGACCGATGGAGGGGAATGGTCAAGAGGTTGGACGTTTCAAATGGAAAGCAGAAAAAAATAGAAATAAACAAATAGAAATAAAACTTTATAAAACCTAAAGTCACGGTGTGCGTTCCGTCGAACGGGTATCCCTACGGTCTAGTTAAAAACTCGACGCGCATAGTGTGACTTGACCGCCGCGAAAAACAAACTAGACCATTCCACTCGAACGGTTCTAGTGCGGACACAAGGAATCGATGAAAAATCGATGTTAATACCGCGTGAAACTGTCACATAATCCTTTAACGGCAAAACGAACAATAAAGTCGAGGAAAAAAAAAATCGAAAAAAAAAATAAAAAAACAAAATATAATATAATACAGTTTTTCCCGGTGAAAAAAAAAAATACACTCGTAGCCCGTCTTCGTGTTCATAATATCTTATCGCTTGTTTTTCTTTCTCTTTCTCACTCTCTCTCTCTCTCATTCTCTCTCTTGCGATACGTGGTATCGTTTCGGTGACGTAACATCGCATCCGATTTCCGTTAAGTGTCCGCGATCACGTTTTGTGGTGACCCACGCATATTACACGCGTTATAATAATGAATTTCCTTAAAATACATTTCCTTTTCTACTCCCTCCTATTGTTCCACACATCAGAAACGACAGCGGCCATTCGTTCAACAATCTTTTGTTTACGCCCAAAGTCCGACGGCTGGTCAATTCAGCTAAGATTAGCTGGTAAATCTAGAATTTAGCGCACACAGCTTGAATTATTTGTTCCAAGCATACGAAATAGTTTTAATTTTTGGAAAATCTACTCATTGAATGCATACAATTGCTTTATTGGTAAAAGCTTGACGCGGTCCCGCTGTAGTGCAGGTACATTAAGTACACCGTTAAGTACGGCCGTGTCAAGCTCAATAATTATAATTAATGCATTTTATAAAACGCGAAAAAATGTTAATTATTTTTATATTTTATATTATTTCAAGTTAAGTTTTTAAAAGTATTTATGCAATGAACGAAAATTATCTTTTTTATTTTTTTTAAATAATACTGACAATAATTAAATTGATTAAATAATATTAAATAATATAGTAGGCAGCGGTATAAAATGCATATGCACAAATATACATATTCTTGATACATATGTATGTATGTATATATATATATATATATATATATAGATAAGCAGGTATATATTGTTTAATGTAAGTTATACAGCTTGATAAAACAAACTTGTATACCTACTAAAAAATAAGTCTGAAACGTGTGTGATGTACAAGATTGAACAGCGATGAGGCTTTGACCGTAATATATATATATATTTATTAATCATATAAATATAATGGGAAAACATTGGACGGTATATTTGTATTCAAGTATGTTGTGGTGTGATAACCATTTTGCGCACAAATATACATGGTATATACTTATACATAATAAACATTGCTCGATGACGATGGTGCGGTTCTTTACTATCGCGGTGTACAGCGGTCGTGTACCGCTGGAGGTCGATTACGTTCGGGTTTATATAGTACAGTATATAATATCGTCATCGTGTTGATCGGTCGTCGAGAAGTGTTTAAACGCATTCGTCGCGTCTTTTTCTATTCACAAAACTGCGGAGCAAGCGGCGGGGACAGCGTGTCGAATCAGAGGTCCTCCTGCTCGCATCTGATTCACACACACACATATACACCCACACACACACACACAAACACATACACACATACCATAACGAAACGCCAGAGATTCATAGGCGCCAAATGCAAGCGCAGCACATCGTGAGTATGTATTATCATTAATACAAACCTGTACAGAACGAACCATAGCCTTAGCATGGATATTGCAGGCCTTTGTCAATTTGAAATAATTTTTAGAAAATAATTTGATTTGACCGCTAAACGGAAAATATAAAATACTCGTAGCATTTGATAAAAATCCGAAACTTATAAGATGGAGAGTTCATTGTTCCGGTTTGGTCTCACGCGATTCTGTTTCATTCATTTCTGATTTTACAGTACACCATGCATCCTGTATACTCGTTAGGATTGGGCTATAATATAATATTAATAATTAAATTCGCGTTTCATGAGTGGCAAGTGCTACACTGCAGTTAGACACGTATAAATGGTTGGATCGAGGAGGGGAAAGGGAAAGAGAAAAAATTCGCCTTGGCCGTGTGAGCACTGCTCTCGATTTCTTTAGGACCAGGGTCAGCTTTCTACAACTCCTCGAGGTCGCTCAGCCCCGCGGGCCTAAATTATTTAATATCTGCAGCATGCCGTCGCCACCGTTACTGCAGCTGCCACATACAGAGCTGTGCACTTGTAAAGTAAGACCAAATTTAGCGTGTACAATTGTCTTGTATCGTCAGATTTTACAAAGGCGTTGATGGTTATGAGATGCTGCAGTGGGAAGAGTACGGGGCAACCGCAATAATTTGCCATTTTCCTCGTCACGGAAATTCGTGTTGTTTGCCATAAATAGGCGCACCGCGGGAAACTTCGCGTAATGGTCAATACATATAATATGATAATACATAATATTATAATATAAACTCGCACATCCGCCGACGTTATATTACAATATACGTGTCTGCAGTGCGGTGACTGTGGAAATACACAGCGCCAGCGGCGGCCACGTCGAATCATCGTCCCGTGAAGATTTGTAACGTACACACAATATATAATACATCGGGTCTCTCTAGCACACACTATCTATCTCTCTCCGTCTACCTCCGATGCAATATTCGACTGGAAAAAAAAACAGGAAATACTTTTTTCTTACACTTTTCCCGACGTTCGATTAGCATAAATAAAACATTTCCAACGCGAATCACGCGCGTTGTTTATGAATGTCAAACGTATCTATTCTGCCACACCACCGTAATTACTCCATTAAGTTAACGAAACGGCTTAGTCTTGACACAGCGTTAGCTGCAGTTTATCGTCAGTTTCAATCGAGTTAATTTTAATATCTCCGTAGACCGCCACTCAAGCTGCGTCGTACGATGGCGTTATTAGTTTGTTTCAAAGGCGTGTACTACGATTTTTCACATACACATATATAATAACAATAATAGTATAATGTTATGCGATACAAAGAATTTAAAAATATGAAAAGCTATTTCTCGACAAACAATCGATAAATACTGCAGTTATGAATACTATATAGTCTACACGAGTATATGCGTATGAATTGTCTACGTTTTTTATTGGTATTTTGTATCTGCAGTAACTCGTAGCCGTGTGAAAACGAAGAAAAATTATCCGAGTGGTGGTCGTGTAAAAAATGTCAAATGTGGGTTTCCCCATCATCATCTATTGAAATCTAATAATATAACTATCACATAGGTTATAAATTCCGTGGACACATATCGTTCGATTGTATACATACCTATTTACGTCTCACGATCAACCGCTCTTGAAATATGTACTTATTTCCTACCCAAAGTAATATTAGTGAACGAACTTACATATTAAAGTTATAATAGAAATAATAATTAATAAACAGTCCAATGGGTTGTAGAGATCTCCCTGGAGTTCACATCGACTATGGTATCGATCGAGAGTCGTGGCACATCAAGTATGTGAACACATTATTTATTTATATTTTATATATTGTAATGTGCCTACACACATAATATTAAAAAACGTACACGAAGTTTGGATCAGATATGTGTATTGTATCAGAATATGTTAATCGTTGACACGATGATAGTAAGCTCAACGCATGTACGGGGATGTATCAATCATAGCATACATATAGAAAAAATTGATATAAAATTAAAATTGTTTTCAAATCGAACACGGAAATAATTATAAAAATATTATATATTTATAAATATATATATTAAAAATAAAAACGAAAGCATAACGTGACTTCCATATAATATTATATGTTTCCTATGTTTTTTTTTTTTTTGCTACAAGCGACTTGTAATCTTTTTTTTATTTTCTGAGTTATTGATTTTGTGAAAATATTTAGTACGCTCTGAATATTAATCTAGGAAAATATAATTGGCTGAAGAGTGGATTGTTCCGCATTGTTAGAGGTTTTCGAGTAGAAAAAAAGTGTTCTAACATCGCTAAAATCTGCCGCCCGAAACTAATCCTCGTGCAGGTAAACGGTCTAGTCCGAACAAAGTCACTGAAAAAGTTTCTCACCGTTGCGACGCGTTGCAATGCTCAGCCTTGAGATTTTTTTAAAGACCAACTTTCTTTCTACCCTTTGTGCAGGCGTTGAAATATTTTTAATTTTTTTTTATTCTACAAAGGAAGAAAAACATTAAATGCAATTAATGAAAGTTTTTATATAAAAAAACCTGACGTATAAAAAAATGTACTATAAGAAAATGTGAATGGAAAAATATGTAAGCACAGTGTATAAAAAATATTATATTTTCTATTATACTACATAATATTTATTACAAGAATATTATTTATTCTGAGATGTGGTGGCAAATAGTGGAAGCAGTGAAGGCCCTGACTGAGCTGTAAAAGCTACAAAAAAAAATAAAAAAAATAAAAAAATATATAAATAAAAATTAAAAACAAAAAATAAATATATTTACTATATTTATTATTTATTTTATGTATACTATATTTTATATTAAATATTATATTAAGCATGGGGTTTTTTATTTTTTTTAAATTTAAATTCCTATTCATATTACGTTCAAAAGTTAATGATTTGTCAAGTATATAATATAAAACGTTTCTTTCAGTTTTCGATATAAGTTTATATTTAAAACGTCGATCGATATAAGTTATACAATGTATGTGTTGTATAATTTATACACAAAAAATAATATTTTAAAATGCATACATGTATACGTATACGTATAGAATTATAATTATATAATTAACTGGTGCGTTTATAATTTATAAACAATTTAAATCTGAAAATATTACGTAGCGAAATTAACAGTTATACATAAAATAATAATAGAAGTAAAGTAATTAAGAAATAGGAATTTTTATTCATTAGTAAATTTATCAACAGGATCAACATAAACCGTCTAATTGGCTATAGAAACGTGTAAAATAATTAACGAGAATCCGACTGCACGTCCGTTTCTTGGACGTTTCCTTACACCGCCACCGACACTAGTATAAATTATGTATAAACATATTTTCGGTGTAGTGTTTTTTATTTTTATTTTTTATTAGCTTTTAGGGGCAGTGTAGCGTTATAGAACATAAGATCGAAGAAGTTATTCAAAATCCGTCGAACAATACATGTATACATATATAGTTTCACTTAAAATCCAGATTGTTAAACCAAAGAATACCGATATTAATTAAACACACACATAGACCCACAATTATTCTTACCAATCAATACATAATACATCCGGCTCCGGGTATACCCGAATATATCCTATATACATATACGTATATATATATAATTTTAACCCAGTACCCTCGGGCTGGCAATGAAGAAGAGGAGGCAATTATAACACGTTTCAGGCTGAATAGACACAGGTTATATTTGTATTATAACATAAATATAATAGATAACGTTATAAGTACAATCAGTTCTCATACGATGGGATATTAATTTTTCTTACATTCAGCACGCGCCGCGTTGGAACAAATCATATAAATTATAGCACCTGAATTAAATAGGTGGTATGCAACGGTCAAAACCTTGGACTATATTTAAAAGTTGTTATGTGCCGCCCACACTGTCGCACCGGTACATAATTGAATAGTTTTTATTTTTATAGTAAAAAAAAATATTTATATATTTATAATAGTTACAATAATAACCAGTACAGTAAAAAATGTATTTGAATATCACTTCTACTTCTGGGCATCGGTGTATCATGATTTACTCAAATAATATTCTAACTGATTAATATTTTAAAAAAATATTTTATTTTTCGTTGGTCTACCTGGAACTTTCTAAACAACATGAATCTATTATATTCAACAACACATAATATTGTTAATTTATTAATTAACAGTGAATATTGGGCAAATATGATAAATAATTTATGAATGAACGACATCAACGTCGTAAACTCAAACTTATATAATTGAGCACAGTGTTTTGCTTGAAGCGCATTACATTATACATATGTATGTATGTATGTACTATATGTATAATATCATTTTTTGTAATAATTTATTGTTAATTACAACCCTTTCTAGCAGACAACACAAACACATTAAGTGATTATAATAATAATAATAATAATAATAACAATATTATCAAGCGAGATAAAATGTCGTCTCTTTTTCATGCTGCGTTTAATTTTAAATAGTGACGGTGGCAGTTTAGCTACACTATTTTGAAATTATCCTTCTCTATGTGATTCATGCCGGTCAAGTACTCACAACTTCGGTTAGTCAGTCTGTATATCATAATTAATTTTTGCTAATTATAAATTTATAAATTTGCATAATGATCGTAGATACATTTATCTACTTTAATAACTCATAAAATGCTTCAAAAGTAACTTCTTTCTCCGTGTTGGGCAGAGCCAAATATTCATATTAATAAATAATACTTTTGAGTTAAAAAAAAAAAAAAGATTAAATGTCATGTTTTGTAAATGCAGTTTAAAAGTCACGATCTTATAATTAAGTCGTTGTATGATTACAATCATGGTCAATCATGGTAGTCGTAATAACAGAGGTACTCTTGGACTGTATAATCGTGATAACAGCCAGTTTCGCGTATAGCAGGAAAGAACCAAATAATCAAACATTCCAAATTATACAAAATAACTGGCCAGATTAAATATTCTAGTCTTCAACAATCAGAGAAAATAGAGAATATTAAAGATCAATTAAAAAAGCTTTTTCATACGAAATTATTTAGAATAGGATAAAACGAAATAAAGACACCATCGTCAAATAATCACGTAGTTACTCGCTTCATTCGGAATAAGAATACGTAGGTTTTTTAGTAAATGTTGAAGAAAAATAATATGTATAATTTAATAAAATCTAATATTTATATACCATATTTTCGATGATTTTTTTTCTATAACTATGGAAATCCTCGTAGCGCGTTAGCCACTTTACGATCCGACGACGGATTATATACTACTCGTATTATTTTTCATAATCTACGAGTATTCGCCAGCGTGTACGTATGTGCTTTGAATACATTCGAAAAATTACCATACAATGAGCTGACGTGTGTGCTTGTGTAGGTTGTCGGAAGGTAGGCAGTGTCGGGGTTAAACGAGGCATTATTACAGTAATATTATAACGTCAAACGGCGATCTAATATAAACGAGAGCGATATTTGTTAGTGATTATTTATTTTTTTTTTTAATTCTTCTGACATGTTTGTATGAAACGTGCATACGATTACCTATTTGACTTTATTGAATTGTAACAATACAGTATAGTATTATACTCAGTCTCAGAATGTACTCGCCAAGAACAATCATCTTATTATTATTATTATTATTGTTATTATTTATTGGTTTGGTGTTTTTATTTTTCATTCTCAAGGGAGGGGAATTCGTCTTGAAAAATAATTTATACTAATACTTAGCTGAATCTATGTAATATAACTATTGTACACAAGCCTGAAAAGAATAAAAGTCGTACTGGACAGCAGCAGCAGTAACTGTATGTTATTAAACTTGAAACGGCAATCGACGAAATTAGCCGGCCGCTTATAATTAATACGGCTTATCTTCGGTTCCGTACTGATATAGCAATACCTAATAATATATAGTTAAACATAGAACAAACTAGTACATGCAACCCGTATTTGGCGCATAAAAACCTACAAACAATAAAAGTACCTCCGAAGCACACGATAATACACGTACTTATATCAACGTAACGGTAAGGCATTTTTTTTTTTCATTCCATCGAAGTATATTATTATTACTGGTTGTTTTTTTCATCCTGTTTACGAGTGTGTAACACTGTGCAACAAAATACGCGCGTCGCATCTTTAGATTTTCGAACAGGCACATACATATTTTGTTGTTGAACAGCTGGCCAATCGATTGAACGTGTTCAGATTCGCAGCAGATTTTATTGGTTTTGTTTTTTCGTTATTATTATTTTTTTACGATTTTGTTCGTAAATATACTTCATTTATACATGTGTAAACGTGAAAAGGTCACCTCCTATTGTTTATATAATATACCTATCTGCTTTTACCCGATCGATATACTGTAAACACAATACCTCCGTCATGGTAAAACCATATTATATATATACACACAAGAGACTCATAATAATTTTTTAACCGCGCGTCATTGTCCATTTCATGTTATACGCGGTGTGGTCGTATTATAAATAAAGTATTTTGCATAATAAAGGTGCCTGTATAATATATATAAATATTTATACGATTATATATGCACGCGGTGATGCCTTGAGTTAAAAACCGTTTAATCGAACTACGTTACCGCTGTCGCCAACGGTCGCTGAAACCTGCGACCCATCAGGATTTCGATGGTATTTGTTGTTTGATTTTCCTCGGATTTCGTCAAACCGTACGATATAACCAATATGATTAGCCGTCATCGTCAAGACTTCCAGTTTCCTATTTCTTATGCTTCCGCCTTTTAAATTTTTGTTTTTAGGCCATCGCCGTGATAATAAGAATACTTTTGCAGTATATAATATAAAATTATATAACGTCACCGCAGTCTAGGAACAACACCGAGTGCCAAAATCGCTGCGGTTAAATTGACCTTTTATGTCAGGCCAGTGGAAAGAAAGCAGCAGAATATGAGCAGCAATGCGGTTTAATTCGGGGCGGCTCTCGTTATATAGTTTGACCAGAACAAAAAGTTGTAAAACCACGATTCTGTACATAGGCACACTCGAAACGTGTCCAAGCGAGCTGAAACGTGCCAAAAATAAACGGTGGCAAATATAATATAAAGAGCTAAGCCCGGATTCGCCGACGGAAAGTATATTAAAATATAGCGGCAAAAAAAAGAAGAACAAGACCCGCAAAACGCAATATTATTTAACTATCCGGACGAATAATAAACGTATATCGAACTACCGTATCGTTTCAAAACATTGTGTAAATAGCGATCATTTTATTTTCTTATGGAGGCAATATATTTGCTGCGAGAATATTATATGTGTGTGTAATATGCTGTGATAGCTGCTTCATCCGATACTAAAGAATACATTCACATCGTTCATTTTACCTTTACAACATGACAGGGTCGGTTTTCATACCGTTTTCATTGTCGATCCGTAAGCGAAAAAAACATCTTTTCATCATCAATATTTTTCGTCTCGGGTTCTTAGCCAAAAGGCGGCGACCATCCATATCAAACACACGTACCTGTACGGATTGTCGTATACGTTTGAACAAGAGGTGCGTTTATCTTCAGGTTTAGCAATATTTCCCTACCACGCCCTTGACCGGCGCAGGTAATTTAAAACACGAGATCATAAGGGATGAACATTATCACAACAAAGATACACGTATAAATATGTATATATAGGGTGTTTGCTGACCGGCCGTTTACTCATATGAATTCTTTTTTTCCAAAATAATGATAATGTATCTGGTACGTCAATAAAAATACGATATGATTATTGAAATTTTAATAAAATATATTTTTATCAATAATGTAAACAATTAATATACATCCGTAAATCAATTAAATTTAAATAATATACAAAATATAAAAGTAAAATTTAAAGCTTTCAATATAAATATGAAATATGCGCATGTGGTGTTGTAAGAGAGTAAAAATGTTAAAATCAGATTTTAGGAAAACGTAACTGAGACTGCAAATACGCGGAAAGACACCTTGTATTATATAATTCGGTATACATGCGCAGTTCGTGTAGCCGTTTCATCGGTTAACGAAATATACGGTTTACGCGCACGATAAAATATTGTATTCAGGACAGTCACTAATTGATTACTTCCTAGTGCGACATCAAGTTCAACCGACCGATTTACAATTCGTACAACCCACCGTATTTTTATTTTGTCAATGTGTTCGGATTGCGCACACATAGATTTTTTACGTACATGAAATCGCTGTATTATTATAAGCAACACAAACGCACAGCCGATTTTCAGGTCCGTTTGCTGTGTTCGAGATGCGTTGCGGAATACTTACGATGAACGAGCGTCGTGAACGTATCGTAATCACACCGACGGACACTTGACGCATACAGATATACCGTTTATTGGTTGATAAATTTGAAAGACACGTGCAGCAATACATTTATTTTTTTTATTTTGGGTCAGGCGTTGTTATTAAAACACAAATCAGAAAAAAAAAAGTGAAATATATTATTCCACAGAAGCTCACGTATATATATATATATATATATATAAATATTTTAGCTAGTACAGGTTCTTAAGATCGTCGTTAAACGCATCATTAAATCAGAGGTTATATTATTTTGGGACACTAACATGTAAACGGCTCATTAAAATCCAATTATATTAACAACCGTGTTTCATATAATACACGACTGGAGTGAACTAAACGCTGTTAATATCGGCGTAAAGAATGCAATTTAAGAATCTCATAATCATCAACCCAAATGATATGTAAGGGTTGGTGTCTTACTTAATATTCTCATTCAAACTTTATAGTAATATTATAATATTGTAGAAATACTAAGTGCAGACGTTCATTGATTATGTGTAATATTAATAATTTAATTTTTGACCTATTCCTTTTGGCAAAAGATTTCAGTTTGCGTAATATTTTTCATACGAGATAATAATAATAAATAATAAATAATTCCCACAGAATATTTTCAAACCATAATAATAGGTTAATGCATTTAATCGCACACGTTATTATACGTGTTTGTACATACACTAAAACCTTTAGATACCGGATACTGTCGAACGCTGCAATTTCGTCCGAAAAGTAGGGAAAATATCCCTGTTCCTAAAATAACGTGAGGTGACCATTAAGGGACGTTCCAAATACATATACCAAAGAAGATTTGTATAATAAAATTGTATATTAATAAAACGATCCACAAAAATATTTTTGACGTTTATAATTAAAATTCGAAATGACTTTTCCATGAATATAATATACATCACATAGCTTAAGAAATCACACTATAGAGTTTATAATGATAAATATCGAAAATAAAACTTAAAAACGTAAACCGGCAATTTTTGACCTCTAAGATTATTCTATACTATTGGACGTCACACACATACACACGAAGTACAAGATCTTAAACAAAATGTTTACTCTGTTTAAGATCTTATATAAAATACTCGTACCATCATCTTATAAATTTGTAATTATAAGTTAATAACCATTGGAACTTTGTAGCATACTTATTTACATACTTCTCATCCGATTCAAGGATGTAAATATAAAATCCTTCACTTTAATATCTTAGTAAAGTATACAAATATTTTTTTTTAAAATTCAAATGTATTTTTCATGTTCCACCGCTTTATTATACGCTTATGTTTAATAATTCGAAATATTAATTAATTAATCGAAGCAAGTAGAGTCGTTTAAGGCGCCCGATATTTATATATATATACATATGTGTATAGCCTTATATGATTGTGATGGATGATGATTACTGCTGCCACACATCGCCGACGATTAAAAATTTCGTAAACAGCAAAGCGGCCGGATTTAAACGTAAATCACATAAAAATGCATATGATACAGCATCTGCACGTGCGCGACAAGGAACATAATACAGGCAGGCTTGTCTCGTAGTTATTTTTTCGGATTTCCGATATACCACAGGGAAAAAATTACGTATAAATGAATCGATCGCGAATCGCGTCGCGCCTGTTCTTACGCCACCAATGCGACTCGTTTTCCGCATATTAGATCATAGCAAGCAGCATAGAACACGCGATCGCGAATGCTGAGATCGTTTCCAGTACACGGATGGTTTAGCGAGTGGTTTTCAAAGCCCTTTATCGACGTGTGTATCTTATAGTTTTGCGTGCACGCGCGTAATGATTCCGCAACAGCGGCGGCGAAAGTCGCAGTAAAAGAGCAATTATCACTTTGGATATTGTCGAGATCATATTTTTAAAAAACGCGAACTCGGTGCGTGCTGCTCACTGCAAGCGCGCGCACGTGTAATTATGCCGATACCATGTAATGTTATTTTTACAGGAAGATGCAGCTTCGGGGAGAAATGGTCACGTTCCGGTGAAACTACCGCCGCCGCAGAGTAATGGAGCAATTCCGACAAAGTCACGTCGCAACCATCGGCTTGTATACGTCGTATTACTCATATTCAGGACGTAGAAATCGTAAAAATAAAATAGTTCATTCTTAGCACTCATAAATGCTATATTATACACTAAAAATTGCATAGCAAGAAAAATGCAATTTTGATAAATTATTGATAAAAGTAGGATATTCTCCAAGTAATTAAAACCAGTCAAGATAGAATATTTCCTAGCGGTTCCATTGATTGTTTGATTTAATTTTAGATATTTGTTTAGAGAAAATTTAAAATAATATGTAAATATAATGTAAAATCAATGTATTATTGATATTGTTATCAATGTAAAATAAGTGATATATATAGGTATATGAACAAATATATGAATGTCTAGTGTTTAAAGTCATAAATAGTTAATTAGAAAAAAAAATGCAAATACAAGAAAATAAATGCATATACCTATAATACAATAATGTGTGAAATAAAAGTGTATCTTACTTTTTTTTTTGTTTAATCGACAATTTGATGCTCGCGAATTACTTCCACCTGTTTACATCCTACCTAGGATGTTCTTATAGATGTATCGAAATAAAAATGTAATACAGTTTCCAAGCCCTGCTCATTTTTATTAGTATATATTGTAGGCTAAACGATATTTATTTATTTTCGAGATCGTATGCTTGATTAAAATATATAAATACGTACTAAACAAATTTTAAAATAAACAATCGCACGTAAACAGCACTATTACTTTTTCGGCTATTCAAGCCAAAACTTCATTGGACATGCATTTGTGTCCCGCCATTGTTTTTGAAACCCACATGAGTGTACGTTCCGCCATCGATAAACCAAAATGATCGATTAATAGTACTCTACATGAAACCTTTCTGGTTTATCTCGCGACGCCTCACTCAAAGTTTCCTCGCTTCAAATGAACGTGCACACCTAAAACGTCATGTTATGAAAATATCGGTGTACAAATCATTAGAGTAGTCCGCTCGCTTTACGTGGTTATTCACAACAAGTCAGAACGCGTTTTAGATTAGTGAAGCGAAGTGACGACAAGCGCTATGAGAAGTGCTGTAGGTACGCGAAGCCGGAAACTCGAATAAAATAATTGGTGCGCGAGCGTATATATTTTGTACTCGTCATAAGCGCACGAATAATAATCTCGCAGTAAATTGAGATACGAAATAACGTATGAATCTGTTCTAACGAAATTGGTTACATTGCAAGACGTTGATAACAATAATTGTTAATTATTAAGGTCATCGCAGCGGTATGTTCCACAGTCGTATTATCCCGAATCGGACGAAACACGATCTACGGTGAATTCCGTTTTGTGCAACATCTCCAACACGCAATCATACCCGTCTGTGCAGCAGAAATCACGAACGGTGTCCGGTCCAAATATACCGCTGTGGATCACCGATATTGCCGCGCTGTCGTATCGTCGTAAATTGTCACTGTTGTTTTCCTCGTCACCTAGTCAACAGGGGCATTGAAACCTGTATGTTTACTTGTAAGGCAATTTTTTCCCTTTAACTTAAAGGCTTTGTGTTATTATAAAAGGTGATTCCGTTTTTGTCAGTTTTACTATGGGTTTCCGGAAAAAGGTGTGTGTGTCCGGGTAAATCATTATTGTTTTGTTCCACAATTTCGTCGTAAAATTTCAGCGCCACTGCCCATCGAGTATCGTTATAACATTATTACAGTAATAACTTAACACTAAAAAGTATTATAATATTACCGTCCTGTCACGAGAATCGATTTAAATATGATACATTCCGTTGCACCGAAGTTTTTGTGGTTGTACGTGTGAACAAACTTCACGGCGAAACCGCTATTATATTCGGCGTCGACGTGTACAACAGTAAATATCATATTATTAAACTGCACGCGCACATTTAAAAATATATGTATTTTGTAGTGCAGTGGAGATACCCTAAAAACCTTGACCGTGTCTGCGGGGAACTGGATCAGAATGTCAGAGGTGTACAAAATAATAAATTCGCACACACACACAAATATATATGTATGGATAAACTGTGTGCGTAAGTAATATTATAATCGAATCAAATCTGGGTTAAGTGACGTTGGTGACGGCGTCGTTGTCAGAAAGAGGTATGTCTGCGTGGTGGTGATGTCGGATAGAAGGGGAGGAGCGAGATGTGGGTGGACAACAACGCGTGGTTTTGTACGAAATAATACAATTATATGTTAAACGGGGAGCGGAGGAGAGAAAAATCAGCGTGTATATATATATCGTTAATAATAATAATAAAAAAGCAACAGTACATTTTTCGTGTGTTGATAGAAAGTTCGTCGCAAAAATGGTACGACGCTCGCGTAATCCCCGCGGCGGTTATGATGGTCAAACACGTTTCATGTAATGCGATTTCAATAATCACATATAGATATAGAATAAATATATAGGGTGAATTTTATGTCCACCATTAGATGCGACATGAGACTACGATTTTTACGGGTTTGAAAAATAAAATATATTATCGGCACTCGCAAGCGGCTTCGGGCTACTGAGATTTCCACGCAGGAATTTCTAGTTTTTTAATAGAGTTTTATTTGACTAAGAATTTAAAAAAATGACCAAAAACATCTTTATACACATATTTTATAATTTGTAAAAATACTGATTATGAGCTATTATAATTAATGCGTTAAATCATTTTAGTATAAAATTAAATTAAAAAAGTAATATTAATTTAAAATTTAACATAAAAAATGATTTCTATCAACATATGCTTTTTTATAATTTCATTATATAAAATATAAATATAAAAAACTAATCAATCATCATCAAATAAAAACTATATATATATATATATATATATATGACTAAATCCTTAATATTTGGTTTTATTTTCGAGATAATATTACAGCGTAGTATAATATAAAGAATTATAAGAAATACATTTTCCATTTTGAAATCCCAATGGAATGTTCGATTTTCGAAAAATGTGTCATTTACTATAAACATTATCGTTGCACGTGTTTCTATGTTTTAGAAATCTTTTTAACTTTGAAATCCTTGTTAACTATTATGTTATAATAGTATTCTTCAATAAAGACACATGTGCACACGCTTACGCAGATAATCTACATGTTTCGAATCTTGGTTTGGATATTATTATTACTACGAGTATATAAAGATAATCACAACGGCTGAATGAATATAATGAACGAAAAATATGGATACCATATGACATGCCGGATTATACGCAGTCAATATGTATACATATTTTATAGATGATTCCCGGAAGTATTTAAATTATGTTGGAATCAAACTCAATAATATCATCTAACGCCAGAATTTTTATTGTATTTACCGTTCTCTGTGGACCGCATTATAATATATTACACTTTACTAAACACTGCAAAAATATATTTAGGAGTACATAAAAGAAACATCTAATTTTAGTATACAACGTTCTCGCTTTTACCCAAAAATGATAAAAGATTTTTTATAATTTATAATGAATTGTTCTGCATAATACTAGTTAAGTCTTTCTATCTCTATTTTCATTGCCCTATATAGATATAGAGAGTATAATTTTGTAAGGAAAAACGATTTGCAATAATATGATTATAAATTGTATTATTTTTGTTTGTTTGATGTTGACAGATTTTTTTTTTATTATTTTTTAATTATTAGTAAATAACTGACGTGTTCTCCGAATAATTAAAATGCGTTTGTAGGAGTAGGTACATAATAGTTGCATTTTCTTAAGTACTTAATATAATTGCAGTTGATACTTAAAGAATGGAGAGTATCTGCATACTGAGATATTGTTCTATAAAGTTTTTAAATGTATATATATTTAGTTATTATTCAGTATGCGTTTTCATTAGCATTGAAAAAAATAGAACAACAATTATATTAATAAAATATTTAATCCCGTCAACATTTTAACACAAATGGGTAGTAATATTTTTCTGCATTAATATGTAGATAGAAATAAACTTATTGAAAAACAATCGTTTTCACATTAATATTTTCTTGACTCCGTGCTAAACTGGATTAATTTAACCAATAGTATTGCACAAAATGTAAAATGTTGATCACGACTGAAAAATTAAAAAAAAATCGCGTATAATAACACGCAACTGCTTATAGCTACGAGCATAATATAATATAAATAATCTTTCGATTCAAATAGTCTAAAAATGAATCCAATTACAATACTTATTTCGGAATAGAAGAGATAAATAAACGATCAATATTTGTACGAGTGTAATAAATTATATTAAACGACATCGATATTCAACCTGCAATTGTAACGTCCCCTCTTTAACCTCTCCTTCTCTGTGGGTTTCCGTTAAAGTTATGTTTATTTTCTACGAGGTCTCGGGGACTCGACCTCGGTGTGTGATACTCAAATGTTATGGAACAGGGTTACCTCAAATAATTTACAAAACTGCATGTATAATATATTATAATATAAATAAATACGTTACTGAAATCTGACAATGAATATTTGAATAGGGTAGGTGAGCACTGAGGTAAGTGTAGTCTTGATGAAGATCTTGATTGGTGTCCGATTGATGGTCTTCGGTTCACTCCTCGACTGCGTTGACTCTACTCGTTGCTCCTCGACTCCGTTGACTCTACTCGTTGCTCTTCGTCTTGCTATTCTATACCGTCTTATATCCATGCCGGCAAATCCCTTAGTTAGCATTTATTATTGTCATTCATTTGACGTTTCGCACACTCAACATATTAGCCATATTGTCCTACTTAATGAGCAATGTACGATTTTTATAAACAACAATCGTTACACAATCACGTATATTTATGATTAACTCAACCAACTAAAAATGAAATACGATTATCCTTTAACTTGGTAAATATTTCGAAAACTCTTGAAAGAACGGAAAACGTCATTTTTTGCGCCTATATAAGTATTGTAATAAAAATTTGAAAATAAAGTATGACAATCTGATTAATACGTAGTTTTAATGATAATAAATGCGGTAGTGCTTGTATTTATTATCTCATTTATAACATACATACCTTTAGAGGAAGTACATCATTGAAATGATTGCGGTTACTAGTGTTATTATGGGATATCTATGTTTTTTTGTCGTTTTGGCCAATATATTGTAGGGCGTGTGATTTTTTTCGTATTGTTATACATTTTTAATATTTTTATCGCAAGTCAAATACAACCGAACAATGATAATGTATTCGGTGACTTTTTCCAAAACGATATTATGCTGTTGGTACATCATTATGATGGTTTTCCATGGACTCGTCTCAAAGGAAACAATATATGAGTCTTCTAATATACTTCATGGGGGTACTTAACGGTTTAAATGTTAATGTTTCATTATTTTTTCTTTTCGGTAGATTATGTAGTCATGGTAGATGGCACGTTTTACCAATCTCAACATAATATAGTGATAATTTGTACACAAATATATATATACATAATACACCAGTCGGTCTTTCACAGGAAAACTTTTATATACTATCATATACCAGTCGGTATTCACGGGAAAACTTGTATATATGCGTATCATATATGTGTAACAGGATACGGTAAAAGGCATATTATTTTTATGGTTTTCGTTTTATATCGATTACATCTAATAAAGTAGTAATTAATTAGTCGACGATGATTGAAACATTAAATATTACAAAGATAGTGTTCAAAATCGAATGTGTATAGAATTACAATTTATTTAGTGTTTATGTGTATCAGAGAATATGTGTTTATTAATATATTATACAAGCTGGTAGAATAGTTAAAGTTCAGATTCACTAATTCTACTTACTTGAATCGTTTTTATGGCTTAACGTATATATGAATAGGGAGATAAAGTTCGAGGGTGGTAATCAGTCTACACGAAAAACACACACACAAGTCTCTCTAAAATTAAGCCCTTCCATCAAATAAGATATTTAGAAAATTCTTTTTCTTCTTGGATTTTATTAATATTAAAGACAAGATACCAATATCTTCTTCCTATATATATATTTAATTATAATTAAAGTAATTTACACCTATGATGTATGTAAAATATCGACGCTTATTGACCGCAGTTTTTAAAGACATTGAAAATGCAAGCGTTGTTTTTGTATGCGACATCATTATATGGTGTGCTCTTAAGGAATAAAAACAAAGAAAATCGTGATATATTTCTTGTTACCATTTTGTGTCATCAAATATATAATATACAAATATAGTGGCATGATATAATTCCAAAATGGTTTTTAAAAACATTGTTACATAACGACATTATTTTCACTTATATATAATATGTGTGTATGTGTATGGCGTAAATCGCATATTGTATTGAGTAAACGAACATTAATCTGTAATTGTATTATATTAAATCAACGATGTGCTAATAACAATTGTTTTGAATACAATATAAAACTGGACCACGCGATAATATATTAATTTGTACACTTACAAATCATGAAAATGTTATCAGCTCTCACCGATAATGGCGGAGAACATCCAGTTTTTCCAACAAACAAAGCCAGCTAGTAAGTAAGGTTAGGTTAATAAGTAAGATTAATAGGCTTTTTATAAATATAGCACCTAGTGTCATCGCAAGTTTTTGCGAGGCTCTAGACAAAAGGAGTACAATTTTTTTACAGGTGTGAAAATGTATTTAAAGTAAAAATACATCTAATTATTTTAACTTGACAAATTGTGGGCTTCAAATGTATTTTAAGTGTCAGGGCCTAGGAAAATGCCTAAATTGCCTACCCGATAACGATGACTCTGCTAGCACCTAATATCACTTGTCTAACAAGGGATGTTTAATTACCATGTGATGACCTAAGCTTGGGATAACGTATGTGAATAACTGCAGTAAAAGAGAAAGGGAGAAAGACTGTCCGGACAGATCAAAGACTATAAGTCGTCATAAGTACTATTATTATATACGCGTCGCATTGCAGTCTAGACTTGAGTGTTAAAAGAAAAAAATAATAGTAATAACAATAACTATAGTAAACCAGAGCCATTTTACTAAATGCTCGCCATCGTATATAAATTGCGAACGGAGAGTGGTAAAAAGAAAATGTAAACAATAAAAAACAAAAAACTACACCAAAGTATACGACTGAAGGTTATTTGCTTTTATATATAAATTAATATAAATATATATAAGAATACATTTTAGATATATATACATTATTATAGGTGTTTTGAAGACACGGTATTTACTTCTGATGAGTATATATGCTTACAGGTGCATAGTGTATACACATAGTGCGTTCAAATTCTTCTAAACAGTTCATTCTGCTGCTGCGCAAAGCAGTCCATGTATATATATATATATATATTTATGATGAATACCTATATGAATTATGTACATGGCTATAATTTAATATTTATTCAACCGCGGTTGTAGGTAAATACACTTATAACAAAATAGAAAAAACCGTAAAAAAAATAATGGCGTAATGCACAGAGCTAGGTGGGCTCGCATCTCCGTGGTTGTACCTAAATTTGAAAGCAACGATAAATCGTAGGGTTTGATAAACAATTTTGATTAGCGGAGCTATAACCGATGGGTATGCTGTAGTTTGTTTTGGAATTATGGTGTTTACAAATTTTAGGTGCTCGTAAAAAAAATAATACAGATACATGTTATAGACTATATTTCCGAGATTTTAGATAACAAAGAGCTAGAAAACGGTTCGATTAACCTTGTATTAAAATGTCAACTATAAATATACCCAAAACCACAAATTATATTATAACATAACAAAATGTTTAATATCGTGTGTCGTAAAAATAAAACGATTCATCGTAATTTACATTTTGTAAACGAACATAAAATCATATTGTTACTAAAGATTTACAAAGTACCTGAATATGTACTTATGACCGAAGTAACATTATGCAACAATTTTGTAAAATTATTTAATTATAAATGTCTGCACTGCAATTAAAGCGCTCATACAAAACAATTTTAAATTACATTTTCGAAATATCTTGATTCTATTATAATGTATGTGCAGATATGAATCAACTTAATTTTTAGACGTTAAAAATAAAAATCACAAAATTGATTCTAACAAAATTTCAAAGTTGAAGAATTCAAAAATCTATATTGAATGAAGAACCGGTATTTTTTTCGTAACGCTAGGTTAATGTTTTTCGAATGAAACAAAAAAGTTAAAGTCAATCCAACAACCATAATTAATATAGTCGTTTAGATAAACTTCATTGTGTCTTATATTATACGTTGGTATAATTATTTAATTATTTACTAATTTTTCTAAACGTTTTCTCCTCCGAAATTAATAGAAATTTTAAAATATGACATTCTAAGACCATTATACATAAACCCGCGACCGAATATCTATAACAAATTATAGAGGTCTTGCTATTATCATATAACTGCAGTACTACAATGTATAACTTACACACTATTACGAGTATCTTAATACCTCGATGCCTTGATGCACTTAATGCACACTTTTAGCGGTAGCCGATGAGTAAGGATTTTTCGTAGCCACCGTTTAAAATACGTTAAACTCAAACAATTTAATTGAGTTTATTCATATTTAAAACATGCAAAGACGCGTAGTCGTTTATTATTACAGTTAGTACACATAATTACTATAATCCAAAAGGTACTCTCTACTGAAATGAACTCGATCACGTAGTTCGTCCATCATGATTCTGCATATCTATATTGATCATTCCCGATAAAATATGTTTATCACTCGTCCTAAACTCATTTTAATTTAATATGAACGCAAATAAATTCTAAGAAAATACTATTCTTATACGTTTGGATTTTTACATTTTATCATGTAGTGCGTATTTGAGATTTTTGTAGAGAACGAAAAAATATTGCCACTCCTACGACGACGATCGGATTAGCATCAGATCTAATTATTACCACAGTAATAATTAATGTAGAACACATTAATATTGTGCATAAAACGTTTAACTCTGTAAAAATTCATCCATACAAAAAATGAAGATATACGAAGTATACATCAGCTGTATGTCCACAATAGACTTGACATACGCGGCATGGAAACATTTTATGCATATTTGTACATCCTCCGCACGCGTAACACAGTTGCACGTCGTCATCTTCGCACCACAGTAGGTAGCGTATACACACAATTGTGTTTGGAAATACAATTGCGGCGATTAAAATAAACGTAATTACCCTCAACGAGTCTCGACGTTTTGAAAACTCATTTTGATTATGTTATTACGAGTATGCATAGAGCTCAGCGTAAATTTTTGGTTGCGAGTCTGGACAACAAGGGTTCTATTGATAAAAGCAGTATAATTTATACGAGAAAAAAATAAATGTAATGCATGATAACAATCCACATTAACTTATTAACAACACTCGACAACCCTTCAAGGTAAAATAAATTACAGAACAATAGAGATTTTATATTATTATTTTTTTTCAGTGTACTATTAATTAATTTTGCGACGGATGAGTTTGTGAATTATTTCCTAATCAGAGATAATCATTTATGTTGTACATATAAGTTAACAATTATATATAAATGTAAGTATACACGAATAAAAAACGTACTTCAAACCACTGTTGTTGGCTGCTACGTCATCAACGGATTGTTGCGGAAGTCAAAATTATACGGCCGGCAAGCCGCAAAGAATGCGTAACGTTGCTACGATCCAGGTTTTCACTATGATAAGAACATATACATTCAACATATACTATAAACTGCTGACCGATAATAATTACATATTGTAAGATTCACTGCATATGTTTACAAAAATTTGCAATTTATTCACGTATAGTAAATAATGCATACATATGTGGTGTAAGTTTGATATCTAATATATGAATCGTTATTATTAATTATACCACCGTGCGCTAATGGACTCAAACTACCCCTTGAATAGCTTATTGTCGGACAAAGATAACGATACATAGAAACTATAATTATTACACTCAATATGCTAAGCTTTTCATGCATTTCGTTTCGAATTCCGCTTATTATTTTATTAAAATTACGACGGATTATTTAATCATTCGCAGGCCATCATGCATATAATATATAAAAATATATTCATACAAACATGCTAAACGGACAGATACCGAAATATCGATATCATCAATATTATTTACATGTTCTATAAACATATAACTGGTACAAAAGTACGTAAATTGACCTCAACGGAACAAAATAATTATCAATTAATCGAAAAATTTACTTCAACAACAAAGTGACTGATTTTTATGCATATTATGCATTATTTAGTAATTACTTGCGTAAAAAAGTGTGATGTGAATATTATACTCATTTCGGTAGGTACATAATTTTTTTTTGTGAATAGTAACAAAACGAACGGTTACGTTCTTCCCATCCCCTTGGGGGATATTTGCTGCGATTTGCAACGTATCTATTAAGCCCGTCGGAAGTGATGTTTTAATAGCTTATTTAAAGACAAATATGTGTAATTTTAACGTAACCATGTGTATTAAATATGTCTTTATTTGCACAGGCGGTAGCGTTGATGTAAGTTACTGGCGTACGAACATAAATTTAATAAAAAATATCTACAAGCGGTGATGAGGTTGCATTGTAGTTTTTATTTTATTAATATGATCTACTCAAACTATAAGTTTAAAAATAATTGTAGACCCCAGTACAGTGTAATAATACGTCGAAAATATTGAGTGGTTATTTTTTCCTCCAAAGTGTCGCATTATTATTCAAAATCTTATTGAATTTTATAATACTAAAAATTACGCTTAGTACAGTCTTCGGAGCAAAATAGTAGCAGGATCGTTTTTACGGTACTTCACTAGAGTCGTTAATATCTCTACACAGAATCATCCTAAGGATTTTTAGGGTCTGGGGCAAATTAATTCAGGAACCCTTCAATCATAACAAAAATATATGAGTATAATAAAAAAATGAACACAAATTTTGATAAATATAGGTAAATACAATTTTCCAAACTTCAACCAATTAAGGTTATTAAAAATGCATTGATACAATGAATTACATTTTTAGTAACTTTTCGACAATGTATTACTAATTAATACATTTAATAACAATTTAATTTATTCCTAGATAATTTATAAACAGCAATAGACAATAAGAATTTGGATGTTATCACGTCGACACTTATGATAATGAATTTCTACGAATATTTGGAAAAATAATGTCATTCTTCACACTCCGGAAATAACGATAGTAAAATACAGTTAACTAGGGGTCTCAACGATATCGATATCGTTAGATTTTTTTTTTAACTATTTTTGATATCGATATCAAGTACAAATATAATGATATATTTAATATCGATATCGAAATTAAAATCGATATATAGATATTGAAAATGTCGATATTTAAATAAATATCGTTATGTAGGTATATAGAAAAAAATCACTTAACGAGGAATGGAGCATTTATTAAGGGCTTATGTGTAGGTAATTTCATGACTCAACGCATTATGCAGTATGTTAGTATTAGTACTTAGTAGTAAATTAATAATTATCGTTATTCATAAGAGAGTGTAAATGCATTTGGGATTAGGTACTCTATATTATTTTATATTTATAATTTTTAAATAATAATTTTAAAAATTTGATCTCTACTTTGTTTTTGTTTTTATTACTTGTTATATTTTTGATAAATTATTGATACCGATATGTTGAATTGTCGATATATACCTAGGTATGTACTATGTATAAATAATAGAAAATACTAAATACTAAATAGAAATAAATCGGTTTTTCGTTTTATCAATACATTAATTCATCGAAAATTTTTTTTTTTTAATACATCGATATTTCGATGCCATGATAAAATATTGGTTGTATCAATTCGATATCGATATTTAAAAATATATCGTTTGAGACTCCTAGTTATAACTATTTAGAAATTATAATAACTGAAAATGTAGTTTGTATAGTAGCTTTTAAATATAAATTTAAGTTAATTTTATTTCATTAAATTTATAAATATTTCATAAAGGAAAATAGTTTAGAACTAATATAATAATATCAATAAACCCTGATGGGAAACGATAAATATTTCTAATTAAACCGGATTTTAAGAGGGTCTCCTTTAAATTTTTTAGACTGGAGCCTAAGGAAAATGATCCCGTTGCCTCCCTGTCACCACTTAGATGTTTTAAAAATTATACCTAGTATTCCGCCTGTCAACCAGCAGTTACTTATACGAATACATAATTCAAGCGTTTTTATTTATTTTTATTTTTCTTTGTAATCACCAAACTTATCCTGTTTATTAAGCCCTTAAATTTTGATATAGCCTTTTAGCCGTTTAAATATATATATTCACATGAGA
Organism: Sipha maydis; assembly: GCA_034509805.1. Lineage (NCBI taxonomy): Eukaryota > Metazoa > Arthropoda > Insecta > Hemiptera > Aphididae > Sipha > Sipha maydis. The sequence continues at coordinate 69,291 of JASXSY010001052.1, forward strand.
TATTGTGTACATGGGTGCATAAAATTAAGTTTTGTACTGAGTACCTGTTTATAGCATGTAACAACGTGGTATTTCATATATGTTATAAACCTACTGCATGCACCATGTATATAAGTGCTCGGTCGACCGGTAAATATTCCATGTGTGGCAAGTCGAGTTAGAGGAACGATGGCCGTTGTTGCGTATAATATACCTACATATTATCAGTGAATGTCCTTCCCTCTGTTGCCGCTAACGGGAATGCCGAAATAACTTCCCCTCGTTCGTGACTTTCAGTGTTAATGGCATGCTATATTTTGTTATAATTTAGTTGAGCTTCCACAGGAAAAAAAACCGTCTGTGTATGAACAGTACATAATACATATAACACAGAGGCGTATTCGGCCATTTTCATCATACATCTAAACAGTGTAATCAAGAACACGCTTAAGTGTAATTTAGTGTATATATGTGTATGTGTGTGTGTGTGTGTGTGTATGTGTGTGTGTGAATGTGTGCATGTATGTGATACTTACAGAGTGCGCAAATCGCGATAAAATAAACACATATGCATAGCATCAACGTAAAGATAGACCGTAACCATTTTGTTCGTACACTATTATCGATGTTAAAATTCGTCAAAATCATCAAAAAGTTAATATTCTGAAAATCTAAGTACTGTATTTAAATTTGAATTATAGGTTTTCGTCATCGCCCGATTTGAAATTGTATTGCGTAAATAAAAGCGAAAATATTGATTATTATTTCACGTTCCTCTTTCTAGCTTTATTTCCCTTTCGAGTACTATTGTACTATGTTACAAAAATAAAAATTCAAGTTGAAAAACCAATTCGATAAATTTTATTCCTGCGAGTGAGATTATCATTTCGCATGCATGGATAACAAAAAAATAAATATTCCATTTATAAAATTGCCTATTACATCATACATATAAATCCTTAGAAATGTTATTTATGGTAGGTACATTAAGTACAACTATAACCGAATGTGTCTAAATATATAGTACAGTAAATTGAACTTGAAGGTTGATTAACACCAAGATTTTTGATGAAAAAAAAAAAAAATATAAACTCAATGAATTTAATGAGAACTTACGGTATATATAACAATAATTATGATGGAATATTATATTAAGGGCGACTATAATGTTACACTGAAGGTGGTAATAATATCATAATGGAAAAGAATCTCAGAAAAAAAGTATTAATCATATTTATATAAAATAAAATGTATGTATATATAACACATAACTCCACATACGTGTACAAGAATGCCCACTATTTTACGAACCAAAAGCAAGAGTATATTGTATAACTTGAAAAATCATCCTTCATCCTTGAAATACAATAAGTCTTGTGTGGTTTGATGATAAAATTTTCTTGTAATCTAAGTTTCTTATGTTCAATGTACTCACATATTTGGACTCATTAGTTTAATGTATACTATTATTTTTAACCGTAAGTATGGATCACGGAAATCGAAAAATAACAAAATGTAATTTTAATCATAATATAATAAGAGCATAACGTAAATTAAGATACCCGCGTAAAATCAAGGCGTCTACATAAAATGGTAATTTTCGTCCGTCTAGACAATATAAATGTATGAAAAACATTGTTTATTATTGCTATAAGTTCTATGCATTGAGTCCTAAGCAAATTGATTAAATATAGGATACTGCCTTGGCAACATTGCTCGAGGCTCGTGATTGGATACGTACGCGACTGTTTGTGTATTTTTCAAAGAAATACATCATGAACGATTTATATTCACATACATAAATATATGCATATCTAAGTACTTTTGATTACATACTGCATATTACATTTAGCAGAGTCAAGCAATGTACAATTTTTTGAACGATGGCGACGAGGTGTTACTTTTTAGAGATGTTGATTTTAATCAAAAAAGTATTATCTTGTGTTTATAATACAACACACAAACATGCATAATATGCATTGCATTGCATATACTCATATTATACGTCACATAAAACCTCACTAAAATATATTATATGTATACGAATATTCCAATAATGTAGACATAAATTCTGTTCAGTGTATTATTTATATTATTCACGATCAATCGAACCACGTTTTGTGTTTAAACGATTACCATGCGCGTGCAGTAAAAATGATTTAAAGTGTATTTATTTTTAACTCAACCAATAACTGACAGGTATACCGCTCGAACATTTTTTCACTCGTATAATATTGATTTTAGTATTAAAACTCCGTTAAATTACGATTAAAAATAATAATAAATAATGGGTATATTAAATATATTTATATATATATACATATACATATGGGCATACCAAATGATCGTGGCGCGCGTTTTATCATACACATATAACTCATAAAAAAAAAATCCAAAATATTTTACGCGTATCTATTCCTTTGATCTTTAATATCGACCAATTGTTGTGTTCCGTGGTAAAATCAATATAACAATAAGGCTATAAACCTATAATATTAGCAGTATACCTATCTTGCACACGATAACGGTGACGACGCCCAAAAATTCTATTACGTTTTGCAATTTAAATTTTGTCATTCACAATCAGGCATAGCATGGTACATTTTTATAAGACTTTAATCAGTCATATATATATATATATATATATATATATATATATATATATATATACCAACGTCATGAAAATAAAATAAAATAAATGTTCTTTATAGCAGAAGACCAAGATTTTGTGTACAACTGAAGAGACGACTATCTTGTGTACAGCTGTACAATATTGTGTAAATGTGTGTGTGTATATCAGTGGTGACAAAACAAGTTTTAACACATAATGTGCATATAGGACAATACTCCAAACATAACAATGAGACTGGACCAAATGAAATAGAATAGTCATAGAGAGGAGCATTACAAGTAGATATAATCACGATGACATAAAATTATATTTTAACGCACTTGCGAATAATAATTACCTATACTTATTCAAGGCGGTCAAAATATTTGTATCTAAGTGTTCATTTCATAAATACATAAATATAATTCACAAAATAGATGGCTAAATTACGCGAAAATATATAAATTAACTGGATTCAAGTATAATGCACAGTTGATACATAAACTGATGGACTGATGAACTTACTTATGTAATGGAAATTTTGTCGTTTTATAATAAATACATTTATACATTTTAAAAACAGTGGATAGAAGAATGTTTGTTTATATGCATCATATATATAATATATAAAGATACGGCAACCGGTTTTCGAAAATACTGTGTATATTTTATACGACGCGTGTTTGGTAGGTAGTTTTAGTATGTATGTACGGCGACCACGTGAGATATACTTTCTATGCGTCGCGCGCCCAGACAAAAGGTATTTTCGAATTTCCTGTCTGCTTGAAGCAGACAAGAAGTCATAAGACCTCCGCTGTTTTGCCTTTAAGGAGGTTTCTTAAAATAGATTTTGTTAATCTCAGATTTTATAGATATTTTTTGATTCTCGAATATTGAATAGATTTTTTTCAGGATATCATAAGATCTCTTCAATTTACGGGTAGATATATACCAAAAAAATTACCATCATTAAGTGCTGTCGTTGTTTAATTAGTTTTAAATTTGTGTCATTTAATTAATGTTATTATTTGTTATTATTGTAGTATTTTCTTATTTATTTTTTTTTTAATGAAATTCAATTTGGTAATTCTGTTATATCTGTCAATAACACCCTTAGGACTACAAGACTTTCTACGACAGCAGTTCCCAAACTTTTACAACCAAGGGACATTTAGGAAATGGTTTGTGTTTCTAACCTTTGAGTTCCATGGGGCACATTTTATGTATAGGTGGCCTACATCAGTGATATGCAACCTTGGAGTCACCAATGATTTAACACCAAATGAAAAAGTTATATATTATGTATAGTATATTATTTTGTATAACTTATATAAAAGGTAATTTTAAATAATTTTAATATTTATATTTTAGTTTTTATAAAACTCTTATTTTGTATTTCTTTTAATATTTTGGATTAATTATATTAAAAAAATATTAAAATTGCCTAGAGTGAAAGATTAAATTTATATGAATTCAATTTTTGTATACCTACATTAAATAAGTATATATTATACACTTATATAATGTTGATAGGGAAAGCGATTTGCCATAGCGAAAAAAAATAATTTGAGAGTCGTGGATCAAAAAAGGTTGTGCGCCGCTGATCTACAGTCAATTTGATAGAACTTCAAGTATGATACCCGATAAAATACTAAAATTTTACTAAGGCCAAATAGTCTGAATTAATTATATAATTTAAAATATACTTGTATACGTTCGCATATTTATGTTAATTATAATATATTGTGAACAATAATATATTTCTTTTGATTTATTGCCAATATATAATAATTATAATTTTTTCATTCGTTTATACACGTGTATTAATTAATGTACTCAATATCGCATACGAAATAAAAATAAAAAACGCTTTATTCATGTTTAAAATTATTTTTGAATTTCATTCGTAAATATTATACCATGCTTTATGCGTAAAATGTTGTTCATAAAGGTAATTTGCAAACTTTTTGTGTTTGCGCCTAATAAATGAGAATAACAAGAATGAACTGGTATCAGAAATGTAGTGTCTTATTGCTGCAGCGTTATACACCGACCAATCGAATATAGAGAAGTTTGATAACATTTGTGTTGGCAAATGGTCACAAAACATTACGCATGATGGAAGAGCTATTTTAAAGCATACTAGTAATGCACGTCTTTGAGTTTCAATGGCTGGAGACCCTAGAGTTGTCAAAATTCAGGGATGCATTATTTATTACATTATTTACTCATGCTACCACAGCAAATGTATTCGTGTCCGAGCCTCTCTACGCCTGTTTTAAAACTATTATTATTAAGCTTCCTATGACGAATTTGTTTCAGTAGTGCATAGCTGCACTCTCTCCTCTGATTACATGTTTGCTGGAGTGCTGTATAAATAATATTGTACTTGTGCGAGCACTATGTAATGACTTAAAGCAACACAGGTTCTCTGAAGGATAAATACTATTTATACATAAAATGATGATATTTTATGCTATGATATTTTCCAATAATTCTGCAGGTTGTTAGGTTAATAGGTCACATTAACTACATTTTTTTTAGCTCCAATTTTTGACAAAAAAATACACTTAATTTATATGTTTCTTTTTTGGTTGTAATAATTCCATTATTGATGAAAATATAATAATTTTAATTTCAACTAGAAAAGTTTGAATCAAAGGTTATACAATTTGCTAATAATTATTTTGAACAATTATAAGATGTATTAACGAGTTTCTACATTTTTTCATAACCATAAAAAATACGATATGTAGGTACATATATCCTGTAAAATTCACCGTGTCGTACATTCCTTCCTTGTGTATTTTAATGTATAAAAATAATACAGGACAAATTATGATTTGGAGGTACACTTCAAATTATATTAAAAAACTTCTCCCAAGCCCTTTCGCACGCTTTTTTTCGTCAAAACTATCTTGTGAAACTCGTGTACACACTACAAAATATACATATACATAGCAACCGTTTGCGGCGACAGCAAACGAATTGTTGTTGGGTGTACACGCGTGAATATACGAGTACGTTTATAGTCGATCGATTGTTGTCCACGCTGTTACAAAGGTAGGTATATATGATACGTAAACCTCGGGGTCGATTTTTGTATTTACATACTTCAATAGGTCCGTGAATAATATCTGCAGAGTTCGTTTAACGTACGTGTGTATACATATATATATATATAATATAACGCGTTATGGAAATGCGGTAAAATTTTGCCGCCGTCTTTAAGATGTATTGTATGCAAAACACGCACTGCACATCCGACGGGTATAGGTATACACTTTACAGGAAACTGTTCGTTTTTTTTCAAAATAAAAACAACACAAATTTCGTCTTTAAAGTCTTATCGTAGTATAAACGATTTTCCCCTGTGATACCGGACGAGAGATGGATAGGGCGGATGGTAGTTGGCTACACGTCTTACAGTGTCAAACGATTGTTTTGCATCGTAAGTTCACAATGCAACGTGTGAGAATCTTAGCGCATTGATATACTATAGATTTTATTTGTCTCCTTTTCATATTCACGATTTTGTTTGAAATTTTTTTACAGTAACGACTAAGATTTTTTGAAACCTCACTACACTAGGTACTACACAAGAATTATTATAGAAACAAATACACACACACGCACTTACAATGACGCGCAATTGTAATTAATATTCTGAGCATAGAAGTAGTAATAGTAATAGCATAGAGAGCGTGATATAATTAAAGTCAACGAATTCGCGTGTGAACCAAATCGCCAGGGCCGTGTGTCACGCGATTTACTGATCCAGTGTGGGGGAGAAAATGGCCTTTTGCCCTTTACGTCCAACGACGCCACCGACTCTATGACGAAAAAAAATCGTTGAACAAAGCAAATCTCGAATAATATTCTATATAATATATGAAAGTAAATAATACGCACTTCTGATAAACCTCGTGATAAACCAATAATACCGGTGACACTGCAGTATGTCAAAATTTCTTGAAAATTATACATGAAAGAATCCATTGAAAATACATGAAATACGGTTTTTCGAAGAAATTAAAATCTATTAGATTGTCAAAAACAACTTTTTAAATGTATTTTCAGGACAACCACCAACCGTATATCAAATCAACATGTCTATTAACACATTTGTATAACACTGACGTATATTTTAAAAACGAGTGATTGGAACACAAGTGAAAACGAGTGATTCACACCACTGCATCTGTTAAAAAACAATTGACTCGGAGTTAATATTTTAATTTGTACACAAACGAAGATGACAAAACAATAATACGTGAAGGTATTACTACAATAATGTAGTTAAAATAAACATATAGAAAGAAAAAAAAATCGTATAATGGTAGAAAGAGTAAATACATTATACAGGCGCAAGAAACGGAAACCTAAAAATCAAAAAAACCAACGAAATCTTCGTCTCGACGATATAGTGGACGGCAGTCAAATGAAAAACTGTGTCTGTTTTTCATGACATAAAATATTCTTCCAATTATTATTATTATACTCGTGTGGCGGGTATGTGTCCGAGATTATGACTAACAATCTCGGACCGCCTGGTTGGCAGAATTTTTATTGGGACACCCGTAGGTTTCTGCCATGTCCCGGGGAGGGGGGATGGCAGTCTCTCTCCAAAGGCAGTTGTTTCCTGTCCAAGTAGAGAGACTGCCCGTGGCCGGGTTCGAACCAGCGACGGTACGTATCGTAGCCGACGCCTTAGTCCACTCGGCCACTCCGTCCCCCATTCTTCCAATAAAATTCGTCGATAGAGTTATAATTTATTATGGTACAGCGCGTGTATGGATAAATATTATTTATTATGTGTAGGATATTAAGACGCTGAACAATAAATCGTAAAAGTAACTTACCGATAACGACGTAACTACTGTTGGGCGTATTTCTAGCACATAATTCGTTTACCGAAAAAATGTTTAAACGGGGGGAAAAAAAAAAAATGAAAATTATCAACACGACAAACCGAACGCGTGCGAGTGACGGCAGTGAAAAACTATAATATTATTTAAAAAAAGACGATGTCAATAAATGGAGAATCAAATAGGTGCGTAGAAGGTCAATAGGAAATCGGCAGGACGCAACAAGAGACGACACCGGTTCCGTTGGCGACGTACGACGACTGGCGGACGGATGGACGGCCGAACGTGCGATCAAACGAAACACACGCGTGAATCCAACGTGACGGTGTGTCGGCGACTGACGATAGTGGCGGCGGTGACAGCGGCGAAGAACGAGGACGCCGGCCATGTGTTGAATACGACTCGGCCGTGATCGCCGTCGCACTCGGGCCTCGCCGGTCGCGTTGCAGTTACGGTCGCCGTCGCCGACACCCCCGCCCCCGCAACCACCGCCTTACCGACAGACGATGCATCGGTACCATAGACATAATAAAAATAAAAAATAACATAGCATCACACACACGTTACACGTACTACGCCGTTATCATCCCCTACGGCGTCTATCGTCCATACTTCCCCACCAACATATTAAGGTGCCTGCGACCTCTTTGGCGATCGTGTTCAGAAAACTATATACTATAGATCTCGAAAATACTGCAATCGAAATGTTTCGATCGATTTGAACATTCTTCGAGTCTGAAAAACAACGAATAAAAAAATAAAAATGTTTACCGTATTAATGAGTAAAACAACTTTATTCTTCCATCGAGTACTTCATGCACTTATCGATATCCTCAGTGGTGTAAACGGATGATGACCAGGTGCTCGTTTCTCCATATTCCCGGGAAAAAAATCATTAATATTCAAGGAATAGTATTGATTATGAACTGGTCTAATCCTGTGTTAACAAACGATTTTTTTTTTCGAAAAATTGAATTATCACTTCAATAAGTTAACAACCATAACTAATCGTTTATTATGTGGAATACATAAATTGCTATGAAAATATTTTTCACTCTTTTAAGGTTATAGGTTTATAGATTTTAAATGAAGGTAGATATGAAAGTAATGGTTTGACAATGATTAAGTATTTTTTCTTCAATTTTTTCCGTGGTCAAAACTTCTATATCTAATGTTTCATGAAGCATAGTGTCTTGAGGTTTATTAGAGAAGTAGTAGTGTTTTTAATTATTTTAGTAGTACTTCCATTACGAAAGAAATTCCGTCAAAAAACTTTGAATTATAATAATACATTTTGTTCAAAAATGTTTATTTTAATTTTATTAAAAAATGTAATTTAGTGAGTTATAATTGTTATTTATTTAAAATTAATAATTTATTCGCTTATTGTCTAATTATGTCTTAATGACATTTTTTATTAAATTAGGTGGGTACTATCTTAGAGAACAAGTTTTCCAACCACTAAAAATAGGCTCATAAATCATATATTCTATAATTTGAGTAGGGGTAGTGCAATAAGCTGTTTGATTTCCGAACTGAAAATGCAAATTACCGATTTACTTTGAGGGTACTTTGAGCATGGCACGAAGATCTTACATGAATATAAATCATAAATCAGACTCATTATGTTAATTAGTACTACAAAAATTCGCTGCAAAATGATCTTGATTTATTTTTAGGATAGTTTTTCACCATTCCTTCATCCCTCCGTTTCAACCGCCAAAAAATTTAGAAAACCTCATCGTCACCTATCTTTACACAACAATCTATATATGTATCTAAATTATATTCTGGAATAATATATTTTTATTGGTCGAAGCAATTATTTCCAACCAGCCATAGTAGTATGTGTGTATGATGGAACACAAATATATATAAAGCGACAAATCGTTTGGACGAGACACTAATTTTAGAAAGGTTACAATTTATACGAACAATATTGTGTAATACTGTGACCTTTTTATAAACAAGATATTGTTAAGTCAATTTTTTACTCAATATTCGCAGTCTAGTTAACACACGGCTGTACGTAATACATATATTTTTTCGAAATTCGTAATTTATAAATGTCAATTTAAAAACAAAAAAAGTGAATAAATACACGCTATATCGAATAAGTATGTGCTTCGTACATTAATACTTTACATTTTTAGTTGTATAACACGTATACCGTAAAAAAAAGAGTGACTTATGTTGAAATTAAACTTGATGTATTGTCTTTCAGATTTGTTCATTTAGAGATCCTCTCGCTTTTGAGTGTGAATATTTCTCACAAGCAATATTAATTAAACAAATTAAAATGTGGTATCTATATAAAAATAATATTTGTCATTGTTCTTAATATTCTAGAAAAAGTAATGAGAATTCTTAAACTTTAAAAATAATCTACTAATTGAATGTTCTTATAAATTTTAACTTGACTTCCTGCATGCTTGAACGTGGAAATGTATACCTGAAATAGAATTTATTATTAATTAAAGTGATTATGAAGTCAATAATCATTATTCTTGATGATTTTCTCTTTACACAGTTATTATTAAAAACAAACTAATTTATGATAATTTAAAATATCTTATGGGTTTCTATTTTATTCCATTTATTAACTATAATTTACTATTGCATACGGTTTATTATTGATGCTTAGTCTATAATTATTATGTATTCTTGGTACGCGAGCACCTAAGTTAATTTTGATTTAGCTTATAATATATTATTCGTACAGAAAAAGGATTTACAAAGTATAGTTTAGCAATTAAACATACTCTACTCAGAATCATAGCAAATAGAATAAGTAATGTGCTTGATAAAATTACATTTATAAATATGTTTATGTAATATGATATCAATAGTTACATTTTCTACACATATTTATAATGACGAGAAAATGTGGTCACGAGTAAATGATTTCTAATGATATTTGATTGATTTATATTGATTTCTAAGTATAATATTTTTAATATAATAGTTACACCAAACTTTCTTTTAATAATATTTGTGCATATTTAAATTACAATTTCTTTCAGATATTTTATATAAATATTACAGCCAAGGCACGATCAAATATTGACAAAAGAACATTTGTAACAGCACATATTAAACAAAGTTTTTATTTCAGATGATTTATCCAAAGAATTTATCGTTAATTTTTGGGCAAGATATGATATACGGTATGCCATAGGACTAAATAATCAATAAATAAATAATAGATTTCAGAGGTTTGGAGGGATAATGCCCTTTCTTCCGATTCATCCCGAACATATACACTGCATAAACCGAAATAGATTCTTCGAAATATGATGTATGATGTAAAAATATGAAAATCTAGTTATATTAGTATAATACGAATTTTTTACGACTCTTTTTTTATTCAACCTTTAAAATTTCGGCTATTCCGACTCAACTGTATCCAATCACAATAAATATGTACAAAAAATATTTATATTTTCTTATATGACGTATGTTTAATTCTTTGTAGAAGAATTATTTTCTTATCCAAGAAAAATAATATAACCTCATTAAAGACTTTAAAATTCTTAAGATTTTGTCCAGTGATTGTACATAGTATATATATGCCTAAATTATTTTCTAAGTGCAATTAGTTTTAATGAACAATCAAAGATTATATTATATCTTATAAATTAAGAGTGATAGATATAATTTAAATTATTAAATCATAAAAAAGAAAAAATGAGAAGTAAATTGAAATTTCTGTGCTATGATTAATTATTAATATTAATTATACGAGATCGTAATTGGCGATTTTCTTATTGAATACAATGGTGGCCTTAGGAAAATTACTTTTATATTTTTATATTTGCCTATCACTTAATGTGTACGTAGAAAAAAAACATATGTATTTTATTTTTATTGCTTTAATCATAATAAAATTGATGTAATTATTCTTCTTTAAACGAACAATTTAACATTTAATTCAATCTGATAAACCATTTGTCTATTAGGTATATTTAGTAAGACCTTTAGAAGACGAACCTTCGACAATACGGAAATCTACTGCAGATTTATATGAATGAAAATTTCTTTGTTCCTATATAATATGCTATTTCGTCTTAGACCGTTTTCATAGTATTTATAAAAATGATTTTCAATGATTCGTCACCTTGACCACGTGTTTATAAATGATGAATTATATCGTACTATACATACTTATTGTACCTCTAAATAGGGGCAAGTCGGAAGGAGATATACTGAGGTGGGATACATACGACAGGAACAATTCCACCTCGTTATCTTGAATCGTAGTAGGTCTTAGCGATAATAAATTTTAACGAATAGCACTTACCATATTTCTGGTCGATACTCTGATTGTGGTACATCCCAACTTTTTATTGCGTATGACAATAATTTTCAAATATCAAACAACAATAATAAAATGTTATTATTTTAATATTACTCATCTGCAGCCATAATGTGTGTTTTACTTCACGCTGAGAAATCATTATTGAATTCAATGCGATATCGATTAGTGTTTATCGTCAAATCGTAATTCGTGTCCACGGTAGTGCTGCCGACGGTACACGCTGAGACGTTCATTGTTTGACGGTCGTCATACACGGTGAACATTTGCATTTGTGCGTTACATATTAATTTAACGATCGACATTCGAATATCGGAGAAAAAAAATTGCATTCGGTATGACACTTGTTAGTAGTTGTCGGTCCCAATTATTATACTATTGAATCATCATGCGAAAAAATAACAACAATAGCAATAATATTAAATCAGTAAACGTCATTATTTTGTAACAGCAGCAGCAACTACATACACAATATTATATACATGTATTATGGATAAATGTGTGCGATTACTTTATACACACATACATACACATGTATTGATGTACATATATTGTTAAAATATATTTTAGTATTATATTTGTTTATCACGGATGATTATATATATACAAGTTGAAATAAAAATCTCCAATTTGACCTGTCACTTTTCGCGCGCAACAAGGACGTTTCACGGACACTGGCCAGCAATTACCTCGTCTTTTGTATGTAAGCGCGCATTTATCTGAATTTCGTTGTTTCTAATCCGATTATATTTGCAATTATTGTATCACGATTTTTCCAATAGATTTCTTGATACACCATTCGATAATTTCAGTTATACACAGCAAAGTCTTGATAGAATGAATAAAAAAAAATACATTAAAATATTGTACGGACAAATCCAAAGTTTATTCCGCGTAGAGAAAAATATTAATTATCACTTCGGTATATAATATATATACGCTACTGCTTGTATCTGTACATATTATGTACAGATACAAGCAGTAGCGTAATTTGGAAACTTAGATTTCAAAGTTTCAGTGGACCCGATTTGCATGATTTCGATACCTAGGTACTCAGATGAAGAAAGTAAAAGGTCTATCACAATAGGTTCAAACCTAGCAAATATCCGTTTAATTATATTGCAAACTGTATTATAATAATTTTCACCTGTAAAGGTGTTTTTCTATTAAAGGAAAAGGGACAAAGGAAAAGGGAAATTGTGGCATTCGCACGTGTTTAAACTTGAGTACTTGCAAAAAGTCGACTAAATATCCCAATTAGCCTTTTAGTTGTAACAGCAATAGAAAGTTTGCTAAGATCATTGTTAATCCGATCCATGATAACTAATTTATACAGTTTCAATGGTTGCGGAAAGGTTAATATAGTGTTCCGGTCCGCTGAGAGTTAGGGCTCAGGTGCCACCGCCACACTCTCCGATCTCGAGTACGTACAATTTGTAGCAACGCACTTTTGATACTGGATTTTGCAGTCCACATCGCAGCCTATAAGGACACGATGGTATGTTCACTCTATGTCAATAAACAAAAATATTACTCTCGAAAACAACTATCGTTTGCGTCCTCGTAAGAATATTATCAACAATAAGGCAAAACGAAAATACGGTTATTTGGTTAAAAAAATTATATCGAGCATATATTTTAATTGGTAATTAATTCAACCGTCTTAATTAGTACGGCTATTTCGTTATCTTAAAGCGTAATTCGACAGTAAGCTTTCATTAAAACTACAACCAGCATAGGTGTGAAAATACGTATATAATTCTTTTCGTGCCAATGGTACAATTAATTACTTCGCGATTCCGAATTTCCTCTTAGCGTTTCTTTATTATATTAAACATCGCAATTTTTAAACAACCAATTAAGTGATGTGCACCATGAATAATCTGTTTTCAGTCAATGATCACTAATTATTTTGGTAACATTTTTTGTTTGTTTTTTTTTTACTCCGTTTCCCCGTGCACATTTTTATACAGATGTTTACTGTTGCGTAAAATAAACATTATAACAAACGTGGTTACTAATTTCGATTCATAAGAGGTCTTGGACCTTCAAAATTGCTGTAAAAATGCAAAAAAAAAACCTCTTAGAGATCAACCTCGGTGAATCTAAAATCCACGCCGTGAAATCGTGTGTTTTATTGTTTCGTTTTTATATTGTTTAAAGAATTCTAATTTTAAAGCGTTTTGAATTCTTCAATTATTCTACAAATTTATAAAATATACAACATCACGTACTATAAACTTAAATACTTAAAGTTCTTGCACTTCAGCTACATAATAGGTTAGTGTATTTTTAATAAATGAGCAAATTATTGAGCATAAAACACAACGCAATGAACACGGTGTGGGATGAAAACTAACTTGTTTTTTTTTTTTTCTAAGGAATTTTGATAACAGGCAACATTTGCGGTTCCATGTGTTTTTTGTGTCATATTAGTAGCAGTACAATAGGGTTAACAAATATGTCGTGTTTCGGAGCAGTTGATTGGAGCGGTGTTGGTGGTTTTTTCTTTCGGGACTGCAGTCTAGCTCAGAAAAGAAAATCGTCGGCTACATATAGCACAGTCACCTAATCTACTGTACCACAACACCCCCTACTAATATATTGTTTACTTTTTAATTGTTTACTCTAAAATACAATTCTCGATGATAAAAGTTATGTCCGATAATTTCAAACGCATCATAATATTACGTATTAAAATATAACATACGTACGCACATTATATTTTGTTGCTATTTAAAGCACAGATTATATGAAATTCTAGCTGAAGTACCTGTTTTCGACTCGAGAATATATTATTACTTTAGATTAGAGAAATTAATATTTTGATAAAAAAAAATTAGGATGTAAAAATAGCAGGATTGTCGTATATTCTAATGATATTTATTTTTATTTATTTACATATTATACTTCGATCGGTAGTTATTTAAATCAACATAATATTACAAAAAAATAAAACAAATTCAACCAAACATGATACACTTTATACATAGCTCAAAACTGTTTTGAATCTTAAAAATACAATTTTTGAAAAATCCTTACTTAGTGTGCTTGTTTGTAATGATAAATATATTTCTTCAAAATTTCAAATGAGTTGGTACTGTAGTTTTGGCTGTAGGATTATTAATCAATGAATGAGTGATATTTAAATTATATATTTATATTTTTGTATAGATTATAATTATTCTTCAGTATTCTATATCATTATTCAGTATAATTTTAGTTCTTACTTTCGATAAATATTCACATGCGTTATCATTACTTCATGAGAATTGGACAGTCATATTAACAGAACATAATTACTATATAAATAGGGTTTTTTAATTTCACGAATACTTAGATAAGATCTTAAGTAGGTACTTGTCTTTATAATATTTACCCACTTGAACATGAAACTCATACAGTTTTTTAGAAATAATAATTAGTTAAACGTAGTAACAATCATGTTTTATATATAGATATAAATATACTTCAATACTTCTAAAATATTTTATATACATGCACTAAATTAGGTATAATACAGTTTTACTTATAAAATAAGATACTTCTGTAAAGGTATATAATTACCACGTGTCTATCAGTCAACTACTCTAACAGTCAAATGTATGTATAATATTTGCTGAGTAAAAAAGTACTAACTATGGTAGTTAAGCTTTTGTAAATTTTAATATTTTAGTGACTTATGACTCATAACGAATTTAAAACACACTCAGGGTAAATTTACTCGATGAAAGTTTTCGTATCAATTATTGAGCCAACGAAATGTTAAAAACTTTAAGCAATACCACTTGGATACAACTACTTTATTTTCACTTACTTATTATACTAACATAATATTTTTTGAAATAGTTTATTTTATAGTAAATTTGGTCGTTTATATTAGTAAAGTTTTTATAAGTTTATTCGAAAACAACTTATGGTTGAAAGGTAAACTGTTATAGATCAATAATATATATATATATACTATAATACACATAGTCACTTAAAATTGCAATTATATCACGTAAATATTCAATTTTATTATCATTATATATTCATAATACTTATTGTATGAAAATTGTAATCGATAGTTATTTTAACGCCTCAAAAATATAACATTAACATCAAAGTTAAACAAAGGTAGAATAAAAAACAAACATCAAAGTTTAGAAGAAACTTTTATTGAAAAATATTTATACACAGATGATACATAATATTGAAGTATAAGAAAGAACTATTCAAATTTCAAGTTTTCAATTTTATTTGAATATTATTATCTCTAGAGCCACAATTCAAGTGAATAAAAAGTAATTGGATTAAGTACACAAAACAAGCGTGGATTCAGGGTTTCGTTAAAAGCCCCCGCTTGTCGGTTGAATTTTAAAATATGCTATTCATTATTTGATTTGTTATTTGTTAAATTGCAATATTTTGTATTGAGATAATTTTAATTTGGAAAATAAATAAATAAACATACGAAAAAACAGCTACAACTGTATAAATTTTATCGGTCTAGCGGCGTGGCCATCTCGGTGTCGCCATTTCGGCGTAGTGCCCTTTCGGCATAGGGTCATTTTGGCGTAGAGATGTTTTGAAGTTTTATAAATTTGAAGTTATTTATTATTTATATAATTTAATCATAAATATATCTCACAGAAAACATATAATTGAATTGTTATTAATATATTTATTCTAATGAAATAAACAAAAAAATGTATAATAAACACATTAATTAAAACAAGGAGAATACTATAAAAATTATAAATAAAATTTTATATAAAAAAATACATAAATATATCTGACAGAAAACATATTATTTAAACGCAATTAAAATCACTTTTATGAAAAAATATAGTGACTACGCCGAAATGACTTAATGCCGAAACGGCCATGCCGAAACAGCTCCGCCGAAATGTCCGGCTCCGAAATTTTATATATGAACCATGATGAAGTTGAAAATGTATTTGCTCAATTAAACAGCAGATTGGACTTTATTTTATCTCATTCAAGTTTACTTAATATTTTGAAATTTAAATTTAGAACGCATATATTATAATTTTTTTCAAATTTTTAAAAAAGATTTTTGAAGAAAAAGTTAGATTTTAAATATTAATCAAATTAATTGAACAAAAAAATTCAATGCGTTATATAAAAAAATTTATTAATTTAAGTGATGGAATGACAATATATATTAATTCATATATTGTAGGCGTATACTGCCGTCATAAGCAAAAACACCGTAGGTCACCAAAAAACGATTTTGAGAAAAACGCACTTTTGTGTTTTGTTTTTTCAAAAAATCATAACACCTTGTACATTTAAATATGATAAATGATTTCCTATGTAATTTTACCCAACGAATGCAATGAAACAATAATAAATATGATTAAATTAATTATTGACGAGATATTTTACTTTTCACGTTGTACCTTAGTATTGGTATAAACATTTGATACTTTATTCAAAAGCAAGAATGCCGTAACTCGTAAGTAACAATTTCTGATATGATAAAATTATTTATACATTTAAATTTTAATGTATTCCCAAAACAAAAATATTATTTTAAAGTCAATTCATAAATAAAAAAAATACTTTATTCATAATATCGAATAAGTTTATTGTAAATAAATTGTTCCGATAGTCTACTTGCTTTGCTATGAGTAATCCAGTCCATGTTACTAAGCCAAAATGCCGCCAATTATAATTTTTTACTATAGACTAAGATAAAATGCCGTATCTTCAACAACTGCGTTAAAACTTAGCATAGGGATTTTACGGCGTTATTACCTAGTACCCACGAATTTTTCTACGATTTACGGTGATTTAGTTAGTTGATTATTGATTGTGTTATAATATAATTAAACATATTATGTTTGGTGTAATATTTTAGACATACGGCATATTCAACTACAAAAGCCGAATTTCAAAATAATTTTTTTTTATTACCTCATTTTTTATTTTTTTTGGAACTTACGACGTTTTTGCTTATGGCAGCAGTATAGTCAAATCAGACATTTTACTAAATGTTTAGGCATATAGTCAAAAAATTTAATTTTTATGCATTTTTACTATGGTTAAATGCTTATTTCAAATCAGGCAAATAATAAATATAGAACTTTTGTATTATTTTAAAAGTTTAACTATATTTTATTTTAATTATTTATTGCTATTTTATAAAAAAAAAAAAATAGTATGTACTATTTATTAATATGTAAAACACGTAGATACATGAGATATGTTTCATCTCGTGTCTTTCGGTACTATTGTTTTAGAACTTAAATTATTAATATTTGTAGGTAATTACTAATTAGATGTGATAGTAATAGTATAAAAAATGAATAAAAAAGTTTAGATTACAATTTTTTGTTAGTTTTTAGTTATTACTTGTTGTTACATGTTATTGTTTTATGACATTCGCTGGAACATTTAACATTTAATTTTTTTTTTTAAACATAAACACCGACTGGTTTGATATTGTCGCTTTCCAGCTTGACAGTTACATTTAACAAAACCTTGACCGTTAAAAATTGGAAGTTTGCTACGACTTCACGTATGGACACAAATTTGTCTTTTTGTACTTTGCTGTCTTCTAGACCATTATTCGAAACTAGTTGAAATTCTTCTCAGGAACACCAATTTTGTATTATACCAACTGCTGCGTCAACTTGATAAATGCCGTTCCGAATGTCTGTTACTAACCCATTTATATTTTAACTATCGAGTGGTCTTCTAGGGCAATTAATACTATTTGATTATCAACTTTTAGTTTTTTAAATACTTTATTTTCCTACGGTATTCAATATAAATAAGGTTTACATACAACCAAGTACCTATGTTAATTTTCCAAGGTAAAAACCAATGGAACTTTTATTTTTATTTAGTAAAAATATAAAGTACTATTCGTAATATAGACTATAAGGTATATTTAAAATAATACAAAATATTTCATTTTTATTATTTGTACGACTTGAAGTAGGCATTTAGTTAAATGACTAGTCATTTTGTTAAAAGTATTCATGATAGTGAAATTGCATAAAAATTTATGCCTACGACACATATATAAAAATAAAATTTTTCGTATTTACCAGTAGGTAACTAAATATACATACTTATAGATAATCAGCCGCCTCTCCCGTAAACGTAAGCTGTATCCATACCCGATACAAATGAGTATTTAGTGATTCTCGAAGTTTTTTTTCTGTAATATTTTCGTTATTTAAATTATGAGAGAAAATTAATAAAATTACCTCATCAGAAATACCGAATGAACGATATTTCCTGATTGAATAAAATCAATAAATGAATAAATAAATTGAATAAAATAAATTGGATACATAAAACTTTTGTAGTGCTATTTTAACAAAAAAAAAAAACCATTCCTATGCGTAGTGAACAAAAAAAACTTCACCGATATAACTCCTTAATATTATATATTATTACATTGTATTACAGTATATTCTTAAAAATCTCGTTTTACTCAGATCATCTTTATCTGAAATAAAAAACTTTTTCTAAGTTTTATAGAAAAAAAGTTTATATTACTTTATGATGACTGTTGTTAATTAAAAGTTTTATAAATCAATAATATTACATCCATTTTTTTATTTTTATCACTATGCTACAGTAAATGTTTCTAATCATGTGTAACAAAATAGGTATCTGCACTAGATCGGTGAACTTTTTCATGTCTGTTCTCCTTTGCAAGTCGTGTTATCAAGTTTCTATAGATAGAAACAAAATTTTGATGACATATTTCCCCTGCCTCAAAGCAAGCAATTCTTGTTTGGCAAAATCATTAGTTTTTGACAACTTTCATACTTCGATCACTAGACACATATACTATGTACAATAGTTGTAAAACGTGTAAGGTGAAATTTGTCAACTCTCGCGTTTTTACATAATACATATTATTATAAACGAGTAAAACCAAAAATATGAAAATTGGTTTTTAAAAAAGCGTTATGAAAACGCTTATTCTTCTAAGACTGAATTCCCTGTAGTTAATGAGTAAACATGTATGAATCAGATAGAGTTTTGTAGACATCTCACGCTAAGATTTGTTTCCAAATTCGAATGATTATTATTGTTTTTTGATAACGCAATATTTATTAAAATATCTGTTTCGTTAAATAATAATTTAATCAATAATTACTTACAACAATAATTTAACAATAATGATGATAATAATATAAACATAAGTATCGTTCGTTATTATTATATGATTCGCTAATATATTATTTAGGTACTTAACCTTTGCCGTACCATCATATAAACTCATTTACGGTACTTAATTATATTTTAAGGTATACAAGATTATTCAAATATAACACTTGGTAATAAAAAATTATTTACTTTTACATTATAAAAAAATAATTGTATCTTAAATGTAATTATGTTTATCACCTATTAAAATAAAATTAACAAAATAATATATGCAAAAACATAAACTGTACTACCCGTTGTGATAATATTTTAGTTTCAATAAATCTTAGCAAAAATTAAATAATAAAATTAACATAATATTATATTTATTCTGAAATAAAATAAAAGAATGTGTTTTAAAATCGGTGTATGTTTTGGAAATAAATAAATATTAAATTATCAAATAACAGTGATGAAAAATGTCAGCACAGCATTTAACGCTCAATTAAATATTAAAATGATTAATATTTACTTTATAGGTAATAAATCTATTTATCATAACTTTTTCCTATTACTTAAAGTTCACAAATTGAAAGCATTCATTTAATAACACTCCAAGTATCTGTACATATTGTTTAAATAAACAATTCAAAACTGAACTCTAAAACAACTTATTTATTAAATAATATAAATAATATATTCTTTCAAAATAAAATAAATATTTCGTTCTAGTTTTGATTGTATTGCTAGTTCAATCTTATGAAA
Organism: Sipha maydis; assembly: GCA_034509805.1. NCBI lineage: Eukaryota > Metazoa > Arthropoda > Insecta > Hemiptera > Aphididae > Sipha > Sipha maydis. Next base: position 89,950 of record JASXSY010001052.1, read on the forward strand.
GCATTCATTTACTATAATGACTATATGACACTGTGGTATATATATATATATATATATTGTATCCGTAGACAACAACAACCTTTTGTATATTGTCATCTTATCGTTAAATTGTATAATAATTAAATAAATAAATAAATAAATAATTTAAATTCACCCATAAAATAATACAAGTTATTTTTCTCAAACAAATTATAACAAGGTTTTTGGTTTAAAATTAACTTATAATATGTATATAATGAAGTCATAAGTTAACTGAATATACAGGTATACGAGTATAATATCGCCTTATGTAAGGTTTCGCTATGCACTAAAAAAATTAATTAAATTGCAATTAATTTGCGTATTATGATATTGCGCATATGTAAACACTAACCGCATGTTAATAATTTGTTATACTACATATCTACTACATATCTTGTACTCGTATTATGTTTATGTATTTTGATTATAGTGTATTACATATCATTTAAGTTTACTGGTATTTGTCATAATACGTACGTACGTATCTAGTTACATGTGAAAAATATGTATCGAGTAGGCGAATAAATATTGATATAATTTTTTGAACCATGTTTCGAAATAAAATAAATTTTTAACATTTTGTTTGTTCGAGTAATGGAATAATTTTTTTAAACAATAACGTCCATTTATGAACTTTTATTAACACCAACATGGTCGGCATAAACCCAATTATACTGCGTATTATATTGTTGTTAAATATAATATTTCCTTAAATACATCGAGAAAAAAATATATAAACCCATGTCTGGAGCATATTTTTCTTATTTTATTTTATCTTAATTGTTATATTTTTAATATAACATAAAATATTATCATGTGCTCTGTACGACAAGAGGAAAAAATTTTAAAAAAAATAATGTTTTTTTATGATTATTACAAACGTTTTTGTAAAACATTTTATTGCGATCACCGCTTAAGCTCCGAGGCTGGTAAAATACTCCTAGAGGATTATCCTACCGTGGATTACATTATAAAAGTCACCAATAGTCCCATTAAATAAATACAATTGGGTGAATACGATGATACAGCGAACTTCATAAAGACCAGTCTTCTATCAAATGAAAAACCGACGCGCAGTATAATTCGTTTAAAATAATGCCTTTGGACAACATTATACCGCATAAATAAATTCCTAAATCCATTACGACAAACATTTCATACGCATCACATCCGTGACTTTAAAAAGTTGAATTCGAATGACTTACAAAATACCAAATATACCTTCCCTATTTTCAAAAATTCATCGCCAAATATTTTTTATATTTGATAATCCTGTATTTCTTATCATTTTATTCGTAATTAAATCAACTCTTCTTAATTGTATAATTTAATTATTAAATTGTAGAAAATAGTGTCTCTTCAGGTCCGCTCAAAATATAAATTCTAAGATGGAGTTTTTTACATAACACATATGGCACATATTGCACATTTCTGTGGTAACAGAAAAACAAATATTGGTATTTATTGTTTATTTTACACTGAACTATATTTTTACAATTATTTTAACCACTCCTTACTTGTACCTAAAATGGAATAACCACTACAACGGTCTTAGGTGTATGGTTATAATTATACAAAACTGTACGTCAAATTTTGTTAAATCAGTAGTAATATTAGTATTAATTATATAATGAAATACATTTTAGTTCGGTGTTAACACGCAAAAATATAATTTGTATGTTTACATCCGCGTTATCTTATTTTTTTTTATTGCGTTTTTTCCATTGTTACTGTACAACACCCATTTATTCCATAGTAGTCTGTTCTTATCGAGTAGCTAATAGCATAAAAAAATATTAATATTTTCAGAAGAAATAAACACGAAAATATTTTAATCAATTTACGGTCATTGCTATGACATGCAATGGGCAAAAATGTATTTTTCAATTTACTCCTTTTAATTAATAATTTTTTAGCACTTTTTTAAATGCGTGTGCCATATATTCAAGTTTTTTTTTATATTTATAATTTAAAGTCATAATTAAATTCGAATTTTGAAAAGTGAGGAATATTTTCAGTATCCGAACCATCTTCGTAGATACAATTAATAATTAAATGTCACGATCAAGAATGGCCACGGATTGTTTTTCAATCGATTTAAAATATCCAGCAGGACTTCAAAACATATTGAATCGGTTAATGATTCATTTTTGTGTTCTTAAACTTCATATGGGATAGAATAAAATAATGCTGTAGACGTATGATTTTTAGTTTTTATTTTTGGATTTCAGTCACTGCCGTACAAAATATTTTATCACTCTTTTCAAATAAATAATTTACTAAAATATTTTGATGCCATAATCGAATGGTTTATTCAAGTGTGAAATTCCCGTATAAAAGTCTCAATTAAAATAATAATAATAATTTAAAATTAAGTATGAGAAATGAAAAGTGTCTTTCCATAATAATAAATTCTAAATCATTTTCAAAATGTTCATAATTAATCGTACTCAAGTACTTGGAACTTTAAATATTACTTAAATTAACGCCATTAAAATAACAAATGAAATTATTTTTTATTTAAAAAATCGTTTACACAAGATACATGCCACGTTGGACTTAGTAGACACATACACACACAAACGTATATTGCTTACAGAGTGATTATAATTTCACATGCAGTGATTTTATTAAAACTCGCACAAAAATTGTAGTATTCATTTTAAGTAAATATGTAAGGTCGTACGAAACTTTCCTACTGTAAATGTTTCTATATTTTGCATAATTTTATAACAAAATCACGATTACGTGAAATTAAGCATCACTTTGTATGTAATGTGTATTTTTCGACATATTTTTCGTTTTGGTATAAAGAGAAAATGTGTTTGTTATTAGATAATATATTTATTTTATTTTATTCTTTTTTTTTTTTAAATACCGCACTACACGGTGATTGACATTAATATGTTGTATAATGGTATACGAAAAAAACTCTCTCAATTAACCGAGGCGTTTGATAATATGTTATCAAGCTACAATTATCGTGTGAAACCAAGAATGAAATAATAATTGCAACGCCCCTGAAACTGTAAAAAAAAAAAAAATTACATTTTTTCCGTCAACATAAACTCGAAACGTTGCGTACGGCTCAAAGAAAAACGTAATGGTATTTATTTGTTCGTGTACCTACGTGCGGCGGCGTTGTTCCGCACTGTTCTCAATCGTCACGAATACAGTGTAAAACAATATGGCCGTGCTATCGAGTGCATACACGACAAGTGTCACTGTTTCAGTATATTCCTGGCTTTGAACTTAATGTGCCGCGTACGGCGTTATGTATTGTTAACGAACTTAAATCGACGTCCGACGTATTGTCTTAGAACACAACGCGCCGTGTACAAAGCGTTACACTTGAAAAACTTACGTATTGATTGTTCAAGAGCACTGCGTATAACAATTATGCGTACGAAACGTATAGCCGGACATTACACGATATTATAACACGGTGTGTCAATTAATTTATGGGAAGAAATACGATATGCACGCACTCGAATTATGGGAAACGCGTGACGTGTTGACGTGTCGTACGCGTTTCTGCGTACGGCCCTTGTGCAATGTTTACTGTAATTTTATCTCTGGTATCTTCGGAATTGCATCATTTCTACAATTCCAAATATTTGCAAACTGTTGTGTGTCATCGAAACCCGATCGAAGTGTTCCAATCAATAGATCGTGTGTTCAAAACTCGCTTAGGAATCGTTTGTACGAGAAGATGTCCTATACGCATTGCCCGCGAACGATATAATCTCCCCAAAGTTTGTCACAGTGATATAATTTAATTTAATATAACATAATATAATATCAAACGAATAATGCAAGTTGTTCATTTTTTATATTTAATCATATTTTAGCCTAAAAACTGATGCTGGTAACCAAAAGATTGCTAAAAAAATACTTCCGTCTTCTAACCAAATCCACGGCTAAAAGTGCACTCGGAGATAATAATAATGTTGTAATTATATAGCATGTATACAGCACATTCCAATCTAAAAGAATTTTTGTTTTTTATTTTTTTTTATGTACTTGTGTGCTGACACACAATACATCATATATAAATACGATGCAAAATAGTTATACATAATCGTTTAAAAATTGTTTGTTATTTAATTATTAATAAAAATATTTACATATATAGCGGAATGGTATATTTTGTGTCTATGAAATTGCGACGAGCATATTTTGAATCAAAGTCAAGTCGGTCGAGTATTTTAGACGAATCATTAAGTTCACCTCTACGTAGCAAAAAAATTTTCTATAAAGTTACAACTGGCTTTAATAAGTATATGGTCCTTCGTTACCCAATTAACACTAAGAAATTATGATTTTATTAAATAAAATATACTTGCGTATACTTATTTTGTAATAGTTATTGATGTCGTTTTATGTACACAGTATATATTAACAACTTTACTTATATAAATATAACGAAATGTTCACTTTATAGGTTGCCTTACGACACAATTTACCTTGTTCAATACGTACGAACATAGCTACAAGTTAAAAAAAAATATATAAATTAAATAGAGATAATAAAACAATAAATAAATAAATGGTATATAATTTAAACTGGTACTCAATAATTTCGCCATGACCGCAATGGTACCAGTTCATTCGTTCGGATTTTGAGTTTTCAAATCATAATTTTACTCAGGTGCTCCGAGAATAGTTGGTGTGTATAAATAGTAGGACTTTGCCATTGAAAAACAATGTATATATATTATAGTATTATTTTATCTATCGATTATTGTTAATTGTTCTAGAACTTTTTCTTCTGCAGTTTTAATATAATGATCAGTTTACAATTATTTCCATGACTCTCTGTCGTTAGTCTTCTTCTTTAATTCATGGTATGAAATACAATATTGATCTTTCATAATTTGGCTCATATATTTGAAGTAATCGTGGTCTTCCTATATGGACCCTCAATTATCCCTTCCAAAATTAATCCTAGCAATCCTTCGTACCTAAGAATATGGATCATCCACTCATTAGGTGTTTTCTTTATACTTATCCTTAGTGATCTGAACTCTAGAACCATGTTCAACGCGTTGTCATTAGTGATTATATCGATCTATTTATCTTAGCATCCTAGTCTAGCAACATATTTCAAAAACTTATATACTCCTCTTTTCTTCTTTTGGGACAATTCAAGTTTCACATCCGTAAAACATAATGCTATAATATAATATCGTAATATTACAAATATCATAATATCGTTCTTGATAAGCTCTTGATATTATACTTACTTGTATTGAACAATAAGAGTCGTACACGAGTATTTATTAGTTACACGACTTGTACAACGCATACTAATGCATAATAATAATACGTAAATGGTTAAAATCATTAGGTTACCATCGAGTTGAAGTTTTCCAAACCAAGCATAAATGTTTGTCATGCGTGTACACTAGAACATGTTATTACTTCATTGCATTCGTAAATAAATATGTGTTGACTATAATTAATGTAACCCTATGACACTTGATGCACACACTCATTTGGCGGTATTGTCCGAATAGTATCGTAGACCTGATAGAAGAACACCGTGCGCTACTGTACAGTACACGTCTGACGCAAAAAAAAAACTAATTCCTATTATAATAATATAATACAAAACGACGTGTACCACCGCCGCCGTCAAAACCGAATAACTACAATTACTGTTTGCTGTATGTTACATGTGAGCAAAGAAATTCGGATGTCTACTACGTTCTCTATACGTGTAATTGAAAAACGAATAAAATAATGATGATTCGTAAAAAATCGTATTTAGCTACACTGCGCGCGAGTACGTACGAGTCGTTTGCGTGCGTCGGCATAGGGTTTATGAAAACAGCGACGGCCAGCAGATACAAGCCATTATTATAATAATTAGATATCGTATTCGGACCGTTGCAACGCGTTGTGCACGTTGACTTAACGTAGATTTTAATAGTCGTTATACATTCGAGTACATACGCGCGGTTGTAGTATATTACAATACTGTCTGTAAGATCGACGAGTACTATCAGGACGGCGGTAGTCTTCGGATATACGATTTGCAGTGTAAACCGTACGTGGGTACGATGAACCCGTCCGGGTAAATACACGTGTTCTCGGGCTTCCTTGAAAAAAAAACCCAAACAGTTTCTTTTTTAAATTCAATTTCTCTTGCACGGTTCGTGTTTTGCCACCGGTAGACGGTGTGAGGCGAAAGGAAAGGGCGTGTTCGATCACGAAAACAAATGCCCAAAAAAATCGATACAGTGGATTTCGTAACTGTTCGTCCAACACTTAACCACGAAGGGTCCCCGTTTTCCGTACTTTTTCATCATTTTTAATAATTTATGATAAAAATGCAAATAAAAATATAATATTCATCTGAAAAGTAATTAAAAACATACGGTTTTTTATCAAAATTATGTGAAAATTGTATAAAAAATTATTAATTTTTGCAAAAGATTTTAATTTTAGGAAGAGGGAATGAATTACCTATATACTTTCCCAAAACCTTCTATGTACCTGTTATTTATACACACTTATTAAGCTATATATTATAATTTTGCTTCTGGTAACATTGTCATTATCATATTTCGGCTCGTGTACATGTAGTATAATAAAATACACGCTGATAAAGGAAAAAAAATTATTGATAGGCTTCTAATATATAAACTTCAATACACCGAACACTGATCACCGAATTTATGCGAAAAGTAAACTAAGACTTGAACGTAAAAAATCAAAAGGACATCCTATTTATGTTATAAATCATCATCGCTTTTCTTTGCTCACCTGCACAGTGTGAAAGTATATAATGCTATGTATAGCGTAGCATTATTATATTGTTCTAAATTTGAACACATTGACGTCTACATAAATATTTAAAAAAACAATTTTGAGCTTATAGAAAAGTTTAAAGAGAATAAAAAGTAAAGGAAGAAAAATACAAGAAGAGTGGACGCTTATACATATTTAAGTATAAAAATTTCTACTAGTATGTTCAGTTAAATTTTTTTTAAATTTTTTTACTTTCCAAAAGTGATCACCGAAAATAAAACTTCACACACATAATAACTAGGCTCAGAGTTCACACATTATGTAAGGATCAGGACCCTTTTCACCCAAAAATAACCCTGCTCGTTTCACCCAGGTACCCGTTTTGTCCAAATTTTTTTAGTATATGATTTCCGTTTCGCTGGGACTAGTTTAGATAAATTTAAAATTAAGTTGGAAATGGTTCAGTCAAATATGTTTTAGCTAACAGCAAAAATAAATAGTGCTTATTTGGTAGGTATCTGCTCTACAGACAACTAAACAAGTTTCTGATCCTAAAAAGACGACTGATATGAAACCTATAGTAATTTTAGTCAAAATAATTATAATTTATGATATATATATATATATATATATATATATATATATATATATATATATATATATATATATATATATAAATGTATGGTTATATATTATATTATTATATTACATTATATACAATTATATATAATATAATATATAATATATTATAATAATATAATAATTATAATTATAATTTATTATATTAATATATTACATTATAATAATATATAAAAACAGGTAAATGATAATGCATAAGAAATCCAGTTGTTATTGAATCTAGATCGAGTAAAACCTGTAAAGTGCACCGAAAAAATTCAGCCTATGAATTTATACACAACCAGAAACAAATTGGTGCCGTTCAAATAAAATTACGTGCTATGATTTAATTAAAAGTATGTGTTATAATTTTGAAATTAAGTATAGTTATTAACAAATATATTTTGAATACAATTAAAACCTTTAATAAGTTTATTGTATGTGTAAATTTGATTTTTTTTTTAATATTACATTTTTATAAATATTGTAGACTAAATATTAAATTTGTTAGATGTACTATTTTCGTGAACTGAAAAACAAATTTTTTAGTACAATATTATATAATTAAAAATAATCATTGTCAACTAAATTTTAAAATTATCTAAACTAGTCTGGACGAAACGGACTCTTTCCTATGTACGAACGGTCGATCCGGTACTGTATGATCTTGTATAATTTTGTATATTGATGTTTCGACAAAAATGTGTCATAAATAGGTAATTACGATTTTGACGTTTACAGTTAACACGCCTTAATCCGTAGGGAAAACGTTTTTCAGATTGACTGAATAACAATTGTAATATAACGCGCTGCTTTTATATATTTTAATAAGAGGACAATAATTTTTACTCAATGTGCGCGTGTTATAAATAGAGCATTATTTTATATCGGTTTGTGTTCATCTTAATTGTGTACTTAATACACTGATGCGCTTATTTCTATGAACGAAAACGTAAGAATAAATCATTAGGTACAAGAACACGAAGGAGCTCATCGTGCCAAGGGTGGTGTTTTGGAATGTGAGCAGTTATAATTAATAAACACGTTCATTTATAGTTGATAGAATATATGTAATTTTTTTCTAATTTATCGCCAATAGATCGAAAATTACACCCTGGATCCGATACCATATTACCACGTCTGAAAAAAAAGAGAGGTACGTTTTGCGGAAATCAGGCTAGAACAGATGTTATTGACAAATTTTTTTCATAATAAAGTAACGAGGTAGGTTCAAATGTGGCAGGCGGCGATAGTTTTATACAGTAAACATAATAACGATCCAATTCGCTTAAAAGTCCATTGCACAATAGGTGTTATCGACAACGGCTGTTATTCTTGTACGTGCGTGGGTGGGTAATATTAAGATATGTTTATATACCTGAATGTATGTGTGTGTGTGTGTGTGTGTGTCGTCAATTCGAAACGTCTCTGTTAATGACATATTTAATACATATATATTATAAATAACGTATAGAACATATTTCCAGTTTTTTCAACTTCTTGTGACCGACGTGACGCGTTTCGAAATTAGTCGATTTATTCGTGCGATTATGCTTTAATTATTATGACGCAGTGTGTTTTATACCTCTCATTATTTTTCGTCCAATTACGAGAGTGGCGACAGAACAAGAATTCCAATGAATATCGCCTCGCGTGGTGTTTTGATGTCATATAATAATATAAACGACCTGTTGAGATAAAATAAAGAGATTGTTATTTTTTCGTTGTCATTGATCTTTGATAACTGGCTCACAACACAGAGTATATCAATCGTCGGTACAATAATATAATAATCATACGCGTTATATATTCATTACGGAGACTTTACACTTTTAATAAAATCACTGTTTGTTAACTACTCGTAGTTCAATAAAAATTCGTGGTTAAATATTTCGGCTTAAGTTAAGTTATGTAGAACATAATACAATTTATAATACATATATAACTATTTATTAATTATTAATAATTATTATTTATTATTTAATTGTTATTTAATTATTTATTTTATAATTATTTAAATTTATTATCTTATTATTATTATTATTATAATTATTTATCATATAGTTTGTAATACAATCATTGTTTACGTTTTCATTTCATTTTTAGTGGTAGGTATATGACGAAAATTACATGTTTATCATTTTCTTCTATTATACGAAACATTTTTTCACATGAAATAAAAAAATGCACACCCTCTACATGTAAATAATGTTGATAATATATTTGATATATGCACATCTGTCGTGTAGGGATATTGATTTCAAATTTCTGACAAGAACAAACATTTACGCGTGGTATAATTATCATGTAATTTAATGTATTTTTTTTTTTAACAGTAAGATGAACATTTCTCTTGAAATTATTTTTAGGATTAATTAATTCAAATCATCAAAGTATTGATGTAAAAATATAGAAAGATAAGATACAGCTAGAGATATCTGAATAAGATTTTTTTTTTACCAAGTTTAAATGTTCAATATAGGTATATGTATATTAATACAAACTCTTGAGTTATTTTTGGTATCTTTTTTAAATACTATATAAATATTAACACTGATATTATAACTAACCTTGGTCACAGATAGTAAACTGTTTTGGCGTCACTTAAATGATTAATGTTTAAGTTAAATAAAATAAACAAATAACTCTGACCCTCAAACATGTGTAGAATTTCAAATACGCTATCCTACTTATGCATACTATTTAAGCTAAATGATTACAACCGCAGAAATAGTTAATATACCCAAATAAGCATTTACCGAAGAAGTTATTTTACTCAATAGTCTAAATGTACATTGGTTTTAATAATTCATTTGAAATAGTTCATTACATAATTAATAAATTTATTTCTGAATAAGAAAAAAATATTAAGCATGTGGTACTTAAAAGCAAGAATCTTCTTGTGAACCATAAACATAAAAAATTACGCATTAATCATGAATTTTGTAATTTATCATTAAGTTGATTTCACATACTAAATAACAAATTTTATAGGCTAAAAAAAAAGGTTTTTTTAAATGTTTTTATTTTCTGGTTCATTCGAATGTAGGTTAGTTTAATAATAATAAAAACCATTAAAATTACGAATCGTAATTTACTTTTAACATAATTATGACTATTTTCAGCACGCAATCGGATATTGATACTTGAGACACTTATAGTAATTATTAGCAACGAATAATGATAATTTGTACCTTAAAATTCATATTGTGTACCTACGTATAGTTATAAAATAATTAATTATAATATATTTCTGCCTGACTGGTTTGTTTAAAAATATAAAATATATACAAAATTAACGTAATTTATTCATTAATATAAACAATTCGAAAATTCGATAAATGATCGATTTTACACGTGCGTACATTCATTAATATTATGTTAACTGAAATATTTTTCTACGATTTCAGTTATCATATAATAGTGATACAATAGTATGTATTTCTATAATAGTATAATGATAGGATTTCATGAGACACAATATCCCAGTTGGATGACCTTGTATTAGAATTTTCGGAGAATAAAAGAGAGTACTCAATTATACATTTTAAGATAAATTTCAAAATTTTACCACTTTTTTATACACACACGCGTATTATCTTTATATATTTTTTTTTATAAATGGTAATATCAATGTTTTAATATACAGATTCGAGTAGAGTATTTCTTTAAAATAATTTTCGTACAGAAAGGTTTTAAAATTACAAAATTGATAAATTTATTAATATGTTGGAATTTAATATTTACGAATAATTTGTTTTCAAAGAAATTTTTACTTGTTCAACTTATACTCGAAAATAAAATAATGTCTTCATTATTGTTAAATGTTAATTTGTAAACAAATAAAGCATACACAAATATTTATTTGTTTTCGTTATTTAATTAAATTTACTATCGTCAATAATCAAGATAATTACTCTGATTCATTACAAATTTGTTTTTAATATTTACGTTTAGAATAATGTTTGGAGCAACTAGGTGGAAACTTTGAACAGTTTATGAAATAAAAATAAGTGGCAATAATCCGACAAGTTTCGTTTTACTTAAATCTGACCACGTGGTTTAACGGCATTTTTTGTTAGATTTCATCGGAATTCGCGAGGCGGATGCTATACGGCCGCGGTGGGCACATTTTTTGGTAAATTGACTTTCTCGAACCGATGGCCAAACGAGGCTTTGGACTTCGCCCAATTGGAAAGAACGTGACTCAACGGCGGCCAGGATTACACACGTGTGACACCTCTAAGGAATTCTTCTGTAATTATGTATACATAATATGTACAAATATATAAAATTAATACACATTGTATACGAAAATTCGATATGTGCGTATAATGCAACGAGCACAAAGTGCGACAATACTTCGTTGATTAAAGTAATGGCATTACCAGAATTTGTTTTAAAAAGAGATAAGGACGTTATAAATTTGAAAAAATCCAGGTTAAATAAATTTACGTTTAGATAATGATTAAAATCTTTAAATTTTTTAACTATTATTTATAAATAACGCACATTGGAAAACTATTTAGACTAATATTAAATATTCGAGGATAACAACCCCCCCCCCCAGTTGCGCCACTTTATTAAAAAAATTAATACTATACTACCACGATTGCAATTTCGTTGAGGGATAAGCGCCTTATACCTTCAGAAGCCATATCTTATCTCAACACACGTGTTGAAATGATTTTTTGACGTTTTCAACTATACGTATTGTTGCTACCGGTAAGAGTAATATATGTACAATACTTAATATTAATATAAAATACGTGAGATGTACTCGTTACAAGTGATTGGATAAATTCGAATTTTCGAACTTCGGAAAATCCGAGTTTTTGTAATTCGAAATCCGAAATCGGATTTTAGTCTAATTTTGAATTCCGGATTTTGAAAAATTGAATTAATGTTCTTTAATAAAGTACTCGTTTATTTTTGATAACTACACATATTCTGTAATATATCAATCTGTTAATTACAGTACAGAATTCCACAATACTATGAATTTTGGATGAGTTCCACAATACTAATCCAAAATTCATCCGAAAATCCAAAATTCGGATTTCAAGATCTGAATTTTATAGTTTGAAATCCGAAATCTTAATTTAATTCCGATCACTACCGGTAACACGACAGTTATGGTTGTGACGGATCAAGGTTTACGAGAAGTCTATTTGAACATAACCGTCCTATAATCGGAAAGTGTATTATCCACTGACAGATGAATAAAAAAATTCGCTAGTTACGTGACATAACGCGTATTATATCAAATCGTTGGTCTTGGAAGTGATCGAACCGTATTACTACTCGTAAGTAAACGATTGAAATCGTGTCGAAACGTCAGCATTTGGCGTTGTTCTTGTTGTACACTATTCGGATATTATCTTTATCCATACGTGCAATAAACAATCATTGACTCGACCGCGTTGAAAATGGTGTTATACACGAGCAGATATTTTTATCGCTGTTCGTGCCGCAAGCGTACATTCCAAGGAAATCATTTGCGTTCGACGACGAAAACAATTAACAAGTTCAATAACTCGCAAGCGTTCGTTTCGATAAAAACGGAGATACATGGTTTAGGGTTTTTTCTTTTTTTCCGTCTACTGAAACATTATGCGCCGCAGCAGTTGTTGCGAAGTCCGTTAAACGATTAGAAACGAAAAAACCACGTAAAACTTACGCAAAAACAAACGTCGAGTGCTCGACACACCCGCGAATCGGCGGTACTCGATCGAGTCACCGCGCAACGCTGTCGAGTCGTTTGACATAATAAAAAAAAAAAAAAACTTTAAAATGCTTATCATTCTGTTGAAAACGTAGTTTAAATTTAATCTGCGTGTACCGCGGTGTACCGCCGTAAATTATTATGTATGAAATGTCGCTGGATTGGCGCGGGACGATGTGAACGAAATGTAGAAACTCGAAAGTGGCGAGAAACCGTGGGACATTCCGCTGCTCTAGATACGCATGTGTACGTGCATTTGAACCGCTTGTAAAAACCAAAGGTCCTCATTATCGATCGCGTGGTTTATCACACAGCAAGTGAATTACGTTCACGTCGTTCGTTCGTATCCGATTCAAGTTTGGCGTGCTCAGTACTTGGGGTATAAACGTCGGGTTTGTTATATCACCGCTAACCGCTAACCTCTCCGGAAGTGTACACCGCTGCCACGTACATGGTATTCGCGCAGGACCCTTAAATTCAGCACAAATCCATCCTTGACCATCTAGGTCAGGGTAACGTTTTGCGTGCGTTTTAACTGCGCAGCGGTGTTATATGGTAGTGCATACATTTCTTACGATTATATATTATTACTATTAGTATTGTTGCATCACGGTCTCGCGAAATGCCGGTCGTCGATATTTCTCGGGAATCGATTCATCGGGAAAAGACGCACACGTGTGGCTATCCAGCTTTTTCCCGGAACCTTGGAATGTCATAACCCGATCAGTGCGTGCCGTAATATTGTTCTGTGCAAACATTCCAAACGGTTCCGCGGTATTGACCTCTATTTTATATTCTCTCGCTTTTAATGTAATTATTCTGGTGTAGGATTTATTTTTTTTTATTTTCGACGAATTATCATCGGTCCGTCGGTCGCGCATTGGAATCTCCACCACACACATTGTGCAGTCTGTTTTTCAAGGATTTCGTATTTCTTCAAATGTATCCGATGACTATGTATTATGGCCGAAATAGCATTGATCCCAATTATTAACATTTTCAACGATTGGTTTATTACTATTGTTATTTTACTTTACTGCAACCTTACGAAGATAAAAATCGTAGTATTTCAATATTTTTTTCACGTAGGTACTAAATATTTATAATATCAATGTGATTCGATCCGGTCAATTAAATGTGAAATAATCATACATTTTTAAGTGTTAGCAGAAAATATAAATATAATATGGGAACACCTTACACTGTTTTCGTTTTAAGAACAACTATCAACATTTAGCACGACCATTTATTAAAAATACAATATATACAAAAGTGTTTAAAATCTTGCAATTTCCACATCGTTAAAATACTTACATAATGTTATTTTATATTTTTATGTGATCTGATACTTAGTAAGAACAGTTCAGCTGAACCTTCTTAATAATTTTAAACAACCCTACGATGATTTTGAATATTTTCTACAAAATAATTTTTGAACGCATCGTCTAAACCTATCGTCAGGATACGGTAAACATCGACTATTTGTTGAAATGGATTAGTCATTGTTGATAAAAATCATGTATCTATGGTGACCGTTGTGTGGCTGATTTGTTGATATTAAAAGTCTTACAAATGGCATCATTTTCACAGTCATCATTTAATGTAATAGTTATAAACAAAATATTTATTATTTACATTATTCTTTCGTACACGTTTTGTTTTTTCAAAACACTAATAACCATTAGGTAAAAAAATAATAATGTTCAGGCTTAAAATGTAAAATTCAGTGTTGAAACGTTGTCATATATTATAAATGTGCATATATTATACTAAATTATAATCTGATTGAGTAAATATGCCCGCATCTATTGAATTGCATGGTTGTATATCATGTTAATTTAAACTATAGTTTACATATAAATAACTACTTATTTATGTAAAAGATTTAAAAACAATTCGATTATTTTATATTAATGTTCGATATATTATCCTTATTCATTCCTAATATATTAACATTCCTGATATCACATTTTATATTTTATCACATTTTAAACGTAAATATCTAAACCAACAATTTCAAGTTGAATAAAAATACTTTGGATAAAATATTAATATCACAATACACGTTAATAATATTTTCTTCAATTATAATAAATCTTGTTTTTTAATTTGAATATTGTCACCGTTCCTATTATATCAACAAGTTATTCGAAATGTGTAGGTGTTATAAATGTAAGACCTAAACGGTAGACGTGACTACGGAGTCGAAGAAAGATATATGTATCATTTGAAATAGTTTATTGTATACTATAACACGTTTATATAACTATAATTGGTCTTATTTTATTTACTCTAAAATAAAATAAAATAAGACTAATAATATGATGATGGAGTGACAGTTTGATTTCAGATGAACATTAAAAATGATCTTTTGGGAAATATCACAATTATCATCTCAATACAGATGTATTTAAATGCATTTTATTTTAAACATAACCGAAAAAATACATAAAATGTAAATCATAATTTGTAAGATTTTTGTTGAGTATGGGGAGAAAACGCATCAAAATATTATATTCCTGGTAATAACCAATCCTAAGTTAGGAAAATAAAAACCAAATAATTAGAGAAGTATGGAATTTGATTTTATTATTTTTTAAAAAAAATCACTAAGATTTAATTACCCGCTCTCCCAAATCTCAATATACTCGTATTATTCGTATTTGTGTCTTTGCAATAAACGAATATACAGTTGTCTATTACATTTTCCGTAAAAATCGTTTCATATTCCGTCTTGAATTTCACGGAAACGCGACGATCCCTCAAGAACCGCGAACAAATACTAATCATTTGCGAAATGAATTTATACTGCACGAATTTCTGATCGACACGTGAATGACTGCAATAATGAATAAGAATACGCGTAAAAAACCTATTCACATTAATTAATGTAATTAATCGGGACCGCAACTCGGATCCCGATCGATTAGTGTACGGATAAATAACACAATGCATTTGGACATTGAATATATTCAATACAATTTAATAAAAAACTTTATTCAATGTACTAAGTATATCGGATTAAACGCGTGCGAAGCAATATAGTTTTGATACGTACAACGCGTAGTCCGTCGTGATGGTCAATAACCGTTTCGTACGTACATTTATCGCACATATATTTTGTTTCACCGTGTGAAGTGTTACGACCGAAAAGAACTTTGCTGCGACGGGGACGCGTGTCATTTGCATATCATTATAATATCTGCTGCTGTGGTCAGTACTGCCGCTGTTGCCATCAGTGCCATCGACTACGACGCGTCCCGTTAGCTATATATATATATATTATATACATACATATATACACACACAATAATATACCTAACTACGTGCAAAACCATCGCCGTCACTGGGATAAGTGTTTTTATTATTCTTCCTGTCTCACGTGCACGCATGTCCGTATGCTAATCGGCCGATTAAAAATCACGCTCCTGCGCGCGCAGAAATAGACGTGCGGAATTTTCGCTCCGTCATTTTTTCGCTTCCATCGCCTCCACCTACAACTACTACTACTCGTACCGATACGCATTGTCTACGAATGAAACATACGATAATACCATAGAGGTACTTGATGCCATAATGGTGTATGTATGGAATTTTTCGAGTTTCGTAACGTCTTGGACGCGAAAAATCGAAAATGGCCAAGTGGCATAGTCATCGTCGTCTGTGCGAACGTTGCGCGAAACGCGCGACCGATGATGGCATCTCATTGTTCTGCGGACCTGTTCTCGAGCTGTTTACTTATAATAACGCATACATTATCTGTTTACTTATTTTCTGTATACGTCGAAACGCGTGCGGTCGACTATACATAGTCTAATGTTTACGTAGTGTTTATAGTGTCGGCTGCAGTGTACCGCCATTATGCGAAATTAACCGAGTTTTTCGCGCTGCAGAATAGAAAAACGATTGCGATCACTGTTTTTCGGCGCACCGAATAGTGCAGACGTTATATTACATGTGTTGGACGATCGGAACTCGGGAAAAACTCGAAACGTGGCCGGCATATAAATGATAATGACATTTGATGAATGTACGATAATATTAACTGGAATTAACCAAACCAGCACAAATACTTTTAGTTATGTCATAAATCGATAAAATTAACAATTCAAAAATGTAACTGTTTAATAAAGTTCATACGTCAACTGAAACGATATGGGGAAAAAAAGGCAGTTTATTAATGAATTCATAATTGGATCGTGAAAAATGTTAAATTTTGATTTCGACTAATACGTAATTTTTCGGTTATAAGTTCATCGCGTTCAATTAGCACTGCAATGGTTTTAGACACAAGTTTATTTTACTAATATTTTGAACATTAATTTATAGTTTAAAAATTTGTCAAGTTTGATTTTGACAATACTACATAACGTTCTATCGAATACACTGTTAAACGTTTAGTTATTCCAATTAGTTATACTTATACCCAACGTACCCAATAGTTATTCGATAACTCGTCAATAAACGTGCTTGCTGTTGGTTTTGGAGTAGGAATGTACTCACACCGAATACAGTCGCGGACGGTGCACGTGTAACGCGTGTTATTACATTATTCTTCGTCACCGCAGTATTTACGTTGTGTATTGTAATAACGCCGCGGTATACGTACCTATAGGATATAGCTATGAATCATCCGATAAAGGTCACGACAACGCTGTAGTGGCGGGTAATTAATCGGGAGATTAATTTCGATCAAGAGGTCATGGGTTGTTTGTGTTTCACGGCGAAGCGGGGTCTCCATAACAAGACGATGTTCACTGCCGCCGCTGATGCTGCGTCATATCCCAATCGGTAGATTTACATACACGTGAACCGCGAATGTTGACGTAAGTGTTTAGTTTATAGAAACTAACTGGCACACAGCTCGTAACACACACGTCACACGCACGGCAATCCGTTGACAATCGGAAACAGACATCGGGTTCACGGATAAATTATTAAAAATGGTATGAGAGCTTACGAATTAAATTAAGTTGAGTTGGTTCAGATGTGTTAAGTTATAAACTGTAGCAGTGAAAATATGTTAAATTTCACCGGTGTTAAGTTTGGATTTGAAACGGAGACCAATACGTTAATTTTAATCGGTTACAAAAAAAATTAATCGTTTTCATTGGTGCCTTCGAAAATAATAGCGATAAACAAATTTCTAAGCTTTGAATAACAATTTTAACCATTTTGTTTTATGTTAATTATGATGCACACTTCAATACAATTTTGTTTAATACAGATTGTTATTTGCTATTTGTTTATTCGAGTTTCAAAAAATAAAATACACATAATTATTTTATAAATTTTAAATCAATTTTTAATGGATATTTTCAAATGAATTCCAAAAAGCTTTTTTGTGTTTATTTGAACTACTGGAGTATAAGTAAATTCACTCAAACGTTTTAATCGTGATTTCTGCACATCAGTATTTGCATATAATCGGACATTTAGTAAAGCGCAAATTTTCATTTTAAACTTTTATGGACCTTATTATATCGCGGTGCGTCGATGAATTACGTACTGTACACACAAAACCGAAAAACAATATATAATATTTATTGAAACTCTACTCGCAGTCGTGCAGGTATTTACACATATGTATAAGCATACCCAAGTATTTCTGTGGCTTTCGACGACCTGCAGGACTACGTTTAATAATTATTATGATTTCGTTCCGAAACCGCAGACGGTAGGACGATTTTTTTTTATGCATATTTATTATTGTATGTACCTATTTATATAATATTATATCCACGTACACTTGAAACAGCGTATATGATAGTTATTTTTGGTTATTTGAACCGTTCGGACGCCAGACACGAAACGGTACTTTCTGCAGCGTTCGACGAGTAACTAAAATGTAATTATAGGCGATATTTTTATCACAATTTCTGTAAATTGTAGTAGCTCGTATAGATTATAAAATCTTGCGAATGAAAACTATATCGTAAAAGAATGCATGTGTATTAATCGGAGAATACGGAAGAAAAAAAAATCGTTCGGCCGAATGTTTATGAATATTATATTACTATTATTATTATTATTATTATTATTATTATTATTATTTTATCACCATATTATAATATCGTGTTCCTGCCTAAGCTCGATTATGTATAATCGTTAAAGCGTATAACCGTGCGGTTGAAACTGTCATAATGATATTACGTGCGCGATAATCGATAACTGAACTTGATCTTCAAAATAATATTAATAATAATATCGTATCGAATGACTAGCAGAATATATATTGTATCGTCTGCATTACGTTTTGCTATGCCAAGGTATTGAAAATGCAGCATGTTTTTTTATATATATATATATAATAATTAATAACGTTTTGACCTACTTACTGCGTGCGAGACATTCTGAAAATACACTGTTTGCAATGTACAGCAGCCCCGCACGTGTTGTATAATTACGTTATAAGAATAGATTCCGTTAAAAATAATAGGTTCTGTTAAAAAGCACAAACAAATTATAATAAAAATATTATTGGGCCCTACGTCCGTGCCACTCGGTTGCCGCTCGGTGTTCACGTCAAACACGTAGATAATGTTCGCGTACCTATTATATTGTAAACAGTAATTAATTACTGTTTTACGATAAATATGTGTCGATCATATTGATTAAGAAAGTTTCTAGTAGTGACACACCGTGATTTAAATTTTTTTATAATCGGAAAAGACAATAGAAAGACGTTCTCTTCGTGTTTTTAGGCCGTCCATATTATTATATTTATTTATGTACGCAGTGTATTATACATTATTAGTCCCGGTGAAATAAAATAATAATAATATCCCGCGATGTTTCGGCCGAGGACGTCTCTGAATAATAATAACAATCGTTATTTTTTTTCTGTAGACTATTTGAAAGCCAATATAGTCTCGAAATAAAAATCGAATTGAACCCATACGGTTATTAAAATATCATGCTGTTATGCGCATACGCGAGTCTGGAAAAAATCTTCATGCGCCACATCCGTTCTTATTATTAACAAATGTAATAATATTATTGTTTGTATATACTAACGTATTAGCATACATTATCTCGTCTAACATCTTATTATCACTTCGATCTTTTATGAATATTTATTCTATTTTGTCGTTACCTTAGTCGTTCGTTTTGAATGAAATACGATTTATCATTGTATGATTTACTCGTAAGTTTCGGACGACCGTTTAAAAATCACATGGCCGAAATTGCGTTCGAATCTTTCTTTCATATACATTTTTAAAAATGTCTTTTTTTTTAACTTTTCCAAATACATACGGTTTGTGATTTGAAAAAAAAAAATTAACTTAACTATATATTCATGTATACTGCACATGTAATATCATGCACTGCACTGCGACGCCTACGACGTACATAATAAGTATAATACATGCGTATCACATGAGCATTTATAAATCTAATACATTCATAAATTTACACTTTGTTATGAGGAATCTTAATAAAACGAGACGTCAAATTATGTACTAGTCAATAACAACTATACTCGTAATATGAAATATTATGATCGAACTACGTTTAGGATTAATCAACACTCCAATCTAGGCGTCGACAATGAATATTAGTATTTTACGAGAAAAAAAAAAGTTGTTCAATAACGCTAGCCGTGCTGACGTTAAACTATTAGTAGTAATCATGGTCAATGTGTTCAAAAAGTAATATTATTAATGGCGTGCGAAATAATAATATATGTGCATTGTTATAAGGCGCCGTGTTGTTATCGTGATTGGCGGTCGTCAATTTTTTTTTCTGTCAACTCCTTCATGACGGTGGATTATTACTTACATCATAACAGTCGGGTACACGGTTTACACGATGTTTAGAAATCGTAAAATGTCAATTATTTTTCACAGTTTCACGTATATGTGCATATATACGTGGTGTATCATAATTTTATTACCGAAACGATAATAAGTATATTTACAACAGTGGTTATTGTTAAGAATCGTCGACGCCTTTCGCTGTGCTATCTTGAGAAACTGAGACGATGGCTGAAAGTCGTGGCTTATAAGAAACTCATTTTACCAAGTTGAAATCCTTGAACTACCCACCCCCGTCCCTTCAATTTCACCGATCACTAAATAAATTGTTTTCGTCGCGCATCTACAGCTCTAGACAGAGTCGTTCATAACGTATAATCGTCTAAGCATGGTAAACGTTTAATTTATAGATAGGTACAGCGAAAACGTATTGATCACAAAGTAGCACACGGAAATATTCCGTTTCGGAAAAGCCGCTCGGCTAATCCAGGAACGTATGAACTACGCGGGGACGTATAATTTGTGACCGGTTCGAATACGATTTCGGTTCTGGACTGGTCGGAGACCTTGTTCAGCGGGGTCCGTCTCGGGCGAACGTTTCGCCGCGCAACGGTTGTCGTCTCAGATCATCGCAACGCGCGGGTAATTTTCCCAGATAAACCGCTGCCGTCGCTGCCTGCAATACTGTTGTACGTAATACGGATACGGAATATCGGGTTCGAAACTCGTTCCTGTACTAACACGGCATCCACCGAGTGTACGGATTTTCGGAGTACTTCATCGCGTATCTGCAGGTCGGTTTATTTATCACACACACACACACACACACGTTACATTGCGTGTGTGCGCGCGATCATTACGGCTGGCTGGCGGACATTGTGGGCGGAAGAGGGCGACGGGTAGAGGATTTTTAGTACCGTAATAACTCGCGTCCGGGCAAACGTTACGCGCGGCCGGCCGGCCGGCCGTATGCGTATACAGCGCGCGGGTAATAACAGTGATTATACGGCGTGTAACATTCTCCACTCGTCTTCCGCGCATACGATGACGACGACGACGCGAGAGACGCGGGGAACGTGATCACGGAAAAATTGCGCGTCATTCGCCCCGTGAACCTTAATACCTTATATATACCGTATAAACCTTATACATCGCACACACATCGCAGCGTTATGTAAAAAAAAAAACGCAGCGCCCGAACGGAAAAAACCGGTCGTCTCGCAAGCGAACCGCGATGAAAGAAAATATTACGGATTCGTAAATAAAATCGGGTTATTAATAAATCATCGGGGAGTGTAGCGTGTGTAATGTTATATTTAAACATTCTCGCTGGGGGGGGGGGGCACAGTTGGTGGTGGTGTTAATCATTTTGATGGTTCGCATCGGACAGGAAAGCGGATTTTAGGTGGCGGGAGGAAGTAAGTCGTATTGTGGTAGTTGTTGTTGTTGTTGTTGTTGTATGCCACGTACGTTGTACAAACGGGAGGAATTTTTTTACGCGTAATCGCCGCGAACTGTTGGTTTTTATTTTTTTTTGCCGTCCGATCTAAAATGATCATTCCGATTACCTCGAATATTTAGGTGGAAATTACGAAAATACACTAAGGACACCACAATTTTGTGGTGCCTTTTGAACTATTCTGAATCAGTAGCCGTCGGTCTAAAGTACAAGTTTAACCAGTCTGCTATTATTTTCGTCATTTGGCGAAACGTCGTGTTCACCGATTCCGTCTCGTGGTTGCAACTATGTTATTGAGACAAGCAATAATTAGATCATAATATTAATCTTGTTTAAAAAAAAAAACATAACTAATGGAAATTTCTATTGGTGTATAATTGTTTTTTAATAATATATTTCCAGTAGCAGCCGAATATTATACCAAGCAGGCTGTTGAAACTTTCTTTCAAAATCCCGTTTGGTCGTAACAATCGTCACATAGCTCGATAGCATATTGGAAATTTCTTTGAGTCATCAATGTCAATGTTTTACGACGATAATGTTATCCTCGACCCGCTTGAGTTTTGCTCTCGTGAATTTAATTGACGAACACTCGTGATCCGTGCACACCAGTCACGGTCGCCGTTTTTATATGCTTCAGCGAATCATCGTGTATAGTGGAAATGCTAAGGGAGGGGTACTTGGCAACTCCAAGCCAAATATTAGAAAACCCTTAGCCCGATTTGATTTATGTAGCAAAATTATTTTATTCTAAAAATTCTAATTCGTTTTTACATTGAGATTACATTTCAGGAAACGTTTAAATGTTTAACGTCCTCGAATTACATTTTAAATTTATTCAGCAGATTGAAGCTTAGTGTTTCCTATAAAATAATAAGTTGTTGACTAATTTAATTATTGAGTTGTCTAAATTTTGATTTTTTTAATTCAATAGAATTGTATTTTTTTTCTTCTAAAATACAAGAATAAAAGACTTTTCGATCTATATATATATATATATATACTATATATGTCATTTGCTGTAATGTTTAATAATAAAGGCAGAATAAATTTAAAAAAATATGTGATGTTATAATAAGAGCGAAAATGGTTGAAGAAAAAAAATAATAATGAAAAAAAAAGTTAATATGAGTTAATAGTAGTTTAGTATAATTTTAAATGTTGTCACTTTAATGTTAAACTAACATGATCCGACTTAATACAATTACATCGTCGTAAAATAATATTTTAGAATTTGACAAAAATGTAATTGCTTCACGTTTTGCTAACATTGTTAACGATTTAAGGAAATTTGTGTTTATATTTCACTGATATATGGGGTACTTTTTGTTCTTGGTATTGCAGCACACCTCCAGCGTTTTAGAACTTAGGTCTCAGTTACGCTTCTGCTACAGCTGGTTATTTTATCGACCGAAGACGATGGAAAAAATATGGCTTTTAAGCCGCAAATAGATTCCTGCGCTCAAAACGAATAATAATCGGCCGTAAATACAATATAAATGCGTACATCTATACCGGGAACGAATTCCGCAGCGCGCGAGAATCCCGTGCAGTCAAATGACATTCCTATAAATATATATGAAACAAAAACGTACTCTCAACACACACACACACACACGCATTCGCATATACACATACAGTGTAGTATAAACCAGTTCTTCGAGCGGTTATTTTTTTAGCAGAGTATAGATTACGTACAAATATACACGTAGGCGCCCTAAATAAGCGCGATGTGCGTAGTCGGAGATTCGATAGCGGAATTTTTTTTTTATCTCATTCCTTCGCACCGTGCTAAAATCTTATAAAAATAACTATATTATGACGCGCTGCGACGGATAAACGTTGACGGACGTACCTACGTCGACTATCATCACGTTAAAAGGTTTTGTTTACTATTTTTGTTTGGATTCTGAACAACAACGAAATAAAATCACATCTACAAATGTTTTTCAAAACTATTTACCATAGTACATTTCTTAAACGTTCAACGTTGAAAATATAATAGTTATCGAACCATTATTCCGTAAAATATAGGTGTAGGTAAATTTGGTGCGAAAAGGCTGTGATCAGGTACGGAATGGCCGGGATATTGAAATGTATACAAGCCACCCACTATTTACTAATTAAATCAACTAAAAAATGTTTTCTCACTAAACTAGAATTCAGTATTTGATCATAAATTTCGTTTATAACAATATTACTACATTCGGTAATATCAAATAGTTTCAATCATTATTTCGCTATTCCGTTTAAGTCCAACACCAGAGAAATAAATCTAGTACAATTGAATAGTTGAAATCAAAATAATATTAATAATTATATATTGTGTTTCGAGATCGTACAATATTCGTATCTGAAGATCTCTTAAAGTTTTGATAAAAACGAAGTGTTGACGCAATTCTTTAATTTTTTAAATAAGATCTGCCGCAAAACGATCGGGCCACCAAGAGGCGATTTAGTCTAGGCCATTTGGAAAATTCGCATTTCCGATGGCTAAGGGTGTAAACTTACGATTTTTTTTTTTTTATTTCGCTGTCCATCACGGATTAAGTGTTTCTTTTTCCTCGGCGCCGACAATCGAAACTGCAAATGTCGACAACCGGAGCTGCAGCAACGTCTCTCCTGTACAATTGCACGAGGGTGTGGGCCGTTATAAATCGCGCTCGGCCGATCTACCGGTTTGCGCATGGCCGTACTCCGCTGGCTCGCTACGGCCGCTACATCGAGTTCAAAAGGTCACGGACCCGAAGGTTGTTCAAGGTTACCCGGCGACCACGGTAAGTACCGCGGACAACCGCGCCGTGGTACACGCGTACAATATTACACGTACGGTGCGCCACGCACGTCATGCCGATACGCTTTCGTGTACAGGTGCCACGTAGGGTCGGGGGGGGTACGCGTTCGCGCGGGTTTCGTTGCGGTCGGCAGTGGAACGATCTCCGAGAGTTGATTCATCGCGGCCGTAATGACACACAACCGCGTGCACGTGCAATTGCCGATAGTACCGCATTCGCCCGTGTACGTGTTTTACTATCTACGCGGTGCACCGGTACGCGAGACGTTATTACGTCGCGTAATTATCGTCCTGTCAGCAGTGCGCGGGACGGGGTGTACGTGCGTGTACGTGCGTGTGAACTGCACCGCCGCCACCGCCGCCGCGGCCGAATCGTCGGGAACGCGGTCCCGGTGAAAACCTCAAGGTCGGTTCCGCGGCTCGTGTTGCATAACCGAGTGAAGTCCACGGTGAACCCAACGATCTTCTCGAAACCCTCCGAGTGTGTGCACACGAATCAACGTCCTCCGAACGTGATAGTACGTGGCGATCGCTCTGCGGTCGTCCCTCCGTCCAGTCTCCTGTTTCGTGTGCGCCTCCATCGTGTTACGTGCGTTATCAAGACAGTGTTTATTTTCGGACCTCCTGAGGGAGTATCGTTTGTTTTCGGGAAGAGAGGGAATTATGTATGTGATGTGGTATGCGGTATGCTAAAGAAATGAATAATTAATAAACACGTTTTTCAATGGGTAGACTTGAAAAAACGACCCTCCCAGTCACCCCCTTGAAATAAACTTTAGATCAACGAACTTGCTTCACCTAAAATATTTGCATTTCTCCCCGATGACTCGTCTAACCATGCTCGTCTATGAGTGTTCGAGTTATTCGCCAATGTGAGCATATACATGCACCGTCAACGGAACGACCATTGGCAACCGTTTCGTCTTAGTGTTTCAATCTAGATGATATTATTGGATCGAAGTATATCAAGTATAATTGTGCCCTCGTAGCCGAACAGAAAACGTAGAAAACAATAACAACTATCGTAATGTTGTTTGGTGTGAAATATAATACCGTAGGACCGGGCTAATGAGAAATTACATTGTATATTTTTTAGTTTGCGCGAACATTGATTACTATTTTCAGCGATAGTATCTACACTAAATGTGTTTCGAAACTAATGAGAGTCATCACAACCCTTATCTTACTTTGACTTTACCTGGAACCGAAAAATTTGTTTAACTCTGATGCTCTGATGGTATCGAACTCTACTTTAAATTAAAAATCCTGGAACTGTGTTTGGTTGTCGGAGTCATAATTTTGTCATTCAGTCCCGTTGCAAATATACATCGGAAATACGAATTCCTCATTCGATGACGGTCATGCTATTAACGCTAAGGTTTTCGTCATATTAAAATTTTTTTTTTTTGCAAATATATATATATATAGGATAAACATTCAAAAATAATATTATTGCGTTTAAAGTCAGTGTGATAAACATAATATTGTACTTCCATTAGTTTACGTTTACGTTTCAGCGTAAAAACAAATGTTTTGTACACAGAAAAAAAACTGTCAACATACTAAAACTTCGTTTTTAATATTTATAAATATTTTGAGATGACGGTGAGTTAATTGTTAATACACCTTCAAATTAATTTGTTCGCATTTTGCATAGCGCCTTATACTACAAATGTAATTAAAAATAGAACGAGAAAAAACAATCAGTTTTCTCTATTCTTGGGTAAAAGTCAAATGAAGAAACCATGTAAAATATGTTTTTTTAGTCATTTTAAAGCTATACGACAACGAAATGTAAATTTTTTGTGATGATTTTAATGTAGAGATTGAAGAGAAATATTTCCGCAAAACAAATGTTATTTTCAAAAAAAAGCCTCAATATTATATATATAATAATATATTTTTTTCCTCAATAATGTTGAAATATTATTTTATTCTTAAGATATCCTATAGGATATATTCAATATATTTTCCAGATTAAGGAGCCAATATATTGTATTTATAATTATTTTTACTGGACAATATTATTTACAATTTCCTAGGAATGGTAAATAAAACCGGTTAGATTTTTTTAATTGAACGAATATATACATTTTTAAAGAAAAGTAGTTTTTAAAATTATCAAACTTGTTTTTAGTTATGTATTTTTTAAACTTATTACATATATAAATATAAATATAAATCCGTTTTAACTATTTTAATCGAAATAACCGTAAAATAAAATTTGGCAATTCTTACGAGGAAACTATTCGCGCACGATTGTAATTGAATACATTAATTTATTAAGATAAATCAGCTAACGCATAAGAAAAAATGTTTTTTCTTGCTGTGGTATGTACATATTAGTATCGGTCGATGATAATTATAATTTAAAAATTTCTTATTTATGTAGAAATGGGTTTTTCCAACAATCTACAAAATGTTCAGCTAAAACCCATATGTAAACAAAACACCCAAGAGTGGCGTATACTTGGGAGACTAAACTATGGAACAAAGGTTTTTAAACTACGGCTCGTGAATAAGTTTAACTACCCTTCTCTTTTAAAAAAAGACGAATAATCTAAAAATCATGTGTAGTATTCAAAGTTTTTTTTACACAATTTTTATGGGTAAATATATTTCAATAAATAAAAATTATACATATAATACATGTGTTTATACATTTTGGCCTACTAAGAGCATTGATATTTTATTTAGCCCTCGAGTGAAAAAGTTTGAAAACCTCCTGTTTTAAAGGATTAAACTGTCCAAGTTACATTAAATACTTTTCTACTATTGACTTGGGGTAATACATTTAAAAAAATGGATCTTGTGCAGTTTTTTTATTTCGACTTTTATTTTCACTTTTTAACTACTTACTCACAACGTTATCGGCTGTAGTTTAATTTGAAATGATTTTTATATTTTATTTAAAACATTTAATTAACACATTTACAATTTACATTAACAATTTACACTTGTAAAACGTTTTCTATTTTAATTGCCTGCGTAACGTAGTTTTCAGAAATAAAATATTAACTAAGACCAATATTACATGCTCTAGTCGTCTTTTTAGAAGAAAGTTATAAAACATGTTATTTTGTGTGACCGGATAGAAATTATTGAACAATTATAATAATTTTCATAGCTAGACTAACTCATTTAACACATCTGGGTCGCGTTGACTATAATATAGTTATGTGTATATATTTAGTATATTTTATGGTAATGCTTATTAGATTTCAATATCTACTTATATGTGTATTAAAATAATAAATCTACTTATATATTATACTATATAGTGGTTAAATAGGAGGTCGATATATATATATAAAGTTACACTAAAATAAATACTACCGTAAATAAATGTGTAACTTTTATAGAGTAACGAAATAACAACTGCGTGTGTACTAATTTTTTTTAAATGTATTAATAATAATTGTTCCAACATACTGAATGTGTCGTATACGCCACGCAAAGGATTGACTTATAACAACACAAAAACAAAGTATTTGTCGGTTACTCTAACCGTCAAACAAGCACGTGAAGAAAAACCTAATAATTGGCCCGGACGACTAGGTACCTTATTTAGAGACAAAAAAGACGATCTAGCACTGCTTAATAGGATAGTCGAAAACAGGTTATTTAAAAGGCTTACTTTTCCGTACGGCTCTAAAGTTATTTTACACTCGAAACAACTGACAAAGAATAAGATCTAGCACTGGATGTTTCGAGCGTGAGTTAATCTTTACCTAAACAATATTGTACTCTCCCCTCAAACTGACAAAGAATAAGATCTATTATTGGTTTGAGGTTTGAAATACAATATAGTTTTAATACCCTTTTTGTAAGTGTACAACTTTTTCATATACTCACACAATGTAATTAAAATAGAAAAATTACTAAAAATGAACACCTTTTACAATCAAAACCAAATTAAAGACAACGAAAAATATAATTAATACAAAAACAAAAGAATGACCGATCACTTCACTCGTAAATTGGGCAGCGTTCCGTCCTCCGCATCGATGGCAGTAGAGCGAACTCTCATCACGTCTTTCCGGGGACGTTTTATTCTATGGCCATCTATCTGGTCGGCATTTCCTGAAGGTGGTATGTGTATGTGTGAGTTTGCTGACCATGTATTAATTTTATAAGAATAATTAAATTAAATTAGGTGTTAGGTATCATCTATATTTTAGTGATGATACAACAAATGTTTTTTACAATGTTTAAATTTACGAACGTACAAGTTTACAATTGTAGGTATAGTAATAGTGAATTTAAACATGAAGAAATATCATCTTAAATATTTTGTTAATCCTCGTGAGCTTTTAAAAACCTAATTTCTAAGAAGACGTGGTTCAAGTCTCGGTGGGAGGGGGGAGATTTATTGAATTATATATAGAAATGTTTAAATTGATCCACTTTCCATGTTGACGGGTATGTTTACCCGTGCCATCGGGTAGCTGTTTATTTCATATAGACCAAGGGGCCTTCAGTGGAATTATCAGGAATTTATTTTATAATTTTTTAACTTTCGTTTAAAAGATGACACAGAAGAAGCAATTTCATGTTATGGGCGTCGACAGTTAACAACATTGGATCGTACTGCTTCATGTATTACACATAATGTTAACACTAATAATATTTCCAGGCCAATATCGGGTATGCAGATTTACCGGTAATAATTTGGAATATTATTGGCTCGAACGGGCGAACAAAACGTCCAAAAGCAATACGTCGGATGCCTATTCATCGTCCGGATGGAGCAAAAATTACGATTTGCCGGGTGTGAATGTTTATACGGGGGTGCGTCCGAAACCCGAAACGTCAACTGATTGATAATTTTACATTATTCATTAACACATTCGCCAGTAGACACGGTTCCGGGGCTAGGGTGGGGAGGGGTGGAGTAGGATAGGTGAATAAAATGTTTTACAACGGTATTTGTGCCTGGCGGTCACGTCTCGGTCGAATTTCATCGAGATTTATCGTCTCGCGGCGCAGATTGTGCGTTGTATACGGACCGCTGCAGTGGATCGCGACAGGCCACACGCGCTGTAGGTGTACACAGACGTATAGGTATCACCAAATTTGAACCACACGCGCACATGTCCCGCGGACACATATAAATCACTTGTACACACACCACCGTACTTTATTCGTAATTCTATTTGTTTGGTCACATGTTACATGTTTTGCATTTTCCCGCGTCACTAGAACACTAACTAGAGATGACGATTCGCGCGATGACCGCAATAAATTCCAAATCAGCGCCAATTCTCGGCAGACGCCGTTAAACGGATTCGAATTGCCATTATGAATATTACACACATTCTGTAATAATGTACACCGTTTTGCGAGCGACGTACATTTAGCAGTTTCGGTGAAAATCTAAAAACCCGTTTTGATAACGAGAGCACTTTACATATAAATATATACTGAATATACTATACATAAAAGTCGGCACGGTCACATTTATTTTGTAAATAAAACGGTTTAAGAAGTGTACTTCTAACGGCACTCGTGTGTTTGATTTATTCACGCGCGATAGTTGTATAAAATTATTTAAAAAAAAAAAATCGCAAATCGTGAAAAAAATTATGACGCTGACGATGAATATTGCTTAATGCACTAAAATAATATTCCAGTGCGATTATAAAAAAATAAAAAATAATAACACCATTTAATGATATTTAAATTATTAACATTAACTGGTACGTATTGTCTACTCTTACAAACTATTCACACATAATAATATATTGTTTCACTTACGTAAATGTTTTTATATAAAACTGATAATATTTCCCTTGTGAAAGTATTTTGTGAAATCACTGACTCTATTATAACACACATAATTAATATTATTTTAATACATCTTGTTAGTTAAAAATTAACGTAGAGGTAATTATTACATATTTCAGAAGAAAAATAATTTACATTTCGATGAAGTAAATATTAATTAGTTAATGGTTTTGACTAGTTTTTAAAAAATCCAACAAAGTTGTTTCAGAGTACAATTTCTTATCATGAACTTGAATAATTTTATTTTTAATTACTGTTAATTTATTTTAATCTCAAATATAAAATGTTGAATATCGTTATCGCCTTATTATGTTAATAGCCATATTTTTAAACAAGTTGTACGTAAACGATAGAAATCGTCGATAGCGACCATGACTCATTACCAGTATCATCAAGTAGGTATTCATATGTATAATTACAAATGATGAAACTACCATTATACGTATTATTATCGTCCTTCATCGACCTAACGCGTATTTATTTTTAATTGATTTATACATTCTGATAATATTCGTTTATTTTTTTTTTTTTTTGCATCTGATTTACGGATTAGACATATTTTGTACTTGACGAAGTATGAAACAGTGCTACCGAGGAAGAAGGAAGAAGAAGAGGGCACCAATCATATTTGGACGTGTTTTTAAATCTACGGAACGTTAAAACGGTTCTTTCGCAGAAAATATAAGTTATATATGTTTAATTTTTAGAGTTGTAACTCTAAAAGTCGTAAGACAGATACGATAAAGATGAACTTCAAACTATAAATCGATTAATTCAAATACGTGAGAGATGTTTTAATCGCTCTTTTACCTTATCTTCGAACAGTCTATTTTAAATTCGATTTATTTGTCTAGTCTACTGTGCACTGCTATTTTGTATTAACAAGAAACGTTTACACATGAGGACGCGTCCCCACTGACGTGCGGCTTCAATATTTAGTGTGGACGTGAAGCCACGCGGCTTTTGAAGCCGATCGGCCGAAGCCGCGGGTTTCCGATGGTTGTCGGTAAATATCAAAGAAAGCCGTGTGGAATATTCAATGGGGACGTCACGATCGGCCAGATAATGATTTTCACACTAAATGTTATGTAATGGAACTATCAAAAAAAATAATTACCATAACTATTATTGATTATTTAATTAATCATTATTAATCAAATTTGCTTGAAAATCTAGGTAGATATAGGTATTTTGCACGTATGTCAATTTTTAAAACCAATTTCTGGTTTTATTAAAATATATAGTATGAAAAAAGGTTTTTTGAGTTATACTCGAACTAACTTAATGAAGAGGTGAGTAAAATTATTATTATATCACAACAACCTAGATAATTCAATAGTTTTAAAAATTATACTAAGGATAATTGTATTTATATTATATACATATTATTTTTGTTGGTATTATAAACAAAACTAATTACTGTATTATGTTTTATTAAATATCTAAATGTTTTTCTCAATAATTTATTATGAAAAAATAATGAAGATTTTACTAAGATATATATATATATATATATATATATATAGTTTATATAATAGGAATTACTATGCTAAGTAATTCATTGAACTGAGAAGGTGATATCCTAAAAGTTTCTAAAATCTCCATTCCATCTACATTCTAGATTAAATATATCAGTGTCATTTGATTATAAATCAAATAAAAGATGGTTTGTACTATATATTTCACGACTTTGAAGACTGGGTCGTACCCAGAATTTCCGTTATTTGGCTTATTTTATTATTTATTCACTTTTTTTTTGTAATGCAAATGAACGCTGCGGCATCCAGTAATACGTCCGGGTCGCACGAAATTTTAGTAAAAACTAAATACTGATTTAACATGTGATTTATATTGATAATATTTTGTTGCTGATAAAAAGCCAATCGCAATGAGAATGGGAAAGACCGAGCAGCCGAGCACCCTACCCGTTGCAGTGGGGATGCGCTTTTAGAATAAATCTTCGACTCTTGGTCGATGACGGGTTGTTCGGCGAAATTCACACACATTTGACTGCTCACATCTACCTATTTTCACAAAGGATCGATCCTATGATAAAAAAAAACAAGTTAGTTAGTGCCTTGTCGAGGATTTGTGGTCCGCATCGTTTCAGAATCTACCGGATATCCGAAGCTGCGCACGAATATGGCATAATAAGTTTAACCTGACATTGTGGGGATGTTTAAACGTTGTTAACTTATAAAAATACTATAATATATTAATGATTATAAATTTTTAGATAATTAATTCTGTTTAAACCTCATTCAACAATTTTTTTTCATTCTTGGTAGATATTTTATTTATTCATACAAAACGTGACCTTTTTCGTTCACGAAAATCGTACACAGTTATAATTGTTGTACATTTTAAATAATAAAAGGTCAACATTTTGTGAAAACTGTATTTCATATTTATTTTCGAAATTATTCAAGTACTTATATTGTGTTTCAAATACGATTTCTTCGAGATACACACTTCACATTCGTGTTTAATATCAATGCATTTTTTTAATTAATTAATATGCTTGATAAAAATAATAGAAAACTCTATTCAATATATAAAATTGATAAATAAAATTTAAAAAAAAAAAAAAACCATAGGATATTAATAGTCAATATCAAATACTATAGATTATTAGCAGGACTGTCGTTGTTATCACATTACAATAATATTTTAACAGCAATATTATTAAAAATTACTCTATGGTAACAATGTTTTAACTTTTCTAGGTAACATTTGAGTTATTGGGTATCGGTATTATTATATATCGGGTAGTGATATCGGTTTTATGGTAGTATCGGTTCATGTTTTTTTTTACAAAAAATGCTGTTATAATATTTACATAATATTATTGGGTATCGGTTTTATATCGGCAGCATATATCGGAGTATCGGATATCGGTAATAGGTGGTATCGGTCCATCCCATCAATTAAAAGTAATGAATATGATATTGATTCATAATTATATACTTAGGTAAAGAACAGTGTTCATTATAGAAAAATATCTAAAACCTAAAGTTTAGATTTTTTAAGTACTCGTAATATACAAAATATACTTATACTGCTCTAAGTATTAACTATAAATAGTAATAGTTTAGTCTTTTTTTTTTTTTTTTCTGTTTGAATCGACGACGCCACGGGAACTGCTTTCGCATTGCTTCCGTGAATACTTTAGTCTAGACAAGAAAATGAAAACCTATAATTTAAAAATATAAATAATAAAAATTTTAATTTTATGGTAAATTATAATGGTTACGTAAACTATATTAAGCCTAGTGAAATAATACAATATAGACTAATGAAATTTATCCACTTCAAATTTTCGACACCTAACCTTCATTTTTCAACCAAGAGTCGTAAACATATTTATTGCAAATATAATTAAAACTAAGTGTGTCGAAAATAGACTAAAAGGTTAATATATTTTTTAAATTGATTTTACGTCTGTCTAAGTAAGGGGCGTATTATATTTTTCTAACTAGCACTGTTTTGATACATCGACGTCGAAGTATTAACGACTGTATTATACGATGTCTACGCATTGTTTTATTTCTAGGTCATTGACGTGTGTTTATGTGCAAGACATGTTTAGTACGCTATGAATTAAGTTTTAAATACATTATAAATGTTTAATCGTACAATAATGTCGCAAATAATTTACATAATTAGATTATTTTGTCCCGACCTACTATACGGTATATATAAAGTAATCATTAAGACAAATTATTCTTCGTGCAGACAGGTAATTAGCTCACAATCTAACCAAGCCCATAGGTGTGCACAAACATTTTTCACGACGCTAACAAAATTCCGTCGTGTGTCCACTTCTTTTCCGGTTTCTTCCCCTTGTCGTCTTTATAAGTTGACGAATTATTTCATTAGCACGAAATAACACACTCATCTATAATTATTGTTATATTCGCATCGCCCACAGCCACCTGAATAGCAGTTTCATTTTTTAGACGACTCCCTATCGTATTTTGTTTTTGTAAGCTACTATAGCTGATTAAACGAGATAATGGCTGTACAAAACAACAAATAGCCCTCTCATACATATATTATCTTATCTGGATGATTGAAAGCACTAACCCTTTGCAGTGATACGTTCGATCTTCATTTATGGAACTAAATAATACAACACACGTGTCTTACAATAAATTATTTAAGATCGTTCATAAAGAGGCTCATCGCTTAATTTGTAGGTATAAGTATTTTTACGACTCCCAGCTAAACGGTAAATCTTATTAATATAAACTTGATTTATTATTCCAACGATGTCTGAGCTTAACTTCGAAGTGATAAATGCAATATTCTTGGCACTGTACTTCTAAAGCATGTTCATCCTTCTTACAAAATTACAAGCGAGTATGTGGGTGGTTGAAATATTTATATTAGTTTAAAGATTCTTACAAAAGTGTAATTTTTTCAAAATATTACATGGTATTATTATTGAATAGTACTGGTAACTTATGAATAATATAATTTGAACTGCACTTTACGCTTATAGTCGAGAAAATAAATTGCAATCCATGCATATCCATGCATATGATAATATTATTCAATAATAATTTGTTAACATGTTGTGTTTAATAACTTCAGCTTAACGAATTATACTTTTTATACGAACTGACAAATAAAAGTATAAAACAATCTTATGATTAGATTGATTATTAGTATAGTTGTAAGTATGTAAGGTATATTATTAAGGTATACATTACCTATGCCTTTTTCATAATTAATTGACTGCAATGATTTCTAAGTATATTAAGTATATCATATTGTAATTGTAATTTTCGTGTCATAATTTCTGATCTGATAAATTTATTATAATAAATATTTTATCTAAAAATACGTGAAAATCAAGTGTGTTATTTTTTTAATAAATACGGTAGAGGATAGTTTATAATATTGATTATTCTAATATGAATTAGCAGATTTATGACTTTTAGGCCTGGATGGAACAAAATCGGCTTTTACATAATTTTCTATCTAAGGTAACATTCTTTCTCTAATGTTATCGACCGTGGACTATAGTTTCTGTTTCGTCTTTACGGCGGTAAGATCGATGTTTGTATAGGCTTTAAGTATTCATCTGACATCGCAAACCAAAGTAAAGCGAGGGGGCTTTCATTTGGGCGAATGACCCAAAATAATATATCGTTTGGGCGAATTTATACTTATCATTTGGGCGAAATTTACACGAACCCCTAATTTATCTTTTTCATTTTTATCTTATCATTTGGACGAGCTATAAAAATGTATATAATACGTTTTCCTTCCCATTTTTAGAGACTAAGGACTCTCAGTTAACTCTAACTAGTATGGTTAAAAATGTATTATATTGTCAAATAATTTATTATATTATATTTATTAAAAATAATTAAAAAATTAAAAAATTAAACTAATTTAAACTAATTATTATAATATCTCATGCTCATTTAAGATAATCGATTAATGTTAATTTTCCGATTTGATATTCTTCCCATGATTTTAATGTAGAGTCTTGTTTTTCTTTAGTATTTTTACGTAATATATTGATTTTTTGTTTGTTAATTGAATTTATTTTTAGTAAGGTTTCCATTTGAATTTCTTTTAAAATATGAATTATTTGATAAATATTAGAATGTGGATAATAAAACTGTGAGTTATAATTACTGTGAAATTCAGCCCCGTTAGTAGTACGAGGTTCCTCGGTTGGTTCTTTTGCCCACAGCGAAGGTGGGAATAAGGCATCTTCTGTAATATAATTATCTAAAACATAGTCTGAAAAATCAGAAATATCGGTCTGACAAATAGACATCAACTCTGTAAATCCATTTTGAATTTGATCTGATAGTAATAGCGGTAAACCAAAGAAACATTTCAGCCAATCACCAATTTTTGAGTTATTGTTCATGTAATGCTTAAGTAAAACAGTACTTTACTGAATTTTCTTAAACCAATTTTGTGCAAGATGGAAGACACAGCAAATAATTTGGCATGTTGGAATACATTTAAGTATTGATTTATGAACGGCAATTTTAAAATCCGAATAAAATTTAGTAATATTTAATTTAGTTTAGTTTATTAATCTAAAGTTCTACATAAATGAATAATTTCATACCACATAAATTCGTATTGTAGAGTAGTTTTAGATGATAAGAAACAAAATGCGACGGGGACATAAAACTTTTGGTTATACACGTGAAGTGTATATAACTGAACAAAATGTTTTGGGGAGTAAAAAAAAGTCTCATCACCAAATACATATTCAGAATCACATAACAATTTAAGATTAGTTGAGCATGTTATTATTATCATATTTTTTTCTTAATTAACAAAACAAAACTGTTCATCATTAGAATTAATATTTTCTTGAATTTCATAAATCTTTCTATACGCTTCCTCTATGGTTTGAGGCAAAGAAGAAAAATTACGTTTTCTGACACGATATATACACTGCCTAATAGATAATGAATCGGAATACATAATTTCGTCTTCAGGTTTCGGGAGTAAAGTTGTACGTATAATTGTACTGGGGTTTGAGTTGAAATCTATATTTGCTTTTCTTTTTACAGCACTTTTTACTTGATTCAATGCTAAAGTCTTTGGAGTATTCGGAGGATGAATGTGAGATGTATTATTAAATTTAATAATATTATATTTATTTGGTGACATTAATACACTAGATCCACATTTTTTATTTGTACATCAAAAACGTATTGTATCATCTTTTAAAATATTTGATTTCCAAACGAATATTTTTCAATTACTATAATTTCGTTATTTCTTATAGAATCGAATTTGGCGTCAACATTCGTTTCCATTTTATTACAAATTTATAAATATTAGAAATTTTTCGTTTAATTTTATAGATACTGTTCCGACAACTATGACATACAGCCAAAATAGCAAATATTATAACCACTATACACTTTACCCGTAGTTCGTTTATAAATGAAATAAAGACATGCTTCAAAATCTGATTAGATTAGATGAGGACAAACATGTTTTGTCTCCGTCTTAGTACAATCTAACAAATTATCGTTCACTATCTATATTCACCTATCAACTGAAAAGATATAATAATAATATTTAGCTGTTGTAAATATTATAAAAAATATTGTATACGTAGGTATGTTACTTCCTTATTATTCAATAATTTATAAATTCGCCTAAACGATCGGTTAATTTCTCGCCCAGTAAAGGCCAGTAAACGCCCAGTAAAACATATTTTCGATTAAATCGTTCATATATATCAGTGGCCACGATGATGGTCAATGGTCAAATTGGTAACATTGTCCAGTCATATTTTTGAAAACAAAATCATAAAATAAATTTCAAACATTCGGACTAATTTTTTTTATTTCGTTCCCTCGTCCAATAGTGCACCTGCAGTAAGGTTTATCATAAAAACTTCTATTAACACGCAATTGTTGTCACGCCAAACATATATTCTGACATTCATCCATTTTGTACTATATATTTGTACAGTTTAAATATTAATAAAACTATTTTATATGATTTTTGTGTGGATTTTAATCTGGGCATTGGATCTGGACACAAGTGGCAAAGTAGGCCCGAACTTTGAGGTCCAATGTATCGAATTTGATTCTAAATATACCTAAGTGTAATATTATGAGATTTTATGTCTCGTTTGATATTCCTTCAAATTGTATTACACTATGGTTAATAAAAACAGTATAATATATTGGTATACCTAATGAACAAATCAATAGTTCATTGTGACTAGTGAAGGACAGAAGACTAAAAAAGTTGTTTAGCTTATATTTTAATATTTTATTTGCTTCTAAAATTGTATTGAAAAAAATTACTATTTTTTAATAAATCCAAGTAATTTTCATAGTAATAAAATGGATTTAAGACGCCAGTCCATTTCTGAGTCCGTTTCACCATTCATACCATAATCTATATTTTATAGTTTATAAGAATACCAAATCTAAATTAGATAAGCTTTTATATACATTAATAAGCTACCGAAAAATCTCTATAGCAGTATTTATTTGGATGAGTGAAAAAATAAATGATGTATGATTGTTTTAAAGTAAATTTCGAGGCAAAATTATCAAACAAACAGTTTTTGTGCTTTAAAAAATTATAATAACCATAAACAGAAAAAACAATTAAACATTTAGAATAATTTGACGTCAAAAAGTTCTAAAATACAACTTAATTCGCTCTTTTTATTATTATTATAAATACCACTACTTCTTCGATATATTTTTATTTTGTATACAGTTCTTAAATATAATAATCAACCAAAAAAAAAAAAAAAAATTTAACATTTTTAAATCAAAATAATATTATTTAAAGCAACTACTATCATAATATTTTTATTATTCCATCCAAATAATAAATTATTTATTTTTTACCTTTAATTATTATCTTCCTTATAAGTTTGTATATTATAAATACTTTTGCCATTTTTATGGTTTTTAAATCCAGATTTTAATAATAATACCTTATTATAGTATTTATTTTTTGAAATAATGTACACTTAAATAAATGTTATTTTATTTAACTTTCTTATTGACTTTTCATTAATTAAATTATAATAACTAACAATACAATATAACATATTTATAACATTCCTGTTCAATATTGATTCTAAGTCAAATTTTACCTTTCCATACAATATTCTTAAGAATTAGTTCTAAAAATACAAAATTACTTATTTCATTATGCTTAAAATAAACTCCTGTTGGATAACATTTCATTATATCGACACCTCCAACGAAAAGAGTCGTAACTCAATTTTATCAATTTTTCAGGACGACCATAATTAGTTTTCTAAATTATATTCTTATTTGGCTTTTCA
The DNA here is from genome assembly GCA_034509805.1 of Sipha maydis. Taxonomy (NCBI): domain Eukaryota; kingdom Metazoa; phylum Arthropoda; class Insecta; order Hemiptera; family Aphididae; genus Sipha; species Sipha maydis. The sequence goes on from JASXSY010001052.1 coordinate 129,682, forward strand.
TTGTTTTTTTTTTTTTTAATAACTATACTTCTAGCATGCAGGGAACCATATATTATGATTTTTCTATTTTTTTAAAATAATTATATTAATTTAAAATATCTTTGGAATAGCTAGAGATACGGTTGTTTTCTTGGTTGATAAACACAAAAATTTTCTATCAGAATACAGTCGTAACTCAAAAACGTCAAAAATAGAGTTACGACCCTTTTCGTTGGAGGTATCGATATGTCCTAATTTTTTTCTATTTTAACTTTGTATCAAACTAAAAAATTTCGACTTAGATTAGTTATCTTAAGAATAAAAATAAAAATGCTTCAATAAATTATTTAAATTAAAACTTTAAGTAAAATTATACAATTTTAAACTCATTTTTACAAAATAAATACACTTCTATAATAAATTCATCATACTATATATCGAATTAACATAGGTACTATATACATTTATTATAAAGACCAAATAAATGCATTTAATAAGTCATTTTTTGTAAAAAACTAAATGATTTTTAGACGCATAAGTACAAAGCATAACATTTGAAAGTCGATAAACTTAAGTTACTCGTAAAACATAATTTTATATTATATGTAGTTTACTTAACAAAAAAAATAAAAAAATAAAAAAAATAGTAATAACAACAAAAAATTCAATCGTGATCTTTCCATAACTTTTCATTAGACATTAAATCAATACCCTCCTTCATTTTTCATAGAAGACTACATCTAGCATTGTTATTCAAATTGTACTGTGTAAATATTTGAATATGATGTTTAAAAATAATGACTGTAGACATATTTAAGTATAAGTCATTAAAAACCTTACATTTTTTATATAATATTAATAATAAAAATAATACAATTTTAAATCCAGAAATTAAAAAAAAAAAAGAAATAAAAGGACAATTTATTATATTTAGGTATACTTAGTTTAAACGAGAGTACATTTTATTAATGAACATTTTGAAATACTACACTATATATGTACATGTTATATATATATATATATATATATGCGTTTGAATTCAACGAACAAAATATACCATTAAGAATAATAGATTTGCTAGCGAATTAAATATTCTAAATTGTTAAATAATTGATAGTGATTACTGACAAGTGTGCAGTGTTTCATTGAAATTGTATGTAAATAACTTGTCAAATGTCAAGTGGTTACGAAATTCTTCAAAGCCGTTATAACTGACATGTTGTAAAGCAGTGCTTTATCGTATCGTCTGCTTAACATTAATTATTAAAACATATTGATAAACACTAACACTGGTTTCGAAGCGGATTTAACAGGAGAACAAAAAAAAAGCCGCAAGTTTGAAGCGATAGAAGTTAAATTCTAAAATGTATTACACTAATATTCGGTAGGTTGACGAAATAAAAAGGTAACTGCAACCGCAAAATAAGATTAGTGAGTATCGTGTTACGCTAAAATGCATAACAATATTAATAAAACAATATTTTTTTTTAATTTTAGTAAGTATATACTCGTAATAATATATTTTAAATTATTTACCGGTTGTACTCAAGTCGAGCATTTTTCTTTAGAAGTATTATGGACAATACAGCTGTTGAAGAGAGGATAGTCTACTTGAAAAATAATAAATTTTAAGAAGGAACACTATTGTTCCATTGAACAAAACTCTACTTAGACCTACATGTGTGTATTACGTAGCGTCCTGTCTATTGTTCCGTTTGAAATTCAGCGAACTTTGTACGGATCAAAATTTTCTCGAACTGACATTACACGTCACACCTACATACACGTATACCGACTACATATACGCTACAAGTGCATTTTTATTTTGTTTCTCACAAAATTGTTACGCATTAAAATTTTTTTTATACAGAATATAATATACATTCGCGCATAAAATGTAAGCTACAGACCGTCGTCACGTTTCAAGATTAATAAAGTTTGGCGTCAATATAGCGTTGACGTTCATAAACGTGACCAGAAATCATAATCTCATAACGATTTTTTCAATCTATACGCCTCGTTCATACATGTTCAAGAACCAAGGTCATTTTTACCTTAAAACCACTTAAAGACCGAATTGTATTATGTGTGTATAAATGTATATAATATACGCACATATATTTACAATCAGATATTTTATCGAAATTATCATTAACTATTGTCTACTATAGTGTATACATCGTGTGTCCTGCGAATTTCAGTGTTCACACTAATATGTGGCGGTCTTGGTTTATTATAACTTATCCACAATGCTATGTGACACTCCGTAGAGCTGTTACGAGAAATTAAGGCGATTCATTTTTGTAAAATCGAAAACGAGTTAAGCGCACTACGATGCGTACATAAATTAGTACTAATTGTCGATGATATACTTCGTTGCGTCGCGTAAAATTATGTCGATAAAATGTTAGTATCTCGTAAGAAACAAACAGCCCGAATGAAAAAAACAAAATGTTTAAATTATCGATTCTCGGTTGAACTCAAATACATAACGACTTTCAATAATAATTATTGTTTTAAAAATATGATTATAATAATAATTCGTACGTATATGTTAAGAGACGTGTGAAAAACCGACTTCGAAAGCCCGCACAGAACTATAATATTATGCATGACGTAATTACGATATTGTTTTTATTATTATTATTATTATTATTGTTATTACACTGCGTTTTTTGTGTTTTTGCTCCTACCAAAAAACATCGCACGATGAAGTTTTGCAGAAAATATGACATGTGTTGACGACCGATGATTCATTATTTTGGCCGTCCAATGTAATATGACTGCAAGTCATAAGTTGCTGTTTTCAGTTAATCGTTTCCAGTTTATTCACACGTATATTATATAGTATTCGTCGTGGTGCAAGTCATAATGATAGGGTTTTCGTCCATATGCGATGAGTGCATATACGCACGCATGCACGCACGCGCACTACAGAGGTGTAACTAGTGAAATACACAAGTCAATCGGCGAAGATGTATGAACCGAACTTATCTGTCAACTTTACGATGTAATATTATATTAGTTAACAACCAAAGTTTTACTAAAGTTATATTTTCAGCTTTCATATTGTCACGTTCGTATGGTAGACGTTTTATAATATCAGTTCGTATTATATTTTGTGTTATCAATCATTTTTATTAGAATTAGGGTTAAACTGAATATTCATGTCTTAATGTCCCAAGAAAGTAACGAAAAACGAAATTTAGAGTTATACTGCGAAACAAAACTGATTGCGAAGTAAAACGATGGCAGTTTAATCATGAATTTTTTTTTTTATCAAGAACTTATATTTAACGTTAAACCACTTTTTAAGAGGAACGTGTGATGGTTTCTGAACTTTAAAAATTAATATATTTAAAAAAATATAATACCGACTATCAATTATCCATGTAGTCTTATGATTTCTAGGAATTAAAAAAAAAGTGTATATGCTAACATAATACATAGGAATATAAATATATAAAATGACTGTAAATTACTTGACGGTATATCCTTATATCGGTCATTCCTATTGATGATGGTATTTAATAATTATTTTCGTGTTTATAATTGTAATATTATGATCTTGAAAAAACTTATATCAACCGAATCCTACAATACACATTTGACGTTGAAAACCAATTTTAAATTACTTTATGACATTGATTTGAACTTATTTCCATTGTAGAATATCAATGATACAATGTGGATTGTCGAAAAAAAAAAATAAATAAATGACCCACTACCATAGTTCTTGGTTTTATCTGTGAAATCAGTACTTTTATAATGTATTATCATACTAACGCCTCCGTGTCCGTTTGCTGTGGATAAGTGTCATGTTTTCGTTGTTAACAAATCAACCGCTGTTTCATATGAATAACGAAACGAACACGACACGACGTGCCGGACCATTTTGTAACGTCAAACCGTCCTCTGTTTTGAATGATGTCTTATTTTATAATTTAAATTGTATTTGCTTTGCTCCGACCACAGTGCGCGTGTACAACATCCGGTAATGTTTTTTGGCGCTTACGCGACGGCGGTGGGTCTGGTATCCTCCCACGCAACCTACAAGTCATCTGTTCCGTGAATGTCAACCGACTCGGTGTCAAACAGATACGATAACAAAGCGGTGACAATACACAAACACAAGTCGTGTTAAACATATAAAGCGCAGTGCATATGAGCACACAAGCACATGCAAAAAATTATGTTTGATGCTCGCACGCGGTTTTTGCATAAAATTTGTTATTGTAATTTGTCACAAACGCCGTCCGTGGCGCCACTCACGTAAGACATATAATATATAATACAATATAATACAATAATGGGCTCTCTCACCCGGGCGGAATAACATAATTATTATAAAGACGTGTTCTCATATACCGCTCGACGACGTCGAAACAATGTGCCTCGACGAACGCGACCCGAAACTACTCGTATGTTCATGTACATTTAAATATTATAATACTCGTAAGCATGCGTGTGTGTGTGTGCGCGCGCGCGCCCAAATACGGTGGACCGAATCCAATCGGTTTTCCACGTGCAGCACACTACAACGCACGCACATTGTACTGGGTGACGACGTAGCCACTCGCGTGCGCGCGCGAGAAAAATTCGACTATTGTTGTATTAGTGGTGAGACCGGTGACGGCTGTTAGATTGAACATCTATAGACTTCCTCAAACGAATCAATGCGCCCACATCATGACGATTTATCTTTTGTGTTTGTATCTGAAAATAAAGCCTGCGCCAAAAAAATTTGCCGGAACAGATGTGACGTTAAATTAAATTAAATTTTTTTTAGTTTAAATATTTTTATAGGATGTATTTTAGAAAACTTACCGAAATATAAATATCCGTGAATACGACTTTTGTATTAACTACCCGTGAGAGTTTGATGACACGGAAGAGAAAAAAAACAATTTTGTTGTAAATTAAAGCGGTATTTAACCAGAATCCTAAAAAGTTTTAAATATGAAATTTTAAGGGTGGAAATCATACATTATACAATAATTACATTATCAAATGTGTAAAAATATTCTCACATCATAAGATTCACTGCAGAAAGTATACATGACTATTAAACTATTATTTTATTCGTCAAACATCTATTACAATAAACATTTTTAATTTATCTAAATTAGTATCATATAAAATAATTTTGAAGTGCATTAACGTAGTATAATATGATTATACACGAGACATAATTAAATTGCAGCCACGCAGATTTTTACATTTACAGCTTGGAAAAAAACAACATCGACGTGTACGAGTACATAATGAGCAGACTCGAATAGCACATGTTTTAATCTAGTAATACTTGGATTAGAAAACATAAATGGTTCATCTGCATTCAGATCAAAATCAGGTAATGGATGAACGGCAAGATTTCACGTCGATTATCTCAGAAAATTATTCTGTCCAAGAGTTTAGCGACTCTTTTGAAGATAATTATACTTCTAATTAGGAACTTTTTCCACCTGATATTCTGACATTGGATACAATTTCTAGTTACAGGACTGCCAGGTGAGGTTAGTGGAATTGTAACAAATAAAAGGTTGTTGGTGCAAGAATTTCGATTATATTTAGTGTTTATGTTTCGTGAAAATGTTCGTATAGCAGTTCGTTGGATTGCGGGATTGTTTATTATTATTGGGTCAATACGGATTTCTCCGTTCCATATTATGTTCTGGATTACGTGAACAGTGAGAAAACAAAAAAGAAAAGATCTGCAAAAAATGAAGATTTTTAATTTCGTATTCATTCGAAATCATATATTATTGTCCCATTGGCTTAACAAGATACGCGTGTACAGAGTTAGTTTGGAATGTAGGTTATTTATTTCAGTTAGATTAAGTTTTATTAATCATGCCGGGATGGGGAAATTCGACGCGCTGATTTGCACATAGTTATTTGAACAGACGAGGAGGGTAGTTCATAACATGATATGGACGAGCGTTTAATACGCTATCGACATATAACTTGCACGCGTTCCCACAATATTGTTATACGTGTAACGACAGTTCGGATTGTTCGATTCGGCCGAGTCATCCATGCATGGTGTATCTAAGCCACCCGGAGCGTTTGGACGCCGTCGTCTGATAATCGAATTATTATAATAACATGCCGTTATTTTACCAAACCGTGATTAGTGCGGTAGGTCTGTGCACACATTATAAAATTTTCGCCGAGTATATATGCCACTGGCGGGCATACTCCGAGCAAGTCCGTCCGGGACTACATTCCATGGTGGTGGCGGGGTCGAAGTGTGTTAAAATGCTGACTAAAAACCGTTTCCTCGTGTCGATCGATGAACTTTACTCGCATTAAACAGATGTTTCGATAGCAGACCTCGCAATGACATTATGAATTGTTATTTTTTTTTATCATCGAAAAAACCACCAAATCCAACGGATTTTCTTAACAACCTAGTTGACAATAATTATTTATAACTTCAATAAAGACAACAATAAATAATTAATTTACAATAATTTATTATTAAATAACTAGAACATTAATTGTTAAAATTTTGAATTTGACTATATGTACTTCATTACTATATGAATTACCTTTTAATTAGCCTGGGAGGTATTATATTGTTTTACGTGAGACCAATTACCAATCCTAAAGCTAAACATATTAAATTGAAAACAGTGCGCAATCGTCGTATATGCATGTCACTGATGTTTATTTTAATGTATTCACATGATCTACGTTTACTACATATCCTTCAATCGGTCGTAATTAAAATAAAGATAGTAAACTAAATAAAATATTTTATATGTACCCGGAAAGTGAAAATAATATTTCATTCAGCTCAAAATTGTTTTGGCCTTTGAGAATTACGATTTCTGAAAAATCCTTTTTCAAAGCGTGATTTTCTCATTGTTCTTTCTCTAGAGCAGTGCTTCTCAAACTAGAAGCCGCGGTCCCATAGGGGGCCGTGAAATATTTATTTTATCTTAACCATTTTCTTTAGGTTTTAATTTATTTTTATTTATTTATTTGTTTGAAGTTTCATACTGGAATAGTTTTTTCAAAAGTATACAAAAAAAAACATTCATTTATCAAACATATTAATAGTTATCTGTGTGAAATAGTACACGTAATTTTAATAAATGAATAAGAAAAATATAATAATTTATTTTGATTAAGGGGAAAAAATGTTAAAAAGCACTGATCTAGAGTATTATTAATTAAGTCACTATATTAAATTTCAAGTTCGTACATTTTGTCGTTTTTCATAATTAGCTTTTAGTGAGCGAGTAAAATTTATATAAATTTTACACATATTATGTAAGATTAAATTGCTGTGATTATTAATAAATTCTCGTGAGACAGCTCGCGCCCGTTACATCGGTTCAAAACTACGGTATTAGCGAATTGGCGATTGCCGAAACATATATTATACGGAAAGAGAACAGCGGAAACCGCCCGGGGGTTTCTCATATCCGATGAGTAGTCATCGACACAATCTAGGTTCTATGTGGGCGGACAACGATGATACCACATCCGGACGCAGATAATATACTAGTAGTTCGCATAAACGTCTACCCGTTCGTCGCGAATTCGTACCGCGTAACATTGAACTTTAATCAACACGTGGCGGTCCGTGGAAAAAATAATCAGAATGAAACATAAAACAGATTGACCGCCACGAAACCCACATCGTATTCGTTTTCGCGCATGGTTCGAAGCAGAAGACGACGACGCTTTCGGATTTACTCAGTCAGTTTCTGTGAGCTGCCACGCGGTGGTGTCCTAGTTTTTGGTGTCGTCCATTAATGACGTCAGCAGGATAGCCGTATTTATTGTTTTTTTGATTTTTTTTTTTTTTTGCGTCAAATCGTTTCCATATCGTTGTTACGCGTCCACGGGAAATCACGACTTCAAAATCGTTAGGAATAAACCATGTATACTCGTCAAATAACCCTTCCCCGATTTTCTCTCTCTCTCTCTCTGTTTTTTCTCACTGTTTATCCCTCCGCGGCTCGAAATCTCTATACAGGTAACGTCACTGAACATCATTATAGTTTTTGGTAAATTAACTTTATGCGTATTGCAGTCATTGTATTGTCGATAAACGCTAACATTTTACATACGATTTCAATGTTGCGCAATAACGATAACCTATTGGATAAACGCATTGTCATCGTTTATATACGTTTATATATTATTATATATGATATTATATTATTAGTAAATGTTCGAGCAGCAAGTATATGGTAATTTCACCACGTGTAAAAATGGATTTTACTGAAGTCTTAGTTTCACAGTAAACCGTACACACTTCGAATCATCATTGGCGACAAAAAGGTTCGTCTTATGTCGATTTTCGAAATTAATCCTACAAATTTATTTATAAAAATTGTCGATCCAAGGGTATTCGTATTAATGTAGATGATTTTAATTCTATCAAAAATTATTAAAAATACCAAGTTCTGATATTATTTAAGCCTGATATTTTACATTATTTTCAGAGTACAGAACAACATTAGTTTATGTTAGATAAATGGTTAAATGCGCTGAAGTAATTTTTTTGTGATTCGACCATAGAGAGAATTGTTTTAAACAGTGATTAACTTTGGTACAACTTCGAAATTCAATGGTTAAGACTTAAAACACAAAAATAAAATTTAAAAAAAATTTATAAAAAATTAGATATTTTTTCTAACGACTTAAAATAAATTAGAAAAAAATCACATTTTTTATTTTTTCTCTGTGATATGTAATATTTGTAGGAGATTCTCAATTAAAGGTTCCAAGTTCCGTTTATAACTTATATATTATAGGTTGAATTTAGATATTATGTTTTGATTCTTCAATAATTATTTTAAATTATTTATAATAAGTAATAGATTAGGTTAGGTTAGACTGTAGTCTACTCAATATATAAAGATTTAACGGGGTAATACCTCGCCATAGTACAACAGAGTTCCTTGTGTTAATTTTTTCCCACAATTGGCCACTCGAACAATCTAAAAACCTTACTCTTTTTCAATATTTTATCTTAGTTACACAACTAAACTATCTTATCATCCCATTAATTTCCTTCTATCAACACTCTTGAACACATTGCTTTCGAAGAATATTATATCTCCTTAATTACATATGTTCATATTTCACCGAATTCAAAATCACTAACATAAATTTCGTTGTATCCTTAAGTTTCTTTCACACGAAACGACAAAAACAGTGGTCACACTCCCAGAAAATCACCGCCACCATTATAAACGCAACTAGTGTTTTACTTTTGGGGCTAATTTTTTTTTTTATGCATTTTAATTTTTATATTTATATATTATGTGTAGGAGAGACAAATATTTAGAGGGGTAAGACAAATACTTGGAGGGCTATATCCTCCCAATGATAGCACCAGCAGAAAAGCGTCGTCACTATCTATGCTTCCAGAAACAATTTTGTATTCAATAAAGATTATTTAACCATAAACTTAATATGATATTTAGTTCAGTTCTAATATGTAAGTCGAAGTGCTATCATGTGCAGCATATATTTACAGTCATATTGTTTGTTAAGGAAAACAATTAAAACGTTTTGGGTACATCTATAACTTTTTGAACATTATGCTAAGGGTTATACATACCGCGATTAGAATACTCACTACAAGCAGAGTTCCACATCGTCGGCCAATTTTTAATTTTTATAATTTACTTTTCCGTATTAAAATGGCTATTCATACTTCAAAGTACTGACGTCAAAAACAACATTAACACGCATCAATCGCAGTGTGTGTCGTATGAAAAGACCTTGCATTTTTATATCACATCAATACAAATTTATAAATGGTGGCGCTACTATTTTGATCCCGTAAACATCGATGAGTAGCGCGGCTAATTGGGTGGCACCGGTAGCACGTCAATTCATCGCGCGTTTATTTATCGTATTAAATTTATCGTTTGGTCAACTTATCGCGACGTCAATTCATCGTACGTTAATCCACCGCACATATATATTTTTAAATTAACTACGGCCTATCGAAATAAAATAGAACGACTGACGAATATTTACAAAGAATAACACACAATTTCTAATTGCAAATATAATATATTACATTTATATATTTATACATTTTTATTATTAATTATTTTAACTTTTAATACCTACTAATAATGACCAACTTTTATTTTTAAATAACCTCCCAGGTCACCAGCCAACGGAATCCTTGGGAAAACAACAACAATAACAATTAATATTGGTACATAGAATGTAAGGACAATGCTCAAGCCTAGTAAGATTGAAGACATTTCACAACAAATGATAAATGGAGAACTAGATATTTTAAGCATCTTTGAAACAGGATGGCAAGGAAACGGTGATTACATCAAGAATGAATTGAGAATAATTCATAGTGGGGGTGAGAAGAGAGGCAGTAAAGGCGTAGCGATTATTCTGAGAGGTAAATGGAAAAAAAATGTCCTCAACACTTTCCATGTGAACGAAAGAACCATTATGATTAAGCTACAAGCTCAACCCACAGATATGTACATTATACAAGTGTATTTCCCAACAACTAACTGCGAGAAGCAGAAAATTGAAATCATGTATCAACAACTTGAAGAATTGTTAAGAATAACCGATAATAAATAAAATGTATTTGTGATGGGTTATTTAAATGCTTCAGTCGGGAGTCAAATGAATGCGTCGGTAAGTTTGGATTGGGAAACTCAAACGAGAGGGGAGAAAAAATGATAGAGTTCTGTAAATAGTTTGAAATAATAATCACTAATACGATGTATGAAGCTCCGAAGAGAAGAAGGTATACATGGAAGGCCCCTGGAGACACCAGATTGATTATATTCTAGTTAAGAAGAGGTATAAAAACCAAATACGATCTAGTCATTCATACCCTGGAAACCAAATAGATAGTGACCACATTCTAGTCAAAGCAAAGTGCAATATTAGATTTAAGAAAAGAATATTAGCCAGGAAAAAGAATTGGTGTCTGAAAAAAATCAGGAATGAAAGAATAGTAGCAGTTTTTCAATCAACTCTAGGAGAAATAAGTAGGAAAAAGGAATCAATAGCCTGGGAGAAAATTAAAAGTGATATTAATGCAACTTGCGAAAAACATTCTTGAGCCCAGAAAGCCATGGATGACCCAAAAGATACTGAAATTAATCAAGCAGAGAAATGTACTAAGGACATATAGATTATATTGAATACAAAATAATTAAGAATGAAATCACAAACCAATGCCGTGAGGCAAAGGAACTATGGTTACGTCAAAATTGCAAAGTACTTGTTGATAAAAAATAACACAGATAGAGCATATAATAGAGTAAAAAGCCTAGAATATAAACCCAGGACAAAAAGTAATATTGTCAGTGACAAATATAGGAACATACTATTTGAGAATGAAAAGGTAGCCGGATGATGGAAAGAATGTTTGGAAGAGCTATACGAAGGGGAAGAGATTATTCATGAAATTAATTATTTAGAACATGAGGAAGAAGTTAACCCTGATTGCAAAGGATCTTCTCTGATAAGAACTGAATTTGATTATGTACTGACCACATTAACTGACAAAAAAGCAACTGGTATAAATGACATACCTGCAGAAATATTGAAGAATTTGGATGAACATACCAAATCACTGTTGCTTAAGATTATTAATGAGTGCTACGAAACAGGAAAGTTGCCAAAAGACTATATAAAGAGTAAGTCAATAACAATACCAAAGAAAGGAAACTCAATCAACTGTACTAATTATAGGACAATTACACTATTATCACACGCCTCGAAAATACTTCTTACTATTATTAAAAATAGGCTAAAAGGGAAAATAGAAGATCAGCTAGGAAAAGAACAATTTGGGTTCAGGAGAGAGAGAGGAACTAGGGAAGCAATCCTGTCTCTGAGACTAATAATAGAAAGAAGGTTGGATGTGAACCTTCCAACATATATAACATTTATAGATTTAGAAAAAGCCTTTTACTATGTAGATTGGTTCTTGCTGTTTGGTACATTAAAAAGAACAGGAATTGATTGGAAAGACAGAAGGATTATCCTGAAATTAGACAAGGATCAAGCAACACTAATAGATATAAATGGAACCATAATGGAAGCTAAGATAAGAAAAGGTGTGAGACAAGGCTGTCCCTTGTCGCCTTATTTGTTCAATCTATTCACGGAAGAAGACATTGAAGAAATAAAAGAGGTAACCATCGGTGTAAGAATAAACGGAGAAGAGGTGCACAGTATAAGATTTGCGGACGACATTGCACTGGTGACAGAAAGTGTAGACAACATATATCTCATGCTTAACATATTATCAAGGGTTATGGACAAATTTCATATGAAAATAAATGCAACCAAAACAAAAACAATGACATCCCGAAGAGATAAAATATATACCAACCCAGTTATAAAATTAAACGACACTGTAATCTAAGAAGTCGAACAGTTCTCCTATTTGGGAAGTATAATAACATATAATAATACTTCTACTATTGACATAAAAAAAAAAAAAAAATAAAAGCCAACAGTTCGTCCTCGACGTTCAAAGTGATTACACGTACGACGTTTTGTTCAGTGTTTCGCTATGTTATCTCTTGATAATTACCATTATGAGTATTACGGTCATCGCTATTTTGTTTTCATTATAAGGTATAACCCTATAATGAATAACAGCGCCCGTTGTGCGGACCTCGTTTCGTCACGTAAGTCAAAAACGTCCAAGAGGAATTTATCTAGTTAATCACTGTCACCAAGTGTAACTGACAAAAAATGAAACATTTTTACATCACCAAATCGTTTTGCCGCTCTCGCCGTAAATGATTCTATTGACCAAGTGGATGCTGCCACCTCCGCTTCAAACTCGCTAGTTGATCCTCCAGTGAACAAACCTCACACCAACCAGGTTAGAGACCCTCCTATCCCTCCTATCTTTGTTTAAAACATTGTGAACTTTTCTGCCTTCAAAACCACCCTGATCAATATCACTAGCCCGAATAGTTTTACTTGCAGGGCACTTTCGTCCTACTATAAGATTCAACCATTAAGTCGCCTAGACTATAATAGTATTTTAGATTATTTACATCAAACAGACGTTAGTTTCCATACATATACTCCCCGTTATCTCCGCACCCATAGATGTGTCATCAGAAACCTGCACCACTCCACGTTAGTGTCGGAAATAATTAACGCCTTAGCCGATTTAGGGCACAATGTTAAATATGTTCACAACGTCAAAAACAAAGACCTAATCCCTCTCTCTTTAATCTTTTTTGAGATTCTACCTCAAGACAATAATAATGACATTCTTAGCATTTCTTCGATACTCAAACAAAGGTTTCCATCGAGAAACCACATTCCAAGAAAATTGGCCCTCCTTAATGTTTCTAGTGCCAAGCATATGGACACACAAAAAACAATTGTCATCACAATCCGAGATGCGTCAAATGCGGCGAAGACCATTTCACGGAAGATTGCACCAAAGATCGCAGCAGTCCTGCCAAATGCGCATTGTGCTCCAAGGATCACACTGCCAATTTTAAGGGTTGTCCAGTATTCAAGGTCGCTTTCAAAAAAGCCTATCCGAGAGTCACTCCTGTCAAAACTCCGACTTCCAATACTCATCAAGCCACATACAAATCTTACGTAGAAGCCACCAGGAATCAAATTTCACAACCGGATCATATCGGCGAAATCTTATCAAGTTTCATTACGAGCTTAAATTCATTAATCAGTCCCCTCGTTTCCCTCCTATCATCCGTACTTAATTTACTGATTGCTAAAGACATAATTTCCCCATAATTATATTCGTCAGTGATTCGTATTACCTACTCATATAATAATAATCTAAATAATAATAATTAAATAATCACTATATTACTGAAACCGATAACACTAATCCGTTTCAATTATTATTTCATTTTTGTAAAATACCTAACACTATATAGGTATATTAGTAATAAATAGAGCACGGATTTATATGCATTAAAAATCAATCGAATATACCCTAAAAAATCTTAAATATGCATAAATATATGCACTAAAATGTTAAAATATGCATGGAAAATAAAAAATGTATTTTTGGAATATTTAATTAATACAGAATTTTATAAAAAAAAATTATGGAACAATACTAAAAATACTTTTCATCATTTTTTCATTTTAAATATTTACAGGTAGCTTTAATCTGTATATAAAAAAAAGGAATCAATTTATATCAAAAATGTCTCCTAAAATAAATGTAAAATAAATGTGAATTGTATTGTATTTATAATATAATATAATATTTTAGATTCTGAACGGAGTGATGGAATCTATTGGTTTTACAATGATGTGTGTTTTTTTTTAAATTTTTTTTTTAATTTTTTTTTTTATTTAATTTTTTTATTTTTGTGTCAGACGACACCTTTTTTGGCAGTAAAAATGCTTCGATTTGCTTATGTAGCAACTTTTCTGAAAGGAAAGTGAATCTAGTTGGTACTTTGGGGGGTTTTTTCAATATTTTTTAAATGCGACGGGAAAAACCCTAAAAAAATAAGGGAAAAACGGTAGTTTTTACGCAAAACCAGTTTTCGACAAAATCAAATTTTTTATTTTGCTATAACTCAAAAACTAATTGATGTAAATACTTGAAATTTTCACCAAATGTTTAGATTACCGTTTTCTATACACCGTTAAATTTTCAAAGTATTTTGACTTTTATTAAGCTATTTATAGACAATTGAATTTTTTTTAATTTTTTTTTTTAAAATAACGATAAAATGTTTTTGGCCGGCCAGAAAATCTTGAAAATTTAATACAAGGTTTCTTATAAGTTGTTCCTTAACTGATAAAAAAAAATCTAAAATCGTAAGTCACAATTTTTTTTTATAAGTGCTCAAAGTTCCAATTTATAAGAAATATGTAAAAATCATGTAAATTTGCAAGTTATTTTGTAGATAAAAGTTCATAAAATTTTATCTGTTCATACTTAAGGTTCAAAATTTTAACACTAGGTTATCTATAAGCTACTCTTCAAAAATCTTTAAAAAAATTTCTACCGGACTTAGAGGAAAAAATTTATTGACTGTTTGAAATTTAAATATATACGAAATTGCATAAAATAGCAATTTATTCTCAAACGATTTTAAATATTTGTTATGGTTATGTTTTCAAAGTATTTTGATGTATTTTGACTTATTTATAGACAATTTACGATTTTTCTAAATTTTTCGTTTCAAAATAAAATATACTTATTACAATATTTATAAATAACATTGTATTATATTCTAGTCAAACATATCATCTCCGTTCAGAATCGTTTTTCGTACCTATCATTGAATTCAAATTTAACAAATCCATTATAATGACCTATCCTATGAAGAGTCGCACTTCATCCCCAAGTGTACAGCAGAGCGAGGCCCATCCGGTTCTTTTTTATTATCTTAAATGTCTGGGCCGAGTTTACAATCTACCTATTTTATTACCTACAATTTTCGGGCTGAATTTACAACAAAAATGATAACCGCGGGCCCAGTTTACATTTATACACTTTAAGTAAACTTCAACTGGTTTTGATGTATCTATATAGTAAGTTATGATTTTCGCATTATGGTTTATTACTCCGACCTAGCTATTTCCACACAATTTAATTCCACGTTTATTTCCACGTTAATTTAGCACAAAAAATATGTGATATATGATAAATAATGCTTAGGCATTCGCTTGAATAATACAACATTAAGGCATTATTATAATTCTATAATACAAAAATACGGGTACTTTGTGAAAATATTTTACTTTTTACTTATAATTTATATTACCGCTGTAATCATTGATGTAAACTATTTTTTAGACGCAATTCAAATACAAGGTTATTTATTTAAAAATCATGTTCATAAACTTGTTTTGTAAAACGTTTAACTTAATTTAACTTAATCTATATATCGAACGCTGCGCAACGCCTATGAATATCATCATTGGAAAATATTTCCATTTTATGTACCATAAACAATGAATATTTTGAAATTAACTGCCTAAATAGGTACAACCACATTATCTCAATATGAATATTGCTATCTGCATTTGTACAGAAGAATAGTATTGTTTTTGTTGGCTCTCATCTTCCTAATTTAAATTTATAGGTCATGACTATACAGAATAACCCATCGTTGCTTATATTTGACTATTTATTTATCACTCAATAATTTTTATTGGAAGTGTTATAGTGAGCTACGTATATACTTTACTTAAGTGATTTTTCATAAATAGACTGTAAAATATAAGTAGAAATTAAGCTAATTATATTGTAGTTATAATGTTCATATAGATTTAAAATATAAACCATTTTCCAAGGATTTCCGAGTTATTATCGAAATTGAATAAAATGTTCGAATATTAATAACCAAAACAATATTGTAAATTGAAATTGAGGAAACTAGTGATTCACATAATAGTTCAGTAGTAAACCTTATAGTAAACTTATAATTGCGTAATAGAAATATTGTAATATATATATA
Organism: Sipha maydis; assembly: GCA_034509805.1. Classification (NCBI taxonomy): domain Eukaryota; kingdom Metazoa; phylum Arthropoda; class Insecta; order Hemiptera; family Aphididae; genus Sipha; species Sipha maydis. The sequence goes on from JASXSY010001052.1 coordinate 146,118, forward strand.
TATATATATATACAGGGTGTTTCACGATGAACTGACAAATGCAATTACTTTTGTTCGATTGAACATTTTCAACTTTTTTTTCTTCTAATTGTCAATTGTCGTCTGCGCTACATTCAAAATATTTTTCAATTTTTTTTCCAACATGTATGCAAAATTAAAAAATTTTAATTTTTATTATTTAATTTTTAAAAAAAAAATCAAGATAGCCATTTTGTTAATCCGATTTTTAGAAAAATGTTGGCGTCAAAAGCTTTTACTAAGGTTAAGTCAATAATTTTTAAACAATTTTTAAAGTTCTTTTAAATTCTAATTTATTTCTTGTTTTACATAGTTATAGTGATTATCGATTTTGAATTATTTTTTCCCAAGAAATAATTTGTTCTATTTATAACCATTCATATTATTATACTACGTTAGTATCATAATTTTTGATTATTCCTGATAACGATAATCGCTATAACACTGATAAACAAGAAATAAATTAGAATTTAAACAAACTTTAAAAATTGTTTAAAAATTATTGACTTAACCTAAGTAAAAGGTTTTAATGCCAACATTTTTCTAAAAATCGGATTTACAAACTGGCTATCTTGATTTTTTTTTTAGATTCTGAACGGAGTGAAGAATGTATTGATTTTACAATGATGTGTGTTTTTTTTTTTTTAGATTCTGAACGGAGTGAAGAATGTATTGATTTTACAATGATATGTGTTTTTTTTTTTTTTTTTTTTTTTTTTGTGTCTGTCGACACGTTTTGGGGCAGTAAAAATTCTTCGATTGCCTTATGTAGCAACTTTTCTGAAAGGAAAGTGAATCTATTTGGTACTTTGGGGGGTCAAAAGTTAAAAATTTCCAATATTTTTTAAATGCGACGGGAAAAACCATAAAAAAATTTGGGAAAAACGGGAGTTTTTACGCAAAACCAGTTTTCGACATAATCAAATTTTTTATTTTGCTATAACTCAAAAACTAATCAATGTAAATACTTGAAATTTTCACCAAATGTTTAGATTAGCGTTCTCTATACACCATTAAATTTTCAAAGTATTTTGACTTTTATTAAGCTATTTATAGACAATTGAAATTTTCAATTTCTTTAAGTATTTTTTTTTTAAATAACGATAAAATTTTTTTGGCTGCCCAGAAAATCTTGAAAATTTAATACAAGGTTTCTTATAAGTTGTTCCTTAACTGATAAAAAAAAATCTAAAATCGTAAGTCACGATTTTTTTTTATAAGTGCTCAAAGTTCCAATTTATACGAAATATGTAAAAATCACGATAATTTGCAAGTTATTTTGTAGATAAAAATTCATAAAATTTTTTCTGTTCATACTTAAGGTTCAAAATTTTAACACTAGGTTATCTATAAGCTACTCTTCAAAATTCTTTAAAAAAATTTCTACCGGAATTAGAGGAAAAAATTTTATGACTGTTTGAAATTTAAATATTTACGAAATTGCATAAAATAGCGATTTATTCTCATACGATTTTAAATATTTTTTATAATTCAAAAAGTATAAGTCACTGATTTTTGAAATTTCTACCAGCTGTTAAGATTGGTATTTCCTTTATGTCATATTTTTTTCAAAATATTATATTGATTTTTAAGCCACTTATAGGCATTTAAAATATTGGATTTTTTTATATTTTTTTTTTATAATCGGTGATAAAAAAAATTTGGCTCGTACAAAATACTTGAAAATTTAATAGAAGATTCCACAGAAGTAGTTCTTAAAGTCATTCAAAAATTATTAAAATCCATATGCACAATTATTTTGTATAAGCGTTTGAACAGCGAATATTGACAAAAAATTACATGTAAAATATAATATAATGTATAATATTCTAGACTGACAATTGATATCGGTTTTTTTTAAATGCTCTAACTCAAAAACGAAAAACCGCAACAACTTGAAATTATCACCAAATCTTTATATTGACGTTTTCTATACATGATTATGTTTTCAAAGTATTTTGATATATTTTGACTTATTTATAGACAATTTAAATTTTCGATTTTTGTAAAATTTTTGTTTTTAAACATCTATAAAATTTAATTGGCAGACCGAAAACTCTTGAAAATTTAATACAAGGTTTATAATAAGTTAAACTTATCGTAACTAAAAAATATCGGTGATCGGTTAACTCAAATTTTTTTTATAAGCCCTTAATGCTCAAATTTGTATAAAATGTGTAAAAATCATGATAATTTGCAAGTTATTTGGAGATAAAAATTCATAAAATTTTTTCTGTTCATACTTTAGGTTCAAAATTTTAATACTAGGTTATCTATAAGCTACTCTTCATAAATCTTTAAAAATATTTTTACCGTATTTTGAGGAATAATTTTTATGACTGTTTGAAATTTAAATATTTACGAAATTGCATATTATTATTATTATTTCGTATGGCTTAGATATAACACTCACGGTTTAACATAATAAAATTCACATAGTATAAAATAGGTACAAGTATTGAAATAGATTAATAGATAAAATATAAAAGATAGCTGATTGATAACAAATTATATAGGTAATACATATATAGGTCTTTATTTAAATCTTTATGTCCAGGGAGTTCAGCCATTGCACTGCATCTATTGTGGCTTTGTGTAATTCTTTCATTCCTCCTTGGAATCGACGAATAGTACATTCATCAGTAATGTGTGTAGCAGTTTGCTTTCTGTGTCCGCAATTACATCCTGGCGAGTCCCTTAGTCCCCATTTGTGGAGCATGTGTCCTGTTCTTCCGTGTCCCGTTCGAAGTCTATTTAATGCTACCCAATCTCTTCTCGGGAGGTCAGAGCCCGGAACTCCTTCTGTTGGGTTATTGATTAGGTTGAGTTTGTCGGGATTATTGCTTTTCCATTCATTATTCCATTCTGTGTTTATATTGAATTTTCCTGATATTAATTTTTGGGCAAGCCTCCAAGTAGGTTTTCTTGATTTTAGCCTTATATTAGGTCCAGTGTTTATGTCGTTTTGAATTGGGAGCATTATATTCGAGAAGCATTTATTCCACTCTCGTATTAGTGAATTGTATCGATGTAGGTGTGGTGGACATAAGTTACTGAGTACAGGCAGCCAATCTATGGGGGTAGATTTAACCGCTCCAGTGATAATTCTCATAGCAGAGTTGAGTTGGGTATCTACTTTATTTGTGTGGGCACTTTGTAACCATACTGGTGAGCAATAATCAGCTACCGATCGTGTAAGTGCTACTGTTGATATTCTTAGGATATTGCTATCTGCTCCCCATTCTGAGTTTGCTAGTTTTTGGATGATATTGTTCCTTGTTTTCAGTTTTGCAGCAGTCTTTGTCAGGTGTTCCTTGTAGGTGAGGGTTCTATCCAACGAAATTGCATAAAAAAGTGTTTATTCTCAAACGATTTTTAATATTTGTTATAATTTAAAAAGTATAAGTCGCAGATTTTTGAAATTTCTGCCAGCTGTTAATATTGGCATTTCCTTTATGTCATATTTTTTTCAAAATATTATATTGATTTTTAAGCCACTTATAGGCATTTAAAATATTCGAATTTTTTAAATTTTTTTTTATAATCGGTGATAAAAAAAATTTGGCTCCTACAAAATATTTGAAAATTAAATAGAAGATTCCACAGAAGTATTTCTTAATGTCATTCAAAAATTATTAAAATCCATAAGCACAATTTTTTTTTACAAGCGTTTGAACAGCGAATATTGACATAAAATTACTTGTAAAATATAATATAATGTAGAATGTTCTAGACTGACAAACTATATCGCTGTATGCAACTGCCAACCCATCCTAATTGAAAAATATATTTATCGTTTCAAAATAAAATATACTTTTTACAATGTTTATAAATAACAATGTATTATACCATAGACAAACATATGAACTCCGTTCAGAATCGTTATTCGTATACAATGATATCTATCATTGCATTCAAATTTAACAAATCCATTATAATTATGACCTATCCTATAAGCGAGGAGCACTCCACCCCTAACTGTACAGCAGAGCGAGGCCCATCCGGTTCTTTTTAAAATTAAATAGAAAAAATTTAATTTTTTTAATTTTACATACATGTTAGAAAAAAAGTTGAAAAATATTTTGAATGTAGCGCAGACGACAATTGACAATTAGAAAAAAAATTTGAAAATGTTCAATAGAACAAAAGTTATTGCATTTGTCAGTTCATCGTGAAACACCCTGTATATATCATATAAAGGAAAAAGGAAAATGTTTTTATTTGAATTAAACAATTTCAGACGCTATCTCGTGCTTGAAGAATTATTAATACTTGTGGCAAATTAAAATATTTGCAGATAACGTAAGACATTATGAACTATCTACTATAATACAAATAAATAATATTTACTATAAATCAATTACATTGTTCGGAATGGAAAACGTCAAGGAAAATAAAATATTGTACACAAGATATGATAGTTGTAATGTTTACGTATGATTATGTATGTGTGTGTATAGTATAGTACGTATATTACTTAAAATGTAAATAAGTACTTAATATGTAAACGAAAACAAGTAAGGAAAAACATACTGCGACGAGTACATCATGTTTCCTGGTTTCCTCAAGCAATTTATGTTATATTGCCCAATAAAATTCAATACGGATAAAAATTGGCAAAAACTAGTACTTGACAAATTATTATTAAACGTGATAGTTGACAGTTATTCTCGATTAGTCGCCTCACAAAATACAGCTATTGTTTAGTTACATAACACGTAGTATCACGTTCATGATTGGTTTAACGATGACAATAAAATGGTATTTTAAAGACCATATATTCTATTGTGATAGTGCAGTTTATACCTCCTCATTAAATGCTATTTTATTTTTTCATTTTTATTTTTAAAAACAAAAGTATTTTAACCATTGCAATAACAGTCACGTCTGCCTGATGAGTGACGATTCATAGACGGCCGAATGGACAAAATAGGTATATTTTAAAGCATATCCATCATATTTTAATATATTTTAAAATAAAAAAATTAATAAATATTAGCTTACGGGATATTATATTTATAATATTTTGCTTTAAAAAAAATATTTATAATAATATTTTACACTTACACGATTGAGATTATCGCTTAGATTTATTTTTCAATTAACAAATTATTATAATTATTTTTTATATAAACGTTGTACCTATGTGTTAGTTCGTAAATTATTCGATTTTTACTAAACATTTAAGAAACATAAAATTTATCGTCGCTTCCCAAACGGCTCCCGTCGAAAAAGGTTTTACCAACAGGTCAATAACCTAACCGAAGAATTATATATATAATATTATACGTACTCGTACTCAGCGAGTATCATAATCGCCAAAGCCTGTGTGTATTATTTCGTCGTGTATATATGACTCGTATATCATCGATATCTAATCTATAGCATATGTGTTCATGGCTTATTGGAAATCTCGACAGTAATAAGTGTTTTAAATAGGTACATATACAGATTTTGAAGAGGCTATTCATTTTGCAATACGAAAAACGTGGCCATCAGTAAAAATAAAGGGTTGTAGATTCTATTTGGGTCAAAGTTGGTGGTGGAAGATTCAGTCAGTAATGGAGACTTGCATCAGAATTTAGAAACAAAGATTCTGAAATAGGAAAATCTCTAAAATATTTATTTGGCCTTCCTTACCTACCACTGTCAGAAGTCTTGAACTGTTTTACAAATGATTTTTAACCACACCTTTTTTGAGACAGTCCTAAGTCTGTATGAAGTGGGAAGGAATTTACGTTGTAAAAAACCGGAGCCGTTTGGGAATTTACCTGATAGTGAAACTTTGTTCGACGGGAGCCGTTTGGGAATTGACCTGTTGGTAAGACCTTTTTCGACGGGAGCCGTTTAGGAAAATCGGGAGCCGAATGGACTATGCCCAAATTTATAACGATTAAATAAAGTGTTCGAAAAGGGTCATTTGAACACAAGAGTTGTATCATTTATGAATCCATTATTTTTATTATGATTTATTATCGTGACGCCATGTTTTAAGTATAATTATAGAACCCTGTTGATCTTTTATTGCACTAAACAATACTTATAGGTACTTTATTAGTTTACTAACGACGTAGCCTATCAACTCTCACTTATTTCATGACAGATTTGCCAATTTTAAAACTAAAACATAAAACATTCAAACACGAAATATTATAAAAATAAATATGCGTATTATACACAAGCATATTCAACATCGATTATTATTTTGGATAATTTTCAATTTAAGTTAATCAATCATGATTTAAAGCGTATTAATTTTATAATTTATAAGCTAATTATTATTAAAAGCTTTTCTTGATTTAAACGTGTTATTTAAATACATATACGAGTCTATTGAGCTTCTAACAGAATCGAAAGCAAAATGTCAACTTTACTGACATTATTTTTATTCGTCGTCGGTAATTCCGATGCAAGTAAATAATCTTTAAACATAATTCAGGTACGTCAACGGTGGCCTCAAATCATACTTAAACCAAGGATTTTTTTTACAGCTGATTTAAATAAATAGAGGGTTTATGTGATATTTATCTCTTTAAAATAATATTCCTATTGTCATATTTTTATAAACCATATATTTTATTTCCTTATTATGTTTTCATTTTATTATTTGCGTTATATTATGCCTAAAAGTGATAAAATGATAAATCTGAATTATGTTATTGTACATGCTTCATATTTTCTAATATATTATGCTTCATTTATTTTTTAAGACCTATAGGGTTTACTTACTGGACAAAATACCGGTCACGTAGGTAAGTTCAATTCACTTATTTACTATTACTTCAATTATTTTCGGATTTGATTCACCAAGCATCATAAATGATACTTATAAATTTTATTTGAGTCGAGATTATATAACCTAATTTTATGTTAGAGACAATCGATGTCTTAACTGGCTACTACGTCAAAAATGACTACATCACCAAATGTTTAGACCTCGTTCTACGTAAACGACATATACGAGCATATTGTTTGACATTTGACATCCGATCTGAATGGGACCGACCGCTGTGCACACTGTGAAGTTGTGGTCATCACGAACCGGTATAAATATGTCGGTAATCACCGAGATCGTCGAGAAACTATTATGGTTCGTTGTAAGTTATTTTCATAATTTCACGTCATAAAATGCACCGGGGGGAAAAAAAAAGAAAAAAAAAGCGTAAGTCATAGTGCACCGCGAGAATCACTTTCATTCGGATTCAAGGGCGCTATTATTTTCGGAACAGAACGGATATAACCTTTTGGCAATGGTTCGTGTTCGGAAGAAATACGTTTCGAAGGTCAATTCGTGATAATAATGATGATACCATGACAATGGGGATCCACACACTCGGACACATCATAATCGTCGTCTTCATCATCATCATCATTGTTATCATCGTAATCATCATCAACGTGCGAGAGCCTTGCCACCAAGATCAAGGTTCCTTCAGGCCTCATTTACTTCACGCGCGACGACAAAAGTTATGTACAAGCTCAGCTGTGAAGGAATGGATGCAGAGTGATGTGCATGGAGAAAAAAAGAATACGAAAAATCAGGTGGAAAAAAAATCAACGATAATACCCGCTCGTTTAAACACATACATTCATACACACACACACACACACACACACACACACACACACACACATATATATATATATATATATATATATATAATTTATAATATAGAAGATTCCGTGCGTCTCTTTTGTGCAGCGTACGTCCGTGTCATTGCATCATCAGAGTGTAAACATGATGGACAGTGGTATTTATTTTGCCTGCGTGCACGTTGTTTTTTTCCATGGTATTTTTTCCTCCTAACATTATATATATATGTATAAATATATATAAATCTAATATTGTTTTCTTTCTTTCCTTCCACCTATACCGGGTCCGATCGTGTCCTTGTAGGACGCAGAAAATTGGAATCGGAGAAAAAAAAATATTATGGTGAACCTGATGAGTCATTGTGTGCAGCGTGTGACATCAGCCGGACGAGGAAAACGGGTTACAACACTCGAGTACATATTAGAAAATCCGAGTAAGGCATTTATAAAATAGCTAGTTTAAATGAAATAGTTTTGAAAAAAAGTTTATTGTTACGTTTCAGTAATATTGTTCAAGTTTGATTTTATCACGCTTTTATCGCAGATAGTTACAAACGCTGAACTCGGCGCTAAAGTGATTTTTTATTTAATCATTTAATACCAAAAGTTTTCGTTCTTAAAATTCTGTTCTTCTGTTCGGCACTTGAATTGAATGATATTTATATACATTTTTGTTATTTTTTTGTTGCTATTTGTCGAAAAACAAATTGCACGTCAAAAAAATTTATTACGCTAATAAAACTGCGATACTTGATAACGATTTGTATGCGTTCGTGGTATTCATAAAATTAGTGAAATCGAAAATATTGGTGATACCCGAAGCGCAAATCGACCTATTTTTTTCGATAACCCAAAAGCTCAAAACGAATTTGCGAAGTTTTTGTACCTTGATAGTGGGATAAAATTTCAAAAATAAATTAAATTACACTGAAATAATGTTTTAGGCCCCTCGTACATACCGCGTACTAACCTAACGTGCAACGCTCGACGATCTCCAATGTACGCCTTACCTGTTCCACAACAGATGGAAAGGACGGTTATTGCATTTATCTGCGTCTTATCGTAACACGGGCTTCACCCGAGTGCGTCCCGTTAATCATATCGTATCTTTTTAATAACCCAAATGCGTCTGCGATCATATCGCTAAAAATTTTGGTATATCCCATGTGCGTCACACGTTACACTGTGTTAGTTTGTATTTACAATCATTTCAATCATATACTTAAAAATATTAGATCAGTCAATGAAAAAAAAATATTAAATTCATTTAATAAAATATACAAAAATACAAAACTGAACCAATTTCTAGGTATGATTATGTGAAAATCATTGCATATAAAATTCAATCAAAAAAATAGTTAATATTAACGGTTAATAATTAACCCTACATTTTAAAAACAGATGTTAAATAATAATAAATAAATAAATAAATTGTACTATATTATGTATATGTTTACTAACCAAATATTTTTGGAGTGTAAGCCAATTCACCTCCTCGTGGTGTACCCTAGGTAACTCTAAATTAACTGGGACACACTTGGTCTACGTCAAAGTAGTGACCTTTTTCTCTTGGGGTGCACTCGGACGAGACCTTATTCCGCATGCATTCAGAACATTAAATAAGGGACACTTTGGGACACTCTCGGGAGTCGCCCCGTAACACATTATGATGATAGTAAATCTCAAGTCATTTCCAGTACACAAACATGAAACTTGTATAAAGAAAAAAAATTCCAGTTTGAAATAAGTGAAAACTGTGGGCTTCAAATTTCAAATTTCATTTTAAGATACCTACTCAATATTATAATAATTGTATTGGTTTATTTAATTAATTATATTCATGGTACTTAAACATTTTAAATAATACTCAAAATTATAATTATTATCTTTATTTTTTTTTTAACAAATACTAGTATCACTGTAAATGCTTAGTTAAAATAATTAGTAATAACATAAATTTTAATAAAACACACTTTATTTTTATGAGATAGATTTGCGCTTATGGTTTGTTAAAAAGGTAGCTTATTTTTACGTTTATGTGCACAGCAAAAATATGGTTCAATAATCGTTCCGTACCGTTCAATGTTATTATTCTATTGAAAAATAACTTGATCGGTGTAACGGTACAATTATAATTGTTCGATTTTGGGAATCAGCTGTGTTGAATACTAAATAATGCATTATAATAATAATGGACGATGATGTGTTGTTAAAATATACTCCAAACTATTGGTATATATACAAGTTGTAATCGAAAAAAAAAATCGGTAATGCTGCGAAGCTCAATGGACGAGTGTTTTTCGTCGCTTCGTCATTTAATTAGGGTGTACATTATTTGAACTTTGGACGGAGTGGCCGAGTGGACTAAGGCGTCGGCTACGATACGTACCGTCGCTGGTTCGAACCCGGCCACGGGCAGTCTCTCTACTTGGACAGGAAACAACTGCCTTTGGAGAGAGACTGCCATCCCCCCTCCCCGGGACATGGCAGAAACCTACGGGTGTCCCAATAAAAATTCTGCCAACCAGGCGGTCCGAGATTGTTAGTCATAATCTCGGACACACACCCGCCACACGAGTATATATATTTGAACTTTGTGTTGGTGACTAGAACGAATTGAATTTTTACAGTTAAAAAAATTATTTGTACATATTTAAAAACAATAATGAACAATCGCATCCAAAAAATTATTTTAATCAATATTCGGTATGAGTACTATAGTAAATATAATATAATGTAGGGAAAGTACTCAAAATGAATAATAATATTATTAATCTAATATGATATTGAAGATAATTCATATCTCAAGTATTTTCTGTTATTCAAATGCCTAATATTTAAACATTGAAGAGATTAGGTAATATTAAAACCCTGTTTCCAGTACTTTAATTGTTGTAAACTCGTTAATTAACCACATATATAACCATAATACACCATAAAAAGTAAACTACGCCGTTTGCGATTAATTAATTAAAGAAAAACATATGAATGAGTTTATAAATAATTATAAAATTATTCCTGCTATTTATTAACTTAAGCTTGAACCAAATTATTAAATTAAGTTAGTCAAGCAATTTGTAAAGATTTAAAAAAATGTTACAAACATTTTAATTGATGATCAAAGAAAACTATTGAGCTATAATATATATTATAGCCAATGTTTTGCTCTTAAATTAAAATTATTAATTTCAAATCATATCGTGTACTTATGCAATTATATAGTATTTAATAATGTATAATTGTTCGTATTTATATATTAATATATTCAATACTTTTGTTTTATTAAATTATTCATGTTTTGATGTAATTACAATTGTAATAACTGTTGAAATATAAATGTACTATCTACCTTCTTTACATGTCAGTGAGTATTTCGCTTGGAAGAATATCACTTGTTATATAAGTATTCAGAGTAATTATAAATTAGAATTATAGTTTACATACATTAAACACTAAATTATATTAATTATAACTAGGAATATCCCTGATAGTGCAATAGTAAAACTATATGAATGGTATGATTGTCAGTAGCGTTCTGGTTATATGCTAAATTTGATTTCAATTCAACATTATAAAGTAATTTTTAACAATATTATTGTATACCTATTGTATTACATATGCGACCATAAAGGATATATATATACATATATATATATATATATATATATATATATATATATATATATATATATATATATATATATATATATATATCTTTTATAAAAAAATTGACGGTTTGTGTCTAATGAACTCCGAAACTATTTAATCGAATTTGATAATTTTATACTCCATGTATGTGATTGTGGGATTAAAATAGAAATAAGCGAACAGATTACGATAGTTGTTATCACAATATTATTAAATTTCTTAGAACTAAGATATTAACTAGAGAATCAAAGATAATAATCTATCATAATTACCTTCAGGGCCGTCAAGAGCTTTTGAGGGCCTGATCGGTTCCAGACCCCCTTACTTTTGTTTGGCCAAGATACATACTACTTGTATATACTTTAGTACAATAAAAATATTAAAATTTGAATCTTATACTACGGTGAATGACATAATAAAATAATTTTGAATAAAAAGCTGAGACGACGCGCCCATTTAGTGGTACGGGCCCCGGGGCTCTAGCCCTCAGTGCCCCACCCTCTCGCCGGCCCTGGTTACCTTTAATCGGTGTTAACATATGCTTGGGAAACCTGATTATTGGCCAAAGGTTATAGTAGAAGACTTATCATATTCGAAAGGAAAGTGTTACGAACCATGTATGGACCAATTTTCAAAATACAAGTATACGAAAGAAGAAGTATTAGAAAATATATAAATTAATATATTTATTTATAAATATAAAAAGAGTTTATATAATAAGTCAGATATACTTTGATTTATTAGGAGAAAACGGTTAGAATGGTTCGAATACGTATGGAGAGCAGATGGACACAAATAAAAATGTATTTGTCAATAAAATAAATAAAAAAAGGCCTCTAGAATAGCCTGAAACCAAATGAATTAACGTAGTTGTTAAAGATTCATTAATAATAGACCAGATTTCCAATTTAATATCAGCGTGTCAGAGCCATAGTTGAAGAAAGTTTTCGTTGGCAGCGCTAATCCTGAATGGACCGTTAAGCTGATGAAAAAGATGGTGTGTGTGATTTCGTTCAAATCATATTATAGGATTGTGTATTTTTCGATTAATGTTGTAAATTAAATGTTTATTATGGAACAGAGAGTTGTTATTATGTATAAATGCGGTAAGTTTCTAACATAAGGTGGTAAAATAAGTTTAAACACTATTATTACATCGGTAACAATGAACTATATCTACTATCAAAAACGTTTAAAAGCGTATAAATATTATTTGCCTGATACCTATTTTATAACTTTTATTTATGTTTTAGTGCCACCAAAAAATCTAATCTCCACAATCAGAATATCAGAAAGGCACGACGCAATCATGGTAAATGAAAACTTCAATTGCCCGATTAAATCATGGCAAGAAACATAGCTCAGAGAATCAGGACAAGAGAGAGTCGTGCACAAGTATCTTGAGAATAGCGTGATGAACGTCTGAAACAAGTAATATCAATAACAAGGGTAGGACGTGAACAGCACATAACCTTGCAGTACATCTTGAACACGGTGAACGTGTATAGTTCACTGAAGCAAATGTTTTCTAAAGAGCACTTGAGCCACTAAGAACGACGCTAGTTGAATTTTGAACGCTGGGTAAAAAACTTAATGTTTTCGGCCAATTTGTACAAACTTTATATGTCAATGTCTACGCTATTTTACATAATCATCTAGAATATCACCAAAAATATTCTTAAAACTACTATTTTGACTTGAAAGTTTAATGGAAAAGTCGTGTTGTTGTTACGTATTCCATTTATACCATCAGAATCTTCAATACAATTTAAAATACTTGGATTTTCTATTCGTTTGGTTTTCGCGATAACCATAATTAAGTCTCAAAACAAAATAAAATCTATTAGTGGCTTAAACTTGGACAATTCATGTTTGTCTCATGGGCATCTATATATATGTTGCACCCTAGTGTACAAAAAATTCATTGAGTCTATTTGTGTTAGCAAAAGATATCAAAAATATTATTTTTACTGAATAGTATTTAATTAAATAAAATTATAAATGTTTGTACTTTAAAATAATAAAAACAGTTGTAAAAAATAATTAAAAACTAACCCAAACATAATAGGGTAAATCAACTTGTATATATTTTAAAACATTAAAAATGATACAATGATTTTTGTAAACAGGGAGACAATGAATTTAACATTTTATCTTTAATTCAGATCTATTTAAAATATTGTTTTTGTTATTGATTTAAAACCATAAAAATAATAATAATCAAAATATTGGATTTTATTATTTATTTAAATTTGCTGAAGATACAATTATCCAATCATCTTAATATTTTCAAAATATCTCGAATAAGTATTTTGTAACGATAAAAATAGTTTAAAAATTGTAAGAATTTATAATATATTGCTGAATTAAAGATATGAGAGTTACTTGTCAGATGCTTAATAAACTAAATAAACAAACTAATATTTATATTACACAAGCTGATCCCGTGCATTTCGTTGCTCGTTAAATATACCAACTCCATATGACTCAAACTTTGTTCAATTCGTTATTTAGTATTCGATGGATGATGTTCTAAATTTATCTTAAGTTTTCTGTTACCCGAAATAAAAATTCTGATTTACATCAGTATATTATCAAGTAGGCATTCTACCTGCGGTAGATCGTGGACCTAGTGCTGTTTGTACGTAAGTGTATGATTTAACTCTAATAAAGTATCAAAGTTATACCGAGTTTGACATAATACGGTGGATTAATATATTCAATTAATACATAATCCTAACCTAACCTTAACGTACTAAAAACCGATGAATAAAAAAAACCAAATTTAATCTTTTTTAAATTAGCCTATCTTTTTCCCATAGATCTGCACACAAAAATTAATTTATATATAATATAGCTAATCCTGTGCACTTCGTGGCCCGAAACTGCAATAAGTTCAACTCAGCCATGGGAGCCAAGATCATGGGAGCCAAGTAATCATGAGAGCCAATTAACAAATAACAAAACACCAAATAATTATTATATTAATTTTATATATTATCAATGGCAATCACTAATATATAAATATTATTCTCAAATCTTATAACCCCCATAGCAACCATTTATAAACAAAAATTTCTATCGTAAATTTTAAAATTCCTGTTTGAGCACCTCCCGGAGGTGGTCAATCCCCTTTTTAAATTAGCCTTAAACCTACTCTTAGATTTACCAAATATACACAGACAATTTCATGAAAATCAGTCAAGTTATTTCGGAGGAGTTCGATAACCAATACATTTTGCGATTCATTTTTATATTATAGATTAATTACTCTTACTTTCTAAAAAAAAACTTTTACTATTATTCTTTTGAGTCTTTATCATTGTCATTACAGTGAAAAATAAATAAATATTATGTACTATAATTTTCAAATTTATCACTATGTACCCAATAAATGATATTAATACATTTGGTAAAACGTTATTCGATTTACTAAGTAATTTTTAGTTGTTTTGGACAAATTTTATTTATAATTATTGTTTGAACTAATTTAAGTAATGATTCCGTTGTTTCCTTGCGATTTTTTAAATTTTTCCTGTACACAGTAAATAATTATTTAATAATAATAATAAGTCTTTCAGCATCAACTATACTACATCATATATACCATTAATTTATTTGTACTTGCCAATCGTAAAAAACTATAAATCAATAAGATTAACCTTGTTCATAAAACATAGTAACCATGTGTTTGACCTTAAGAGATAGGAACTATCAGGTTTATGGATAACAGAAATTATTACTATTAAATTTTGTTAGTAAAAAAATAATCAATATATAATTAATTTTTACTTAAAACGACGACCATCCTATAGTTATTTAAATTTTACCAGGAAGTATTATGATGTTCTACTGATTTTCCTAGAAATGAAATAATACAATTTATTTATTTCTAAAAACATTAGGTATACTAATTTATTGTAACTATTTATAAGCGCCGAGCAATAATTTAGTACTAGAATATAATAAATATTATAATACTTTATGACGCAAAAAGAAGTTGATTTGTATACTAAAAAGAATCTGATGAATATGCAAATAATTTAAATGTATCTGATTTATTTTATTATTTAAACACTATATTAGTCTTTTAAATGGATTCAATAATTTAGTTGCGTAAATTATTGTACACACGTAGAATAACTATAAAATAACTTATTAATATAAACATAGAAGTGGATTAATAAACGTATTTACAAGTCAAAGACCTACGATGCTATAACATTAAATATATATTAATGATTTGACAAAAAATATTACGTTAGTCGATAAACTGTGTGATTTCCAATTGATTTTGAACATTAATTCGAGATAAATGAAATACATAACTTTAAAAATACAAAAATAACCGTTAATTAAAAGATTTTATTTATAAATAATTAAAGTCGATATGCATTAGAGTTCAATTAAAAAAAAAATTAAATATAAAGATATTTTTTTTTATAGATTTGATATTATCATTTGTCAAGTTTACTGCATAATATATGCATACGCACATACATAAAGTAAGAAACATTTATCAAAAATCTTTTAAATGTTATATAAAATATAAAAACAAAAAAAAAAAAATAATGTAAAAATATAAAATTTTGTGGTGAGTCTAGATTATCTGTTCTTCGTAGTAAGAGTCTACAGTTAAAAAGAGACCAAGTCGTATCCATATTTAGTTAGCTATAATGAAAAATTATTTGGAAAAATTTCGAACATGATATTATCTTTATATTAGTAAATAGCTGAAAATTGAAACAAATTTAATTTATTTTCGTTTCAAATAGACGGGTAAGATTTTCAAAACTCTTAAAATAAAAATACTTTATTAACTATAAGAATTCAAACCTCTATAAGATAAATATCTTTAAAACTTTTTGAAATATATTATACATATATAATTATCTTACAAATATAATATAGTTAATTTTTTAAAATGGGTAGAAACCGAATGATTGATATGGTTGAAAAGATTTTGAAATATCGGATGCATTTAATTTTTGCTATTTGTCAATAATACAAGATGCATTTTTTTAATCATTGAGAATATGAAAAACTACGTATGCTGTACGTAGAGTTTTTATAAACAATTTATTAAATATTATATATAATCAACCGACATAAAATTGTTTAATCATTCGTTGTGTACCGTAAAAACGCGGTTTGTACCCACGATCGTGTTGTAATACTTTATACTATATTAATGGGATAATAGTCTGTTAAATAAATTGATAACTTAGAAAACAACAATGCAAAGTAATATTTTTACTCGATCCGAAGACTAAAACAGTGTCTGACCACTAGTTGTGACGGAACAAAAGAAATCGAAAGCAAAAACCATTAAAATAAAATGCGGTCATTTTATCGTAGTAATTCCGTAATATTAAGTAATAAATTTATGACTGTAAAAAAAGGTTACAAATTCAAATCCACCTATTGAAATGTTTAAAAATTTTTCCGCCAAGTATTGCAATGCATTGGTATAACAAAAGTCTTAACAAAATTGTCTCAGTTTACGCACGGGAAAATTAAAATTTTAATAAATACATTTTTAATATAAATAATAAATTAAAATTCAATATAAGGTTTGAAATATTAATCGTTTATACTTAATATATGTGCAGAACGGGGCTTTCCGTTTGATATATTGATCATAATATTTCGGATACATTGCATCGATTTCAAAACTACGAAATTTTAATAATTAATAGTATCTGATTAGATGCCGGAGCGATATAAATATTATTTCGATAGTTTTATTTTTACTGGTATTGTCTCGGGACATATTCAATTGAATACCGAACAAATTGTTTGAATAAACGTAAGTATACTCGACAACCGCAGACCAATATAAAATATATGATATTATGTGACCTATGCATTTTTGTTTAAACTTGATATTTTCCATTATAGTCAACAAAAATGCTATGCTGGAATGCAGTAAACCTTTAACTTTTAAAATAAATTAAACCTAATTACAGTTTTGATTTTTATAAAAAAAATTAATCAGTTAAATAGATTTTTTAAAGTTTTTAAAACAAAAAAAAAATAGTTTTGATCAATCTATAAGTAGTAGATAACTTAAAAATGAATTTAAAAAATAAATAGGTTATCAAACAACATTTTACACCGACTTCAATCAATCAAATACTACATAGATATTTTTTAAATACTTACATAGTTTTAATTTCGCGGTTATTTGAAAGAAACGATTAAAATGTAATTAATCTCCTCTCCGAATGATTCCTATGAAAATATAACAGTTAAAATTGATTCAACAAACGGAAATGGGGCAATAGAACGATTAATTGTCTAAAAATAAAATTGCAATTCAAAAAAATAAAATTGATGGTTCTTGATCATTATATATTTAGTTTTTTGCTAATTAAAAAGTTAAAATTATCATCTATGTTATAATATCAATAAGTAAGAGAATTATCAAAGAAATCGCATTGTTACAATACACGTATAAATATTTATCACACACATTCAATGCGTGCAAGCAATAAAAATCTAATCATTTTTTTTCCATTTTTGATATTCACCATATTACGAACCATAATGACTATAAACTATAAATACAACTCCAATTTTTAAGTAAGAAATAATTTCCATTGACTTGTTATATATGATCATATATTTTTTATCTAATGAAAAAAACCCGTATCTATTATGACACTGAGTAAAATATAAACGCTGAGTAAAGACGATATAGAAATAAAGAGTCAAATTGCACATCCTAGAATGCGAATGTTACTCCTATGATAACAATGTAGAGGAACGATGATTTCAAGAATATTAAACATAGACCGAGTTTTGGTCATAATTAAAATTATCAGAATAAATTACTAACGATGAACTCGGTAGAAAAATGATAGATATAATATTGTACGTCTGAAATATGTGTATGATTTGCTTAAGGTCGAAGCTTTTAACTTTTAACAATAATTCATAATTATTAGTAATATGTATTTGTGAAAAAATGAAAGTGTCTGATTTAGTGCACGCATATGAGCTTGATCCGATATAAAATCATATTGAATCATATTACATACGAATCGAAGACTCAACAATTATAGTGACACATATACAAATATCTTTGCATATTTTATATTTTTTCGATCGATTATGTACATTCCGTGTTGGTGTATTGTGCAATAATATGCATATTAATGCATATTTAGTCTATGAGTCACTGAAAATAATAAAACGTGTAAATAATAAACGAATAATGGTTATAAAAATCAAACTGTGATTTTTTTCAAAATATCCCGTGTAAATTGATACTTATCGTTGTAAAAGTAAAGCATCCATTTAACCTTTTTGACTTAAAACTGCGATTGATGAACAATATATTTTGATTTTGTATTTTAAATTGAAAAATGTTTGTTCTTGTTCACGATTATGCGTAATTAGTGTTCAATTTATGTAAATGTGTCTTTTTTTCTTTATCAAGCTTTCGGATTGAAAATCTCTACTGCACAGAACGCATCATTTTACACCGATCAATAATTTTTGAACTGATAAGTTTTCCAATATCGTCGGTAAACCGAAGAAAAGTTTCACAAATAATTCGAAATTTTCCCCTGAAACTGAGGTCATCAAAACATTGTTTTCTGTTCGACAAAACGGTCAAGCACGTCATGTTCGATTGCTTGGACGGCGTACAATACGCGAGAAACAATCACTCGAGTCGTATTATAACCGGTTCGTCTAAAGTTCAAACGTTAAACGCAACAAGTGTTCCTGTTATGGATTAATCCGTTCAAATGTTTATCAACGAATAAAAGCCGTGGTGCAATGCGTCTTGCATCAGTACCACCAGGACAACCCCCGACACTAGTGCCGCACGTGTCACGTGCACTCTGGAAAAATTGCGTGATTTCGGTTTCGTATTTGGTACACAAATCGCGCGCACTCGATCGATTCTGACTGGACAATACGATTATTTATACTTAACGTGCACACACTCCATGGGTGATCCTAGGGAGAAGAGGGGTTCAAGAGATCTGCTGACCGACTGTATATATTTGTTGTCGAAATTGGCCTCTAGAATACTTCTTATATTTTTCAAGTGCATCGACTGTAGATTGAAATTAATTCTAGACTAGGAAAAATGCTCAGGTTGCCAAACACCTCTCCCCTCATATCCCTCAAAATGATGCCACTCATTAGCCGAACCCCGTTTAATGCTCTCGACGAAAACTATGAACAAACTTATAAACACATATCCTATAATCGTGTTGTGTTTCTTCGTTACATTTGTAATCTAGTTTCAGCCCTAATACGTGGGCTCTTGAAATAACCTGACCCACAGTTCTCTAACCGTGGATTCATCCCCTGCACATGCCTTTGCATCCAACTGATTCCTTTTTGAGGAAACCCTCGTTGCGAAACCCTCTATCGTCCGAGCATAATGACGTATAATCTCGTCGTCAATCCGGCGGCGATCTGTCGATCGTCCTCGTAATGATACGTAATAAAAACGGATAACAATAACAGTTTTGTGTCGTGTGCGCATCGGCCGGTGCCGGTACGATCCAATAACGTATAATAGCAACAGCGTCGTGTGTAATACTTACGCATATACCTGTGCCCGTCATGTGTTGCGTTTACGTCTCGCGCGACACAATGAATTGCTAACGATTCGCAAAGGAAAAGACGAAATTCAATTACGATCGGAACAATATATGTATATAACAACAATAATAATAATTATAATACTAATAATAATAATAGTAATAATAGTAATGGTAATAATGTTAACATAATAACACGACCGCGTGTGTACACCGACAAACACCACTCGTACGTGCATATATATACTGGGAATAACGACGACATAATAATATAACTATGTACTCGTCGAATAACAATAATAATAATAATAATGTTTGGACCGGTATTGTGTGCGTATGTCTTTTATAAATATGTGCGACTACGATAATAATATGATATACTCTTAATCGATTACTTCGACTCCCGATGACTGAATTTAGTACTATCTCTATGTACCATCGTTTATTATTGATTATTGATCATGACGAGAAGAATCAAAATAGATCAAAAATGATCCCGATGACCTATAGTCTTCTACTTCTACGCTGGCATTTTTTTCCATATCTTATAAAATCGATTATTCAGTCGTAACAACATTTGGATTACATTATTTATCGGACGAAAATTAGTTAGGTACGTTTTTGTACGAGAGGCTGTACAACAAGCCAGGGGACGAATGTATGTGGGTGTATGCGCGCA
The DNA here is from genome assembly GCA_034509805.1 of Sipha maydis. Classification (NCBI taxonomy): domain Eukaryota; kingdom Metazoa; phylum Arthropoda; class Insecta; order Hemiptera; family Aphididae; genus Sipha; species Sipha maydis. The sequence goes on from JASXSY010001052.1 coordinate 166,623, forward strand.
CTAACTGTGGCTTACATACAACTCGTCGTGTGTGATTACTTATGTCACAACAAATATATACTTCGATAACCCTGTAGGGGGGAGGGAAGTGGACCGTGTAAATCGTAAAAAGTATTATAGTAGGTCGAAGATGGACGAGGTACCCTATCCGTAATTAAAAAAAAATAACAAGATATTGCAATATTAAAGCAAATGATAATAATAAAAATAAAATCAAGACAAAATAATAATAATCACGTACGATCAACAAATTAATACATAATAATAATGATAGAAGGTTTAAATAATAAAGACGTGATAGATGTACGACCTGAGACGGTGTATTGATGCCAAGTGATTATAATTGGATGGATGTTGGGATCGTTGTCCCAGAGTGACGGCGAGTCAACAATTAGCGTTGGTGGAGCAGACGACACAAGTTCTACCGTCGGATACTACACAAGTGGAACTGTTGGTACCGCGTCTTGCGTCCGACCGACGGATGGTGGTAAATAACACGTAGTGACGAGACTGAGGACGGCTCGAGTCAAACGACGAAAATCGGACGGGCGACGATAGAAATAATAAAAATGTCGGACGCGGCAAGTATACCGCGAACGGTGTGATCACACACCGATTATCGGACGGCGACGAGAGAAATAATAAAAAGGTCGGACGCGGAATATACATCGCGAACGGCGTGGTCGCACAATGAATACCGAACGGACGACGAGAGAAATTTTAAAAAATGTCGGACACGGCAAGTCTACCGCGAACGACGTGATCACACACCGATTATCGGACGGCGACGAGAGAAATAATAAAAAATGTCGGACGCACTACGTTTGTCGCGAGACGTATTTCGGAAGACCCCGCGACCGCAACAACGAATAAAAGAATAAGAAACCAAAAAAAAGAAAATAAAAACCACGCGCGGTATCGGGTTCTGTAAGCTCCGTGGCGGCGGCATCGTTCTCTCTCCGGGAGTACAATAGTCGACCGTGCTCGGCGTCAATCGGCATTAGGTGACAGAACATTACGCTACGAAGCAAATCAATCACACTGCACCAAATTTAAATTATGATTTCTATCCAACATTTTAAAAAATTTCTATAACACATCATGACTGAAAATATTTTCAACTAGCTGACGCCAAGTTTTATCCTTTCTATGCAAAAATTTACAGAAATTTATCTAATCATCTGACTTGTAGTTTTCTCTTTCTTCATACGTTGACATCAATCATTTTTAAATAACAAAAAAATTTCAGATTTTAGATTTTTTGTATAATCTTTAAATCTGTATCCTGCTTCTAGAATATCATTTTTAAAACATATACTACCCGTAAATTACTTGAAAAAGATTCACCACCATTTAAATCACTAAAGTTGTTGTTCTATACGAGTAAACAATATCATCTGCTAATCGGGTTTGTGAGTTTATACTATAAAAATAATATTAATACCGATTTTCATCGGATTTAACGATGAAAATTTCTTTTAATATCTTTATTGAATTTATAATATAGATCATTTGGTACATTGAAAACGAAATCTGAATGACTGTTATATATCTTGCTTATATGACAGACAAAGACAACTAAGTACCGCTTTCCAATATTTTCAATAAATATACTATGTAGCGAACCGTTGGACTTGTTCCTAAATCGTTCGTAAGTTTGACCGTTAGTCCTGCTCGCACATTTTGAACAATTGCCAACTCGACGATGGTATGGGTTCTAATAAACCAATACTTTATATTTAATACAAATTATATTTATGATCATTAACATAACAAGACCGGTATGTTTGATTCCTCGTTTATCCTCTTTCCCCTCGCCATACCATTACAAAAAGTGAGTCGTCAGCAAATATCGTAAGGTTCTCATTTTATTCGATCGATGACTCACATTATTTCCATTTCCGGATTACACGAATGTGTGTGTGTAAGTTTTCAAATCCCATTCTTTCACCATTCGTCAAGTTCACCAACCGTTAGTTTCTATCATTTAAGCTACATACATATGAACATTTGTAATACATTGGTAATGCATGTGCATACACATAATGGTACACTGGTAAATATATATATACACTACTGAAAAGTTATTGCTGCACTCGTTATATTATTAATACAGAATCCGAAATGGTTAACGCTCTGAAAATCTTAGAAATAATAAAACAAATTTTTATTTTATTTAAGGAATTTAAACATATAATCCTTATAAATAAAATGACTGCACCATGAATATATTACTATATTTGAATAACTTAAGTTAATTTTTTTCAATCACTTTTGCACGTTCGTGAATTTTTAGAATTATATGGCTATATTTAATTTTTACTTTTATCAAATCTAAGTCAAATGATCCAGAAATCGTTTGGATTTAACAAATTTATTATATTTTTTATAAGGGTTTCAGTCCATACGTCTGTATATATTTTAAAAGGATATTCGTGAAATGAGCGAAGTCATTATGAAGTATTATTAAACACAATTATATATATATATATATAATAATATAATCTACATTGATGACATTTTAATGCTATGTAAAATTTTTTATGTATAATGTATTTTATAGGGGCTAACTAATTTTATTTAGATAACAAAATCAAAAAATTAAAGAAAAAAAAAATGTTTCTAAACATAAAAATTATCAAAACTGCTAGTATTTACATTAGTCCTTTTAAAGCTGAAACGTAATAGCATTTGATCGATTACATTGGCTTTTTTCGATTAAAATTCAACAAATTATTTAGTTCACACTGAATAAGATTTTTAATCTGATGAACAAGTTTGAATGAATCATTAATCTTGTATGATATTATACGTGTACGGATCGAATAAAAATAAAATAACACAAAGAACTCATAAAATAAATTAAACACCTATCTAAAAGCAATTTGTTTCTTGTCCATCCGAACTCTTTTATTATTATTATTATTATTATTGTTATTGTTATTATTGTTATGATATTATTAAAACTTCTCTAATTAAACGCCACGCATGGACTTCAAGTAGGATTTTTAATTTGGAGCATTACACTTATGTAGAAATTCTTATTACAAATAATGTCGGTTATACTAATTTTAATTTTTCATTAAACTCCAATTATAATGTAATTATTAAATAAAAATATTGTATTGTTTTCATATGTCATAACAACACTGTTAAAATAATGTGTCGTTAATGTAAAACAAAACCAACTACTAACCACGGGGGTACGAAAAATTAAAGAAAAGGCTATTTAATTTATTTTCAATTTATTGTATTAATACATCGTATTTGTGTAGAAGGTGCCTACTCGAAATACAATGAATTTTTTGTAATAATAAATAATAAAACAAATACACGCACACTTAAATGCTTCGTTTAATTTAACGTCCTCGAAGTACCAGTGATAAATTTACATTAGCATATTAAGTTATACATTATAGCACAAGCATGTAGAGCTTTAATGCAGTTGCAATTGTTTTATTATGATATGACTTCAAAGCAGTGAATTTTGGAGTGTACTCATAACCGGTAGTGTATTTACGAAGGTATGAAGATCAAGATCGACCCCTTCTAGAATCCAAAAAAAAAAAAAATCAAAATAAAATGAATTATGATTAACAGTAATAAAATTTATATTTAATGTGCTAAAAAATTCGGATCAAAACTCATTAACAATTTACTACGTAGGTACAGAAACAATTAATTTAAATTATATTTTATACTACGTGTTACTGTTAATTTAATACATATTTTATTTAAATTTTAATGAGTCTTTTCTAAATAAGTATTATTGCCCGACAGTTTTTTACTATCTACATAAATGTATATCATATTATTTTATAGTTTGTAATATAGAGATACCGGTAAAAAATGTTTTGGCATATTATTACTGTTACAACTTTTTTTTTATAATAAATCGATATTTAGTTATAATTTTATAAGCTTATTTACATTTTAGAAAAATTTGAACCACTCCATCTAGAAAAATAATTGAATGTACAAGTTTTGTGATTGTAAAAATTATTTATATCTTATCTAAATCATATCCTGGAATTTGTTGTGCTCTTGAATTTGCACCTGCACGAGAACGATTTTGCGAACTTAGCAACGTCCGGATGTTTTGGTGTGGTCAAATAATGTGTGTAAAAATCTGAGTTTATGTATGTTGATTTTTCAAACACGACAGACAAATACATTTTTAATACATATACCCAGATAACAATTTCTCAACTTCAATGTTGTTAGAACTTTATAACTAAGTTTCATTAATAATATTATATATTTTATGTTAGCATAAATTTTTAGAAATATTTTAAGTATAACATTTAACATACAACATTTTCAAAATGTTTCAAATTTATTATTTTGAATTTAATTTAATGAGAACATTTCAACAACATTTAATTGAGAACGTAGAATAACATTATTTTAAGTATATTCTTACAATATTCACATCAAACTAATTATGTAACTTAAAAAAGTAATACTCGAAAAATGTTTTGAAAATAATAAATCAATAAAGTAGAATAATGTTTTGAATTGTACATACAAAAAATGTTGTTCATTTTTCTATCCCAAAAGTGTTGGTTTTCGAAACTTTGTTCATAGTATGCGCTCTGGAAGTATCTTCTACTCCAGAGGAGTATGCAAGTGCATAAATGCGTATGAACAAACGGAAATTAAAGCTGCAAATTTTATTATGGGGCCGTGCGGGTGTTAAAAGGTACATTATTTAAATTGAGGAACATATCAACATTTATGTTTAACAACTCAAAGAGTATCAATCAGAAATAAACGCATGCAAAAAGTCGGGTGGTGAGGTTTGAAAAAATATCATAACTTTAGTATTGTTGTTTATCAATATTTAATGATAAGTACATTATTGGTAATAATAATATTTCGTGGGGATGTTCTCTTCGCAGCGAATAGCCCGACAGCAAGTAGTCCGGTGGCGAAATGTCCTAGACCCGTATTTGAAATAATTTTTGAATACAAAAAAAATATATTTTTTAAAAGTATATATAATTATGAAATAATTTATATTTTATTCAAATAAAAGCCCGTCAGTTACATTTTATGAACATGATTAGCTCAAAAAATTAATTAATAGACTATTTTAATTTGACATTTCGTATCCCTCACAAGTCGTCGTCGATCATAAACAATATTTTTGTACAATTATTAATCATTGACATTTTCCTAGTAAATAGCGAGCAATAAGCCATTACCCAATAACAAGAATGCCCCTCTAAACATTACAAGTAGATATTAAGAACTACATTTTCGTCTTTCATAAATTCAATTACGAATCATATAGTATAGTGTATTCTGAACAATCTACACAATCTAATCAGTACTGAAAAACAATGTATAGGCGTATATCTAAACAATCTACATCATGGTCGTCGTCGATGATGAACTGTTTCATGGGAAATATTATATGGGTAAAAATAGACAAAAACCAACATTGATAGTCCAGTTGAATACTGTTATTCATATACTTTTACTCAAATACTTAACAACACTGCTAATAGGTACCAAGAAAGCTCACTCTATACACGTATTGAGCTTATAATATAATATATAATCGCAGCGACGTGCGCATAGCATAGACAATTATTAATTTTGGTTCACGCGAGTATTATTCATTATAATAGGTTTTGAAAATCCTTCCAATTTCTAAGAAACATTCAATTAGTTGTTTCCAAATATCTACCTATCAGCTGTTAACATTATTCTGATGAATTATTTTGGACACGGCGACTTTATTACTCATTGTCTTTTTATCACAATTTTGGTTATCCACCGTGTACCACCGTGCAGTTCATTGATACACTCATGCTTAAAGTGTGTGCACTTGTGTACATTTTCGTTCTTGAAACAGAGAAATGATCATTACAGACAACAAAACTACGTAAGTATTAAATTATTCAATAATTTTATTGTATTATTTATTTTCTGTAACCATAATTATTATTTATATTATAAATATGCAGTACCTGAAAATAAGTTTGTAAAAGTCTTAAATTTCATGACTGACTTAAAATGTCACAAATCGAACTATTTAAATAGCAATTATTATTATATAAAAATATATATAATATATAAATATTATAATTTCTTGAGACTAGTGATTTTAGGTGTTATACATACCTACCTAGGAATTTTCTATATGGTAATAATAAATATATTTAAATGCATTAATTTGTTTCACAGACATCAAAACTCTGAATGTTGATTGGTATTAAAGATATTGGTGATAGCACAAGGCGTTTAATGTCAAAAATGTTTGTCGATGAAGTTCTTTGTAATTACTCATTGTTAGGATTCAAGAAAAAAAAAGAACTTTTCACAACTATCCACCTACCGTTTATTAATTGGTAAATGGAAATGTATTTTTTCATAATACTGTAATCATAATAATTTATAAATATAACATTTAACTTATTTAGCTCCCGAATGAGATGAAAACTTTAAAGTGGTAACTGCGAATTACATGATGATTATTAATTACATTTAGTGCCGTATACAGGAATTTTTTATGAGGAGGGGATATTATAATAATTACATATTATAGTCAATTTATAAACAATAACACAAGATATTTAAAATATAGAAAATGGGTCATTTAAATCTGTTATTTAATTACTGTATTAAACTCAAAATAACTACAACATTTTACATTTTCCAGTTTCCATCTTAGGGGGGGGGGGGGTCGAACCTCCTAAATCCCCTGTGTCTACTTTCCTGATTGCATTACATTAGAAAAATGTATCACAATATTCATAAAATAAATTGAGTATTGATTTATATTACTTAAACGATTACAGTAACCTGTAACCAAATAAGACTGTTTACAGTATTTTTTGGGCTGTAAATTATAATATTATGTTTTTCTTTTTATTTTATGACTCATATTAATTATTATCATACACTAAACTTATTTATAAATCTTGTCGGCTTGTCCATATATAATAATACAATATATCAAAATTGCAATAATATAATCATTCAGATTTCAGTTAACTAGTATTTTTACTAGGTATCAAGCATTTCCATTATATTATTATACATACTATTGAATATCCTTCACTCAATACAATATTCATTTTATATTACCAATATTTTTCTCTTAGATTGCTAAAAGGCTATATTTCTAAATACTAATTATACTATGTTTCAGACACCATAAGACTTAATCCTAAGTTCCAGAATAAGTTGGACAAAGAAGTTGATGTACCATTGGCCACATGGTTATCCCATGCGAAGTTTCGCATTCAGTCATGACCTTCAGTTAAAAAATATGTACCAAAATAATATTATATAAATGTATTTATTTTTATATAATAAAATACATAATATTTAAAATTCAAATGTTTTATTTATCTAGTTAGCCTATTCCTTATTATTATTACAGAGCCGAAAAATGTTATATGCATAAATAAATAACCTATTCCTGGTATTTTTAGTTTCGATAAGTATAGGTATCATACATTTATACCTATACAATATACATAACAATGTGTGTAATATCTTTACCATATTGTTTTAGTTTTAACACATAAATAAAATAACTATTTAACATCAATATCAATATATTACTAATTTGTATTTATTGGCATTAGTAAGTAAATAAGGAACATATAACTTATATACATATTTTAGGTAAACTATTTATAAAATGTTGAATTTACAATATTCTTGAAAATAAATAAATATAACATTTCAAAAATTTTTAATTTATTATGTTCTTAAAACATTTTAAGTATAATATTTTAAACATGTTATATTCATAATATTCTCAAAACGTACAAAAAGCGGACCATTAATAAAGTGAGAACATTTTAAGAACGTTTGAATAATATTGTTGAACTCCAGTTAAAATGTTAATATAAACTTAATATTACAATCAAAATGTTGTATGAAGATTCTTAGAATATAAATTTGTTATCTGGGATTATATTATATTTTACATGTAATTTTTTGTCAATATTCGCTGTTCAAACGCTTATAAAAAAAAATTGTGCCTATGGATTTTAATAATTTTTGAATGACTTTAAGAACTACTTCTGTGGAATCTTCTATTAAATTTTTAAGTATTTTGTACGAGCCAAATTTTTTTTATCACCGATTATAAAAAAAAAATGTAAAAAAATCGAATATTTTAAATGCCTATAAGTGGCTTAAAAATCAATATAATGTTTTGAAAAAAATATGACATAAAGGAAATACCAATCTTAACAACTGGTAGAAATTTCAAAAATCAGCGACTTATACTTTTTGAATTATAAAAAATATTTAAAATCGTTTGAGAATAAATCGCTATTTTATGCAATTTCGTAAATATTTAAATTTCAAACAGTCATAAAATTTTTTCCTCTAATTCCGGTAGAAATTTTTTTAAAGATTTTGGAAGAGTAGCTTATAGATAACCTCGTGTTAAAATTTTGAACCTTAAGTATGAACAGAAAAAATTTTATGAATTTTTATCTACAAAATAACTTGCAAATTATCGTGATTTTTACATATTTCGTATAAATTGGAACTTTGAGCACTTATAAAAAAAAATTGTGACTTACGATTTTAGATTTTTTTTTATCAGTTAAGGAACAACTTATAAGAAACCTTGTATTAAATTTTCAAGATTTTCTGGGCAGCCAAAAAAATTTTATCGTTATTTAAAAAAAAAATACTTAAAAAAATTGAAAATTTCAATTGTCTATAAATAGCTCAATAAAAGTCAAAATACTTTGAAAATTTAATGGTGTATAGAAAACGCTAATCTTAACATTTGGTGTTTCAAGTATTTACATCGATTAGTTTTTGAGTTATAGCAAAATAAAAATAAAAATTTGATTATGTCGAAAACTGGTTTTGCGTAAAAACTCTCGGTTTTCCCAAAATTTTTTAGGGTTTTTCCCGTCGCATTTAAAAAATATTGAAAATTTTTTAGTTTTGACCCCCCAAATTGAGTACCAAATAGATTCACTTTCCTTTCAGAAAAGTTGCTACATAAGGCAATCGAAGCATTTTTACTGCCCCAAATCGTGTCGACAGACACAAAAAAAAAAAAAAAAAAAAAACACATCATTGTAAAATCAATACATTCTTCACTCCGTTCAGAATCTAAAAAAATAAGGAAAAAGAAATACACTACGGTCATCAATATGGTTTTCGGTACGAATAGGAGACACAACGAAAACAGCGTACTGAGTAAAAGCGTATGCTCTTACCCGCGGTGACGACGACGCGTCATGGTACAGCGGTGGTCCTTGATGAGGTATGGGAAGCGGGCGAGAGTAAGAACCCGGGGACGAATGCGTATTCGCTTGTTCATAGAATATCTTAACGGAACAGCGCGGGCGAGTTGGCGGGATGCCGGCCGACGGGAAAAATTACTCATTCTGTGCGCCGTATAGGTGGTGCCGAGTGGAGACCGATCGCGGCCGCGAATACGAAATACACCCTTGCCTGGCAGACACGATGACCGATAACGCACATGATAATATAATAATATATCGTCTGGCCCCTGCATTATTACATACGTCGCGCGGACCGTAATTCGCTCGTCAGCCGGGCAACACTCGGGGGAGTGTTCTTTACGCGGGCGTGCGTGCGTGTCTGTTCGTACCCGTCAGCAGCGGAAACGATGGACGAGAAGGAGAGTCACATGCAAGTGCTGACGGTACATGACAATAATATAATATAAGAGAACACAAGACAAGACGAAGACGCGACGCCACCGAGGACGTGTGTGTATGTGTGTGTGCGTGTGTGTGTGTGTGTGTGCGTGTGTGTGTGTGTGCGTGTGTGTGTGTGTGCGTGTGTGTGTGTGTGTGTGTGTGTGTGTGTGTGGGTGAGTGTAGTGGGCGATGGCCACTTGATCGGCTCTCTATCGAGGCCGTGCGGCTGACGATCGTACAAGGCCCGTCGAGAACGATGATTAAGGGACAATGGATGAAGAGGTTGAGCGGCGTCGGAGGCGGTCGTGGTGGTGGTTACGACGACGACTACGACAACGTAGCCCGTCCGACTCGGCCCAACCCCACGCTTGCAAGTGTGCATGTGTGGATATGTTTGGGTGTACGTGTATGTGTACGTGTGTTTGTGTGTGTGCGTGCCTACGTCGGCGAATTACATACGCCTTCTCACGTATTTACACTCGTCGCCGCCGTAGCCTATCGTTGAGCAACGGCGTTCATTCCGACACAAGGCGGACACATACTCGTATACGCGTCATGCCATAAAAACTGTCAATTTAGTCCGATTCGGTACCCTTCACATCTTCGTATAACTCGTAAAATTACATATATATATATATTTGTATGTGTGTGGGTGCGCGTTTATCGCACATCCTATCCCTGTCGCGAGTGCTCGACGATGCGTCCGTCCACTTGTTAGGTCAAAAGAAATAATGTGCAGTCCGTCTAGTCGTCACTTGTGCCGAGTGTACTGAATATATTGTTACGATACATTATGCACCGCGTGCGACGACGATCCTCGGGGAACACGAACGGTTCGAGTGCATCGCAAAACGAGTGCATAGACGTGAAAAATACGACCGAGCGCGTACTGCGCGCATTGTACGGCAATATGGTGCATACGGCGTGGGCGGCGCGAGTGAAAATAATGTAATGACGGTTACGTAATGAAACATAACGCGCTTTAAGGACTTAAATTTTGTTTAGTTTTTTTCATCGCCGTCGTGCGTAATACGTCACATTAATACTGACGTATCGTTTCTCGAGGCGTGGATGGTGACAATGCAATTGTGCCGCGATTTATTATACGTAGACCCACTGCGCACATTGTGCATTTGTGCATCGAGGCGAGTGCAAATAACATTGGTGCATATAATGGGGGAATGCCAGGGGATGCTTAGCCCCCCTAAGTTCTCCATTACCACTCCCAGTTGGTTTCGAGGATTATTTTGCGTTTATAAGAATAGGATTATTCCAGTTTACATTTCATAGGTTAATGCATTTATATCACGGACATACAGTGTATATACGTACGATGCTCATGTATGAATACAGTATGAGTGTTTGATATATGGGTTTGTTGATACCTATTTGTAAGGCATGTGATATCGTGGCGACGGTCAAGTTTATTTTTAGTATTTATTGCTGGGATACTATTTAGGATTTAGTTTACCGTCAATTGGTTTATTGATAATAATGACGTTTATTATTAATATTTAGTGATTTTTAAAATATATAAAAACTGCTACATTTATAATCAAATGGTAAGAGTGAAGCATATTGTGTCAGGTAATTGTAGAGGAGTGTGGGGTGCTTGGCTCCTACGGTGCACCTTGATGTGAATAATTTTAGCATTTACAAACTATAGACTGAATGTGCTCTTATGGCAATCAGAGAAGGATTTACCGTCAAGCAAAAGTAGTAAATGCTTGAGGAAGCACATTTTTGAGAGGAAGACAGATTTATTATGTTGATAACTTTTATTTATTTTTTTTTTTGGGCATATCGATGGTTCAATATTTTGATACCCATATCGTTGTTCACCTACAAAGTTTAGTTTACATTGTTATTTTCGTTGTTTAAAATGTATTTAATAATCAATAATCATTTTACGTGCGGTCTTCGTCGTGTGCACACCTCGAGCCTAAATGGATCAAAATTATACTTAAAATTTCACCACAACGCCAGCATTTCTTTCCATAGAATAAAAACAAAACTCGCTATATGCAGTTCTTCTTTTTGTGAAAATGTATTAAAATATTATAGCATAATATAATATAATATTACTATTTTGTTGAAACGTCGCCGTTATCGTTAAAACGGCCTTATCGTTACCGTCTCACGCGTGTCGTATTATCGCGCGCTGCGCGTGTGTTGATTTCTAACTTTGACCGTGCATCGTTGAAAATTTAATTATAATTTAATTATGCCACAATCTACATCTACTACGTCGCCTATGTCATCGTCATCAACAGCGAATTCTACTATCTCAAATGATAGCCACAACGGCGGCCACAACAACCAACAATTATTAGGGCAGATATTATAAACATGGAAGCTCCTGTGTCTACCAGTTGGGAAAAAGCACAATCAAAGGAAAACAAAAGAAATCACTCCAGCTCCTCCGAACCCAGTTCATCCAATATACAAAATAGAAATAATAAAACCAAAAAATTATTCATTTCTACAAATCGTTTTGAACCACTTTCACATGTTGATTCTGAATCCACGCCTCTAATCGCTACTCTTAGCGAACCTATCAGTAACCAAACGGAAAGTAATATCATTAATCAAATGGAAACTAAAATATAGTTGGGAGGAAGGCGAAGTAGAAGAAGAAGAAGAAGAAATGGAAACTAAAAACATCGGAATCAAAAATTCACTTCCACCACCAATATTTGTTAAAGGCACTATTGATTTTACAGACCTGTGTACAGAACTTGTTGAACTGATCGGCGTAGATAACTTCTACTGCAAATCATCAACTGATAGATTAAAAATAATGACAATTAACCCGACGCTCACAGAGCACTAGTTCGTTTCTTACGTGAGTTAAAAGCTGAGTTCCACTAATATCAACTTAAAGATGACAAACTATTGCGTGTTGTCATTCGTAATCTGCATCCAACTACATCGACTGACCTGATTAAATCCGAGCTTGAATTTCGTCTATTTGAAGTCAGACAAGTTACAAAAGTCTTACACAAAATTAACAAATATCCGTTACCTCTATTTTTTGTGGATCTTGAACCTACCGACCAGTCCAATGGTATTTATAAGATTAAATCACTCCTCCACATAAAAATAAAAGTGGAAGAGCCATATAAGTCGAAGACCATCAGTCAGTGTACCAACTGCCAGAACTATAGTCACACTAAATCCTACTGCGGCTACCCGGCTCGCTGTGTCTGCTGTGGTGACCATCACTCATCGTCTAACTGTCCAAAGTCTCGTGATACTTCTCCAAAGTGCGCTCTCTGCTCTAGTGACCACCCGTCCAGTTACAGCTCCATATACAGGAACCTTCAATTTCGTAAAAACCCGAAACCAAGTATCTTTCTATCAGATAATATAAATAATAAGAATACGCATGTACAAGTCAGTCACCCAGTGATAATTACCCCAGTTAATCCATCCGTCTCACCACTAACCTACGCTCAAGCCACCCCCAACTCCCATTTTAATAATACAGTTCCTATTAATCCACCAGATATAAATAAAATAATGTCATCTTTCATCGATGACTTCAAACAACTAATAAATCCTCTAATTGCCTTACTTATAAAAGTAATATCAAGTCTCCTAGACAAAAAATAACACGTTTACAGATAAATCTCTCTTAATTTTATTATTTAATGCTAATGGGCTAAAAAATCATATAAATGAGCTACAAACCACACTTTATGAGAAACGTATTGATATTGCCCTAATAACTGAAACGCATTTCACTCAATTTTTTCACATTTATACTCCTGGTTATAAAATAATAAAAACTAACCATCCGGACAATACTGCGCATGAAGGTGTTGCCATCTTCGTTAAAATCACAATAGAATTTCAAGTTTTTCCTGACTTCTGTCAGGACTTTTTACAGTCTTGTGCTATATTAATAAAATTAAAAAATATTCCTGTTGCAAACCACCTGACTCTTTATCATCCTACAGACTAATTAGTCTATTACCTTTTTTCGCCAAAATATTAGAGAGACTTTTACTTAAACGTATTCTTCCCATCATTCATAACAGTAAAGTCTTACCTGAATACCAATTCGGCTTTCGAGCACAACACTCAACAACTCACCAGGCACACAGAGTTGTTGACGCAATCTCATTTGCACTCGAAAAAAAGCTTTTCAGCCCTTATGCATTCCTGGACGTCTCGCAGGCGTTCGATAGGGTGTGGCATGCTATTTAAATTAAACAAATTTCTTCCCCCGATTTACTACTTCTTCATAAAATCATAACTTACCGACAGACACTTTCAAATCCATTATGGTTCTTCAGACTCCAAAATAGAATGCATCAGAGCTGGTGTTCCTCAAGGAGGTATCCTCTCCCCAGTTTTATTTAACATCTTCACATCTGACTACCCATAACACTATAGTAGCAGACTACGCAGATGATAAAGTTATAATTTCAACTAATGCTGACCCTTTCATACCTTCGTCTAACCTCCAAAGTCACCTTTCATTAATGGAAGATTGGTATATAAAATGGAGATTTAAAGTCAATCAAACTAAATCAGTCCACACAACCTTCACCCTTAAACAAGCCCAATGCCCGGATGTAAACATCTATGGCATACAAATCCCTCAATCTCAGACTGTAAAATATCTCGGCCTAACCCTCGATCGCTGACTCACTTGGGCTCCCCACATTAAAGCTAAAAAACTCGCCTTAAACGCACGCCTCCGAATGCTCAAATCACTTATCTCCAACCACCACTCCAAACTAAAGGCAAAACTTCAAATTTATAAATCCCTTATTAAACCTATGTGGACATATGGCCTCCAACTTTAGAGTAACGCAAAAAAATAAAATTTAAATAAAATCCAAATTGTACAAAATAAAAGCCTACGAATCATTACTAATGCCCCATATTACATTACTAATCTATCTCTCCATATGGATTTAAAAATTAAAACCATCCATGAAGAAGCCATTACTTCAAAAGATATCATTCCAGATTCTACTCACATCCGAATCCCCTTATAGCTAACCTATCCACTCTTTCAATACCTGGTGATCCCCCAAGACGATTATAGAGAAAATGGTACAGAGATCTGCTAATTCATTAAAGCTAAATAAATATTAATATAATCAACAGGAAGTGTCATCACTGTGTGACTTCTTCCTTCAAATCTGTTCATATTATCATACTCTCAGCAAATATTCTTATTGTATCTTAGGGCACAGATTGTTTATGACTTGTAAAAAATAAAAATAAATAATCAATAATAAAGTATATTACCAAAATTGTTTAGGAGTGGGTAAAAACAAGTTGTCTTTATTATACAATAGCTAATATTTAGTAGCTTTGAACAATTAATATAAAAATATAATATACTTAATACATATTACGATTATATATTATGTTAAATTTCTTGTACTATACAATATCACTATTCTTCGTACAATTCGTATGAAGAAATATTTTATTTTCAATTAAATTCTACTCTTGTATATTTATCTATAAAATTGTAGTTCAAAAGTATTGTTTTTAAAATAAATAGTTGATCGTATAAACGTATACTTGAAATTATAATATGATATAATTACCAAATTTCTTTACGTCTTTAATTTTATATCAAAACAGTGTTTTTGCTTTAGCTACTCAATAAATTTACCATGATCTTTTAAATTATTTACTTAAAGTAAAATATATACTATAATTATTTAAATGGTAATGGAAACAATATTACTGTCATATTTTTTTTCAAATTATGTGGTAAAATATAAATTTAAATATACGATTTCGTAAATTATATTTAGATTTATGCTGTTTATTTGCATTTTCGATAAACATTATCATGATACGAATGAAATTGTAAACTAATTTATCGGAATTGTTTTGTATTTATAATTTTATACTACAAGTTTTCCATATACGTTAGTACGTATCTTATCATTATTACCTATCTTATTCATATTTGGTCTTTTTTTTACTTTTGGATAAAATTATTTAAAATTTAAATATAGATATAACGTATTGAATGCAAACTATATATTTAATCATCACACGTTTAATGGACTCCTGAATATTTTTCAAAAATAAATTACAATTTAATAATATTTTTACTTACACTCATTAATATATTAAATAATAAACGTATATATATATGTATACATTTATTACCAATAGTTTAAAAATTGATAACCTTAAAAGAAAAATTTTCTTTATAAATATCGCATAAAAAACATTAATTTTAAAACCTATATATTTATATCAGCGTTTCTAAATTAAGAGGTCATGATCGCTTTTTAATTCGCTGACAGTTTTAATTAGGTCGCCAATAAATTTAAAATTATTAAAAATTGTTTGTAAAATATATATTAAAAACAAAATCAAAGTTGTGCGTAATGCAACTACTACTACTACTACTACTATTCTTTTAATTTTTAATGCGAAAACATATTTTAAAAATAAAGAAAAATATTTGAAAGTGTTGTTAAAAGTGTTGCACCTAAAATATTAATATAAAAGACTAAATGAAAAACGTTAAATAACTTAATAACGTTATTATAGTATTATATGGAAATAACTCTTGACTACCGGGAAAAAGATTATTAAAGAATTAGGGGACTTTATAAAAATGTATGTTCAAAGTATAATATGTGTATAGTAACAAGTTATGAAAAATGATTATTAAATAAAATGCTACTTGGAATTGATGATTTGAACAATAACTAAAATTTGTAATTATATTATATGTTTGTAATGTATACTATCTTGTGATACATTGTAAAATATAAATATTTTTTTTTATCGTAAATAAAAATTCAGTATGTTTTTTTCTGATTTTAAGATTTTATCAAGGCAAAGAATGCATTAGTGTTACAATGATGTTTTTTTGTTTTTTTTTTTTTTTATGTAACAGTTGTCAATAAGTAAAATATGACCATTATGCCTCATACATTATTTTCATGTTTATATTCATTCAAAGTTGGCACCAACAATGATACTTTTAAAATACTTTTTGACTTTTATATCCGATTCTTTGAAATGTTCATAATTGTGCTATTTCACCACTCAAAACCGTTTAATGAAAAACAATCATCATCGTTAAACCTATATTTATTATTACAAACACTAAAAGAATTAAAATTGTTAATAGTATTACAAATCTTTATCTTTATTTTCAGGGTATATTCACTAAATTAAATTTAAAAAAAGTACACAACTTAAATTGTATTAATTGACTATAGTTGATCTATTTGATGCATATACTATTAGTGGGTCGTTATTGCTGTAATCTGGACAAAATAATAAATACATCGGCGGAGCAAGTATATAACCATGGATCCTGCGTTAAGCGCGTTGAATGATTCTCAAACGTGCTTAATATACAAATACATTATATTATATCAGTTTTAAATTTTTATCTGAAATCCACTTTACGTTCTCAAAATTATATTCGATCACACTATTAAAACTGATTTAGTTACTTAATTACAGAGGCGTGTCTAGGACCAAAATTCAGGATAGGCCTGGTTATAAAAATAATTTGGGCTTTTTCCAAGAAGCTCTTAAGAATTGCCGATAAATTTTACGATCATTAATTTTATTTAAAGAAAAATAATTATATTGTTTACAGCAAAAAATATGATCGATAAAAAATATGGTTACACAATTGCTTACGCAGTATGTTGATGTACTTACATTTTACATTCAGTATTCAGTGTGCTTATATAAATATAATTTTAAAATAAATGTTTTGGGTATACTTAAAGGCTAAAAATCAGGGTAGGCCCGGGCCTACCAGGCCTACCGCTGGACACGCCTCTGCTTAATTATCTTCTTCTTCTTCTTCTACTTCGCCTTCCTCCCAACTATTTGGGGTCGGCCACCCTTGTCCTACACCTCCACTTTACTCGGTCAATCACATCTCCTCTACACACACCGACAGCCCTCATGTTATTCTCCATAGTCCCCAACCATCTTTTTTTTGGTCTTCCTCTTCCTCTTTTCCCTTTAACGTCCATCTTCATAACCACTCTTACTGCATTCGTTTCCTCTCGCCAAATCACATGCCCAAACCATCTCAGCCTATTTTCTCTCATCTTGTCCAAAAATTGGCGCTACACCAACACTACCTCTCACGTATTCGTTCCTTATTCTATCTTCTCTTGTCACTCCACTCAACCATCTAAGCATTCTCATTTCCGCGACACTCATACTTTGTTCTATTCTCCTGTTAACCGCCCAACACTCTGAACCATACAGCATAGTTGGTCTCACAACACTTTTATAAAATTTACCTTTCAGCCTCATTGGAATTCTCTGATCGCATAACACGTCCGATGCTTCTCTCCATTTCATCCAACCGCACTTAATCCTATGTTTTACATCCATGTCAAAGCCCCCGTCCTTTTTAACAAAAGATCCAAAATATTTAAAGCTCTCGACTTCACCTATCACATCACCATGTATTGTCATTGGTCTCCTCATTCCTTCAACTTCTTGGTCTCTTTGTTCAAAATTATACTCTATATACTCTGTTTTATTTCTACTAATTCTCAATCCCTTTTCTTTGAGGGCTAGCCTCCACTCATTTAACCTTTTATTGACAACTTCCAGGTTCTCTCCTACCAAAACTATATCATCCGCAAACATCATACACCATGGTATCTCACCCTGTATCTCCTTTGAAACCTCATCCATTACCATTGAGAACAGGTAGGGGCTTAGAGCTGACCCCTGGTGCACACCTACTCCAATACTGAAACCTTCTGATACTCCACACCGATTCTTGACACTAGTACTCGACCCTTCATACATATCCTGGATCAAATTAACATACATTTTTGGGACATTTTTTCTCATTAATGCCCACCTTAAAACTTTCCTTGGCACCCTGTCATACGCCTTTTCTAAATCTATAAACACCATGCATAGTTTTTTATTCTTTTCTCTGTACCTCTCTACTAATTGCCTAACACAAAATTAAGCCTCTGCTTAATTATACCTCTTGATATTTATAACAATTCTATAATTCTTCAACATATTGTACTGTCTTATGTTTATTTTATATTAGTTTTATTTAAAAAAGCACTCGATTGTAGGCAGTGGCGTACATTTAATCTTGTTCTGGGGGGAGAGGGTTAATAAAAATAACCAATACAAAAACATTATTTTTAAAACTACCCATTTTCGTACAAAACAAATAGATATAAATATTAATAGGTAAAATAACATAGCGTAACAAAGTAACTATGAATATATTACGTGTCATCAATAATACTCAATACTACAATAATGTTGTTATCTATTATATATATTTGTAATTTTTAATAACATAAATAATATTTTATTATTATATACTTTTATTTATTATTATTTCTAAAGACATTATTAAGTTTGATGATATTACTAAATAAAATAATCAATAAAAATTCACTAAGCATAAGGTGTACTGGTACTTAGGTACCTACATTTACATCGAAATTTAACACGGATAATGTTTAGTATTTAAATTTTACTGTAGTAGTCGTATGCAATACCCAATATGTACGCATGTAAAAACACCTAATACCTATATCATGAAATTCTACATAAGTACTTTTTAAACAATAATTAAATAATTTTGAAGCATTATATGTATAATTAATAATATTTATTTATTAAGCAAACAAAACAAACAAAATACAAGTTATAAACAAAGCATTAAATTAGGTTTGCAAGCTCATCCAAATAAGCATAGATATGCTTATAAACGGATGAGCTGGGTTCATGTTATGAGTAGGTATTAAAAAGTATACAAGAAAAGTTAAACATTTAGAGTACTTAAATTATTTTAAAAAGTGAATATTTATGACCAGGATAAAATAGTGTTAATATGTTTTTTATAGTTATTAAAATTATAAAAATTAGTTAAATTTATGTTATATTTACGAAGTAACAGAATTCTTTTAATTATTGGACTCTGTGTTCCAAAATTAGTATAATTACGTGGCACAATTATATTACAGTTGTTTTTTAATCTAGTATTATAATAATGTAAAGACTGAAATGGACCTATATTCACTTTAAATATATACAATAAAACCGCCCTCTCATAAACTTAAATAATTGTTCAGACTCTTAATTCTGAGTAAATTAAGCAAGTTGGATACAATTTTGGTTTTCCAAGTATAGTTTTAATTGTTAAATTAATAGTATTAGATAAAATATTAATATGTGTGGAGTATGTGCATCCCCATATTGAAATACCGTACGAGAAAACAGATTGCACAAGCGCTAATAGATAACTCTAAGAGTTTTAATATCTAACATATTTTTGAGCAATCGGAATTTATATAATAACATTCTAAGAATATTATTTACATGATAAATATGTTCAACAAATTTTAGTCTATGATCAAATTTTACTCCAAGATATTTAATACAATAAACTCTATTTAAAGGTAAACATTCACAAAGATTATCCAAATATTTACATTTATAAGAGTGCACGCACAATGAGAAATCAGTATTTTTAATATGAGAAATATTTGTAATATTAAAGACAACATATTTAGACTTGAATAAATTTAGCTGTAAATTATTATTATCGCACCAGACTTTTAACCAGAATAATTGTATCGTCCGCATAACAAAAAAATTCAGCATCAAGCTTTATATTTAAAAGCCCGTTTATGTATATGATAAATAAGACAGGGCCAAGTACCGTACCCTGACGTACTGAGAAACAATTTATCTTTGCAACACTAAGTGATCCGTCTATTCTTACTTGTTGAGGTCTGTCAGAAATAAATGATTTTATTAAATTGAGAGCATTGCCTCTAATACCACAGTATTCTAATTTTTTAAGTAACAAATTATGATTTACGGAGTCAAAAGCTTTTTTAAAATCTAGAAAAATGCCAAGGACTTTACATTTTTTATCTAAATTATCATGAATAAAATTAGAAGTTTTAGATAAAGGATCAGTATTTGACATATTAGAGCGAAAACCAAATTGATTTGATGAAAAAAATTTATGTTTGTCCAAAAACGACATTAATCTCGATTTTATACATTTCTCAAATATTTTTGAAACCGTTAAAATTAAAGCAATAGGTCTGTAATTTCCTCATTGTTTTCTATCACCGGATTTAAACAGTGGTATAATTATAGTTTTTTTGTAGTTAGAAGGATATTTTCCTGTACTAAATGATCTATTAAAAATAATTGACAATGGAAAAGAGATAGAGTCAGCTGTTTTCTTTAAAATATAGTTTGATAAATCATTATCATAAAAAGAGGATTTTTCTGGTATTTTCTTTATTAACCTAGAAATTTCGGTAGGGTTAATCAGATCTAAGAGAATTGAATTATTAATATGACAGTTTTTATTCATATCATTCCAATATAATTTTTTAAAATTATTTATATTAATATCGTTAAAAATATTATAACCAACATTAGCATAATAATCATTTAGTTCATTTAAAATACATTTAGTAGAACTACTTTCAATACAATCTATAGTAGTTTCCACGTTTTTGGTTGAATATGTTACTTCATTTATTAATTTCCATGTATTTTTAATATTGTTATTAGATAAATAAAATTGGTTTTTGTAATAAATAATACGAGATTTTCTGATTAATGAGTTTAATAAGTTCCTGTATTTAATGTAGTGTTTTTTTAGTGTAAGATCAAAAGGGGCTTTTTGTTTTTTTAAATATAATTTATGTCTATTATTAATTGAGACCAGAAGTCCATTTGTAATCCAAGCTTTATATTTTTGCGATTTTTTAATTTATTTATTTTTGGATATAATAAATTTTTAGAGGAACTGATAATAAATTCATTAATTTTACCATTAAATTTATCTATTTAAATATCAACATCACAGTCTAAAAGAAATTTATACCAATTAAATGAAAAGATTAACAGATTAAGGTAAGAAAAATTACATTTAAGTTTATTAGAATTAATAAGTGTATCATTATTAATATTATTTTTTTTCAATAAAATTTACATTGTTGATACTAATAGCTAAACTATAGTGATCTGTTATATCAGTCTGAATAATATACGATGACAAATTTGAAATATCATTTATAAAAATATGGTCTATACACGAATTTGATACATCAGTTACTCTCGTATAGTTATTAATACAAGATACAAAACCAACTGAGGCTAAGATATTTAAGTAATCAGAAACATCACCAGAATTATCCAATATATTGATATTCATATCACCACATTTTATAATTACCAGAAATATTAGACAAATAGTCATCTAAACCAACCAAAAAACTATTTATAGTTAGGGAGGGTGATCTGTATAAACCAATTACTTTATATGATTTTAGGTTATAATTAAAAGTTAGTTCTAAAGAGTTACATCCAGGTATTATATTTAAAATAACATCAATAATAATTATATTGTCTTTTATAAAAATCGAGACACCATCTGCTTTATTTAGTGTGCCTAAAGAGTGAAAATATTTATAACCATCAATGCATATATTTTAGTTATCATTTAGTCAAGTTTCAACCAGAACTATTATATCAGATGCATGAGAGGTAGTTTTTAAGTATACTTATTAATTAATTTAGGTAGTATATCAATTTTTTCACATTCATCTATATTACAATCTCAACTATAGGACGTAAGTAGTAAGTACATTATATATAATTATAAGCAGCGTTAGGAACAGATAACAAAAAAATCATCTGGATAAAGATAAAGATAACAACACTAAATTTTATCTAAGATACAGATAAAAGAAAAAATATTTTATCTAGATAAATAACAGATAATTATAAAAATTAAAATTAAAACAACTAGGTATTTAAAAAAAATATATATAACGTCATGCAAGTATACTATATAATATGTTTATTTTCGACTTAATTAATTATATCATGTTATGTATCACCAAACATTAATTTCGACACGTATTATATAAGGAACCAATAAGAGCCAAGGGAGTTACAAAGGTATAAATAAAAACGGGAGAAGTCACCCTGCTAGGTGTCGAGTGGACCAAAAACAAAACACACCTAGTTTATAATATTTTTATAAATAACATTTATTACAAGTTAAAATAAATTAAAATATATACTTCAAATCAAATTATAACACTTTTAAAAATTAATATGAATTAAAAATATTATTAAAAATTAAAATAATACAAGATAATGATAACTCACAAGTCACATTATATAGGTATATTTTAAGCTGGTTTAGAGATAGTTTATAGTCCATAGATTTATGTTATAAAATATAAAACCCGATTTTCACCAACGTATTTCACGTATTGCTCGTCAGACTTATCAATTGTCATTAATATCAGGATATGTCAATGTATTATTATTTATATTAATTTCAGACGTATAGTGAATACGGAAAGAATAGACGGCTGGTTTATCTTTATTTCTCAATGAATAATATTCTATTCTATGGAACTTTGTTTGGGACGGCGGTGGTTATAACTTGTCATCTGTCCTATTATTCGTATTTTAATTATAATTTAAAAATATTTATAAAATTCTGGGAAATAACACTGATCGTGACATATTTCTCGCGACAGTAATATACTAAGATAGGCTATTTATATAAATTAATTAGTTTATTATAAACCAAATATAGAATATTAATTACTAATAACTAATAAATAATAAGTACCTACTAAATAGGAATAATTAATAGCCTTTTCATAAAAACGTCATATATTTTTAGCCCTGGATGTTATTTTACGTACACGCTGTGCCTGAGATAATGAGAATAAAAATTAAACATTTTGAAACAGATCCACCTAATTTTAACCAAAAAATTTATATTGTAAATCTATCTATTTATCTATTTATCTAGATAAGTTAAATTTTTATCTAAAATAAATACTTAGATAACTTATATTTATTTATCTAGATAAGATAAAATATAAAAAAATAATTATCTGGATAATTTATCTAGATAAGTCCTAACACTGATTATAAGTATCATAAATCAATTATAATATTGATATATTGAAAATTAAACAATGTAGATAATTGTGATATTATGACGCAGTAGGTAAACAGGGAAAAATATAGAAATGCTTATGTTTTTAAATAGTAATTTTTAGCAACTATAACCAATTCTATATAGTATAAAATAATCAACAATTATATCGAAAACATTTTACGTAAAGAAAAAAAGTACGAAAAAATAGTTAAAATAAAAATATATGTTACATATTCAATGAGTATTCTTATTAAGAATATAGTGATTTTTCTTTTAAACAAGTACAGCAATATGTACTGACTACTAAATCCAGTCCAAATACTAATACCGATATGATGAGAACCAATTACCAACGATGGACGACTGGTTACGAATTTTCACGATACAACAGTCGCCAGGTGTGTGACTAAAAAAAAAATGTCACCGATTGAATAGATTTCATAAAAAGGAACGATGATTCCTAATTCTAGTATACACATATTTTATATATTATCATTTAAGTAATTATCTTCGTCGCAGAATTGATAGTAAGTCGGTCACCTCTAATTCATATGGTCAAGTTTATCCATAGCTATTTTTTTTTCTATTTGTCCAAAACGATTCAGATATTGATCAACTAATAGATTGTTTTAGTTTTTATTTATTGGAATTAAGCTTAAGTTTTAGATCCAAGTCAAAGAATTATGTACACAAGATATTTTACTGTCTACTATTATATAATATAACAATCAATGTACATTACATTATTAAATACATAATGGTTTTATTATGCAAATAATAACTTATGAATATAAATGTACAACAAATTAATTCAACTTCTGCATTTAAATATTTCTAATAAGCACCTCTAGTCTAAATTATAATAAAATATTCAATAATATATTTTATTAATCTATGTTATTATCAGTATACGAATGATGTAGTATGATGTAAAATTAAAAAGAAAGAGGTATTAAATAATTTACAGGTTTTATTTGAAAAAATATGTTTTATTTTATTTTGATTTAATTTCTTTACAAATGATAACATAATAATTTAATAATATATATAATTTATTATTTCGTTTTACCATAAATATTAATAATGTTCGATGAAATTAGATTATCATAACATGATTAATATGAAATTATATGATTAATATAATTAATCGTTTGAAAAATGCGATAGTTATCATAATCAAATTTCAAATAAAACTTTCTTTTAATTTCACTGACAATAGTAAGTACTATTTTAGAATTTTTCAATTTTTATTTTGTTTAATTTTTAACTAAAACGAGTTAACTGCGTGTAATTAGGAACTATATACACTTTTAACATTTTATGTTTTTGAATTATCATATTATTATTGTGTATGTGTACATGATACAACAAGTATTTGTTTCCCTTGTATATATAAACATATAATATAACTGTGTACCTTGTTTAAAGACTGCATTAAGTAAATGGGTCTGTTATAATATATTTAAAAAAATAAAAGAGCTTGCACTTAAATAAGTCCGTGTTTTTTCATTACTTTCATTGTTTTTATTATATATATATATATATATATATAATTTATTTATGTCAAATAATACTATTTATTATTTAAAAATAAATTAAAACGCTTAATAATCTTTAAATAGTTGTATCGTTTGTCGTTTTTTAATATATTTTATCTATTTATTATTATTATTCTTAAAATAATTTAGTCGAATTTCTTAACATTCTATTTGGGCATACGTAAACTGCGCCCAAATTTATTTCTATGTTAAACAGGTATAATGTAAGCTGCGCCCCGTTTGTAAATTATACAAAACTTTTAACTTATTAAAGTAAATCTATGATGTGTACTTTTCGATCAAAATGTGTTTTTGTCCAAAACCATAGTATTTATAAAAATAATAATACGTTATCGAATAACTATTGTGGTATACGATAACTGATGATTATCACTACATCCGACATAGGTCTGCTAGTACTTTAATCAGTGAAGTCACGATGGCCGAACAATTTGTATCTCAGCGCGAAAAAAGCTTGAAAATAATTTCAAAATTTAAATTTCGAAAAATAAATCGGCCTTTAAGTTCAGGTGAGGTTAAGTGGCGATGTACAGTTAAAACGTGCACAGCATTTTTAAAAACGGTAGGTGATGACGATAGAATCACAGAATAAAATTTAAATCATAACCACGAATCATTAAGTGACCAAAACCTTCAAAAACAATTCGTGACTGGTATTGTGAAACGCAAGGCAACAGAAGACATATGCACCAAACCTAGTAAAATATTTTGTGATGTTATTAAAAAATTGCCGCTAACGGATAATTTACAAGTAAGTGATGTACGTAATATTAAAAGAAATATATATAATGCTAGAAGAAAGACATTGCCTCCATTTCCTAAATCAATTGTAGAAGTTCAATTAATTCTTGACGAACGCGATGTTCAAACCAATAGAGACGAGTTGTTTTTATTAATAAACAACAAGGAGTTAAAATATGTTGTTTTCAGTTGCATTTCTAATTTAAAAGCTCTTGCATTGTCAAAATGGTTGTACATGGATGGTACGTTTTCATACTGCCCAAAATACTTTACACAAATGTTTACAATACATGGTTTTATCAACGGCTATTATATACCACTCGTTATATGTTTACTTTCCGATAAAAGTACAATATCATACACTAATTGCTTAAAATCTATTTGTGAATATAGTTTCCAAAACAATATTACTATATCACCTTCTGATGTTGTAATAGATTTCGAGAAAGCTATTCATTTTGCATGTAAAATTGTTTGGCCTCAGATAAAGATACACGGATGTCGCTTTCATTTAACACAGTCGTGGAATAGAAGTATTCAACAAAATGGTTTGATTAATGACTACAAAGATAAAAACAGCGATATTAGAAGGTGGTTAGTTCAATGCTACGGTTTACCATTTCTAAGCCCTAAAAGTGTGTCTGAGTATTTTGTAAATTATTTAATGGAATCAAAGCCTGACGACGAGAGAATTACACGATTTGCTGATTATTTGGTTGATGTATATATAAGTGAAGAAGCTCAGTATCCACCTGAAATATGGGCTCAAGCATCAGCAGAGTCAACTTTAACCACCAATGCATGCGAGTCGTTTCATTCGCACTTTAATTCTAGTTTTTATACATGCCATCCAAATATTTTCATTTTTATAGAAAAATTAAAAGAAATTCAAATAGAAACGTATATTAAATTAAATAGTATAAATCAACACTTTAAATACCAAAATTCTAAAACCAAAAAAAAACGCGACAAATTACAAAATTTAATTAATAAATATAATAGTGGTCAAACACCAATTTATGAGTATGTATCAACAATATGTTATTATTTGTCCTAATACTATACTTTTTAAAATTATATATATTTTTATTCTATAAACTGATAATAGCCGTATTGAACTAAGTATAAATAAGAAATGTTATTATTTGTTCCAATATTATACTTTTTAAAATTATGTATAATTTAGAAATTGTAATTTTGTAAAATATAGCTTTTAATTTTTAAAATTTTACCACAGCGCAGTTTACATGTTACCTTTTTATACCTGATAAAAGCACGGGCGCAGTTTACATGTCACCTTTTTATACTTGATAAAAACTCGGGCGCAGTTTACATGTGTGATTTTGTGTTTACCTGTACCTTGGGCGCAGTTTACAATCGCCGTTCTATTTACTCTGATTTTACATTACTAATTTTAACTATAATTGGACTTCAAAGCATTTATGGCTTAGATTTGTCATTTGTTAAACAAATAAATTTACTTCACTACGTTACTTATCCCTGTAAAGTTTGTTAGATAATAATAAATTGTTCCTCGAGTTTGGAACTTTAGATGTAAATTCCACATGTATTATTTTTCAAATTTTTAAGAATTTTTGTTATCATAAAATAAAATTTTTATTATATATGACAATGATCTAATATACAATATTATAGTATTCTTGTTTTATTTTATACTTTATTCTGTTAAGTGATTATTAGGTTCGTAAACAAATGTATTTTACCTTATTGATAATCTCGGGTTTAAACGTAAGGATCATAGACTTATTAGATCATATACCTTCTTTTGTACTATTTAATATAATAAACAGCAAAAGTTTTACTACTATAAAGTTCATTTAAATTACATTTTGTAAATATAGAACATATAAATATAAATTTATAATAATAATAATTTAATCACTGCATTTAACTATTCTTCTCAAAATGTATTTTCCAAAGTATAGTGACACTATATAAATATAAATGTATATATTACCTTGAACAAGTTTCATAAGTCATTTTTAATATTATTTATTTCATTTGATTCATATTTATTTGTTTTATTTTATGTATATGTCTAAAAAATACAAAATGTTATAAAATATTAAAATAAGTTTTTTAATTGCAGTAGTTCGCGTGATACACTTAACGTGTTTTTTTTTCTTCCCTTTAGCCCAAGTATCGTGATTTATATTGTTCATGAGGGGAAACCGTCCATCTTTTTCCATCTTGTTTTATATTATCTTTGTTTTATTTTTACATATATTTTTATATTTTGTGTAAAAAATGTTTGTGTTTGAAAAACTCGTTAACTCTATAGCAATTTACTTGTTCTAACAACAAGGCTCCCAAAAGGTCTAAAAAAAAAAAAACGTTTTTTTTTTTTTCAAATAAGTTTTTATTACTGTATTTAAAACAATTGATATTCATATAAAGTATCTTCGTGTTATTTAATATAAGTACTGTAGTTTTTAAAATATGTGTTTATTACATTTGGTGTATAGATGTATGATATATAGGTATATAGTATACATATAAAGTTATCAATATCTTAATACTATATTACCATAGTTTAACTGTAATACATTTAATAATTAACCAAAAATAATATATAATAATAATATACAGTATATATATTTTAATATGGAAAACTAGCTATACTAATCCCATTTTTAAAAAAGGCAACAAACCATCTTCATCTAATTATCGCCCAATTTCTATTATTTCTATTATTCCCAAATTTTTTTAAAAAATCATAAATTTAAAGCTAACCCCCTTATTTAAGAATGTTCTCTCCACACACCAACAAGGATTTCGTAATAATAAATCCACACTAACTAATTTAATGACCATTAAAGAATTAATTCTAGAGTATTTTTGAAGGGGTGAACAGACTGATGTTATTTATACCGACTTCGAGAAAGCCTTCTATATATATATAGAGAGCTGGATCTAGGGGGACGGTAAAGCTAGGGATTAAGTATTGGTGTATAATTTTCCAAATTATCGAGAGTTAATTTTTTTTTTTATTATTTGTAGACAAAAAATTTAATTCATATGGAAAAAAGTTTAACCACTAAAATATACTTACAAAAATATAAAAATTAAAATATTTTTTGATTGATCTTAATTTTAACATAATAAGAAATATATTATACATAATAAATCAATACCGTAATAATGAACACAATTCGTGGGAAAGAATTTATTTTAACATTATAGACCATATACTCCAAGGAGTATGAATCGAACAAATAATCAAACCTTGCCTATCCATATAAGAACTTTAATTTCTGAAAAACGTCGTGTTCGTTCTAAATGGCAAAAATATCGATACCCATCTGATAAACTAATATTTAATCACTTGAAAAAAAATATCAATCCCTAAACACAAATGACGGCTCACTCTGGAAAACCACAAAAAATTTACTTAATATAAAACAGCAAAGTCCGCCGTTAACTGGTCCTAACAGATCTATGGCAATTTCTGATAAAGAAAAAGTAAACCTTTTTGGAGAAAATTTTTCTAATATTTTCAAATCTCATTCTGATATACATCCCAGCACTGAACACCTTGAAAGAATCAACTCATTTTTAAATAGTCTTCTTCCAATATCACTTCCATCAAAACATATCTCACCAAGTGAAATTAAATTTCTAATAAGTAAATTAAAAGATAAAAAAGCACCCTGTTATGATCTTATTACCAACAAAATTTTAAATAATCTACCGAAAATCATCCTTATAAATGACATTTTTAATTCCATATTACGGATTTCTTACATTCCATCAATTTGGAAAATATCAACAATAATTTTTATCCTAAGCCCAACAAACCCAAGAATGAAATCACGTCTTATAGACCTATAAGCTTACTACCAACTCTTGCCAAAATGTTTGAAAAAATCATAAAATTAAGAATAAGACCAATACTCCAAACCTTCAAGATAATTCCACATTCCCAATTTGGCTTCAGAGCGAGTCACTCCACTGTACACCAAATTCACAGACTAACTGATCAAATTTCATCTTCATTTGAAAAAAAGCAATATTGCTCGGGAGTGATTTTAGATGTAGCCCAGGCTTTCGATCGGGTATGGTACAAGGGTCTACTCTTTAAACTAAAAATGTTCTTACCTGCCCCGTATTTTTTCATATTTAGAAAACCGTACTTACACAGTCCGGTATAGTAACTCTGTATCGTCATTCTACCTAATTAAAGCAGGAGTTCTTCAAGGCAGTGACTTTTCTCCCGACTTATTTAATGTTTACACGGCTGATATTCCTAAAACCCCAAATACTGTTTTGGCCACCTATACTGACGACACTGCAATTCTCTCGTCTGGTAATGATCCTTTAGAAACTGTACATTTTTTACAAACACATTTAAATTTAATAGACAAATGATCTTCTAATTAGAAAATCAAGATTAATCCTGACAAATCAATTTATGTCCCATTTACATTAAAAAAGTCCATACCTCTTCCCCTCTATTTTCAAAGAATACCAATCCCAATATCTACAGAAGTAAAATACCTCGGCGTCTTAATTGACAAAAGATTGACCTGGGGTCCCCATATCAAGTCAAAAAGAAAAATCCTCAATAGTCGACTCCACTTACTCCGCCCAATTCTGAAATCAAAATTACCATTCCACACAAACGTAATCATCTACAAATCATTATTACGGCCTATCTGGGCTCATGCAATCCAAATCTGAGGATGCGCTAAACCATCTCAAATACGTACCCTCCAAGCCTTCCAATCTATCGCTCTCCACATTATCTCTTCCGCACCTTGGTACGTATCTAATTTCAGACTACAAAATTACTTCAAAATAGAAACAGTAAATCAATTAGCCACAAAACATTATAAATAATTTCACTCTAAATTACAGTCTAACTTTAGCCCTTTAATAGCTGAACTTGTCTCCAACTCATTTCAAAGCAATCCCCCACGCCGTCTAAAGAGGGAATGGTGTCGCAATTTATTAAATGATTGATGTTTCAAACCATTTAACTTTAATTTGATTTTATGTTAGTTAATAATTAATAAATAAATATAATAATGTTGGGTTCTATCACAGAATGGCCTCCCTCCTCATGTGTTCAGGTTGTAAAAATTATTATGTATGTGTTCACATTTGCTTATTATGCCTTGTAGCATAGATTGTAAATATCTTTTTAAAACAAAACAAAAAAAGAACCAGATGGGCCTCGCTCTGCTGTACAGTTGGGGGTGGAGTGCATCTCTTTTATAGGATAGGTCATTATTACAATGGATTTGTTAAATTTGAATGCAATGATAGATATCATTGTATACGAATAACGATTCTGAACGGAGTTGATATGTTTGTCTAGGATATAATACATTGTTAATTATAAATATTGTAAAAAGTATATTTTATTTTGAAACGATAAATATATTTTTCAATTAGGATGGGTTGGCAGTTGTATACAGCGACATAGTTAAATTATTTAAAAATAATGCCTGTAGTTGTTATTATAATACATTATATTAACATATAGTAGCAATTTTAATATTTATATATGTTATATCGTATAATGTATGTTGGTCATTACACATGTTGACGACGTAGACGTTGATACTTGATTGCGACTTTTAAAATTAACAATGGATTTATGTAATTGATAAATTAAATAATTTCAATTTTAAAATTTTTAATCTAAAAATTAATACGGTTCTACGGTTTGGTAATTCTCAGTGAAAAAATTATATAAAACATATTAGCATGAAGACGAGTCATTTTCCACACATCTTCTAGAAATTTTAATATGTAAGTGTTATAAGTACCTACCTATCATTACTCTTACATAGGTACATTAAATTATTAATATACTTTATAATTATTTACTTATATTTGTGTATTTTGTTTATTATTTAGATATTAGAAATGACTGAATTATGTCATTCAATGTGTCAATGTGAATATAGTGTGTAACCAAGCTCAGCTGATGTTATACATAGTGAACTTTAGTCAGAGAAGGCAGTTACATTTTTTTGGTTAGGCAAACCCAATAAGTGTACTTATCATTATTAAATAAAAATAAAACAATTTCATCATTAAGGTTTATATAAGTGTGTGTATGAAAATTATGTGACTGCATACAAAATCTATACCAATTTCATACAAAAATATTAATAAATGTATGGATAGTGAAATTTGGAAATAATAATGATAATCTGTATAATATACAACCTTCGCGAGTGTCGGTCGTTATACAATCAAGAAACCCAATAAAATTGAACTAGAATTAAATAATATATCAACGCACCAACAAAATCCAACAATAACATGAGTACTGTACAAAATAGAGGTCGGTGAGATGATAGATTTTAAACTATCGGCGACTGTAATAATTGAATATAATTCATTTGCACTATATTATCATTTTATCGACTTTGACGTACTTCATACGATATGATTATGTACATACGTACATTTTCGGCATTACACATGTATGTATTATTTTCGAATAATCTAATAACCACCGTTCAAACGGAATGTTTTCCCAACTATACGAATTATTCAAAATCGGAGTGGTTACCTACACATTTAAAAATCGTTTGCAAGTACGCACTCTTAAGTCTGGTGCATCATGGGCCAAAATATTCGGGAGGGGGGGGAAGAACGAAAATTTGTCTCAGGGGATGCGACCGCCCACCATTGCAGTTTGTGCCACTTTGACGCCGTCCCTGCAACTAGTAGGCTTTTCTAATAGAGGTTCCGAATAAATTTATCCGGATTACTAAGGACTAGGGCAGAGGACTTGTAGCATTTGCATATTTTTTTTGCACAGTCACAAAAATAGCAGAGTGTGAAACAAATACGTTTCATGCTTTCACAAAGCTAGTTTTGAAATTTTATTGTGCATATTTTACGTTTTTTTGGTTTTAAGGGCATTTTTCTCCCATTTTATACTTTTAGATGCATATTTTATATAATTTATCATTTTATCAATATTTTTTCGTCGATGTTTTTATTTATTTATTTATACAACCAAAATAATGTTGAATTTAAAATTATTTTAAATGTTGATCATATAATATTTATCGAGGTTCGCCGATTATACGATTGACTGTCGGGTTATAATTTTATTTATACAGATACAGATATAAACAGAAAAAATTTTATGAATTTTTATCTACGAAATAACTTGCAAATTATCGGGGTTTTTACACATTTTATACAAATTTGAGCATTAAGGGCTTATAAAAAAAATTTGAGTAAACCACCGATATTTTTTAGTTACGATAAGTTTAACTTTTTATAAACCTTGTATTAAATTTTATACTGTTATAATGTAATACTGTAATATACTGTAATATAATGTAATACTGTAATTACAGTTATACTGTAATATGTGATATATGATATGACTATATAATAATTATTTAAGCATTTTTTTTTATATAAATCGTTCAATATTATAATGATCAATATCGATTCAATACTTATTTATTGTCTGATATTAGAGGATATCAATCTTTTAACTCCTATTGGTTTATCTTTTTTAAAATACTGACAATGAAGTTCTTACGTTATACGAGCCTAATCTTATAAATCTTGTAAAACGTATTACCAAAAAGTTCTGTTCTGAACATCACTTAAACGTAATGATTCATTCAGCTTAGTTTTATAAATTTGAGCTGAAACATTTATCATATTATTTTATAAGTATAAGTAAATTATCTATACCTAAAATAAGCAAAAGTACATAATTCTTCTTCTTTATTGTGATATTATTGTTCTTGTTTGAAATTACATATTTTTTATATAAAATATTTTATATTACATACATAACAAAATATTACGAAGTGCATACTAATTTGTTTACTAATTACAATTTTCTTTAAATGTAAACGCACTCGCTTATTAGAATCATAACATATATTTAATTTTTTAATCAAATCTAAACAAAATTATACAAAATTATTCGATGTACTAATATATTAAAAATTCAAATTTTAAGTTTGATCTATTGATTGTTTTTAGTAATTAATGAACTCGTTTGTCAAGTACAAACAATACTTGTATAATAAAATATAAGAACCAACATAAAATTGTATTTTCACATTTTTTATACTGATTTTAATACAACATACAACACACATTTGACCTTAGGTATTATAACGGTATAATGTTTTATAAAAGTAGGTAGTGAATAATTTCGTATTTTAACGCCAAACATGATATTTTGTTTATTTTATTATTAATTTGCAACACGCGTTTGTATCTATAAATGCTAAGTTAAACTGAATCATCAAAGTGAAAAATTAACGGACTTAAATAACTAATGAAAATCAATAATTCGGTCAATAGAAGGACACTAGACAATAGGTAGTGTAATACATTTATAACTAAGCGTCTGTGTGTGTGTGTGTGTGTGTGTGTGTGTGTGTGTGTGTGTGTGTGTGTGTATGTATTGTATGTATTTGAATTAAGCGTACATTTTATATAAATGAAACATAATCCTCTAACTAATCTTATAATTGATCTATTTTATAAAATAATGCGGTGCATCGTCGTGCTTATTGGATATTCACAAGAAAAAATACGTATTTTCCAATCGTAATAATTCATAAAATTTACACAATTTCATGCTATAATAATATTATATAATATTTAATTTTTCGAATAAATATTTTGTAATTTTATTTCTTAATTCATCTTTAGTAATACAAATTATTACTATACTTTTTGAAAACTATTAACATATGTTATATAGTTAAAATTATTTAGGGGTTTTCCCAGTGAAAGTAAATTCTATTTTACTTAGTATCAATGTAAAACCACTTAAATCAAAATTTTTTTAAACACTCCTTTACATATTTTGTGAATATCAAGTTATCATATAATACGTTTTGCTATGAAATGTTATGTAATTGTATTTACACAATATATAAATATATTGTGTTTAATGTGACTAAAGCTTTTTTTATTTTTTTTAATACGTTTATTGAATTATTTACAATCAATACATAATGATGTATAATGAGTAAATTGCAGGGAGAATGTTCAGTGAATTATTTAAAAATAATAATAGTATATTAATAATAATTGTTAATATTGGTCATTATCAACGAGAAATATTACATTTTAAGTATTTTAATGAATAAATTGCACTACAACAAATTAATTTGGCATTTGAATAACTAGAAAATTTAAAAATACAGTTGTTATCTGAAATTAGATTCCGTTCATTGATAAAAAAAAACTACCATAAATAGTTTTTGCGTGGATTATTTACATTAAAAAATATTGATCGTTAGCCAAAAGAAATTAACCTTGAAGATGTTTATTTTTTTGTAAATAATCTACGGCTCTTAAAACAAAATGTAAAATTAAGAATTTTTAAATTCTATAGACGGTTACAAACGTAACCGAATATTATATTATTCACTATTATTTCGTTTAAATATTTTTATGTGTTCAAAATAATTATTAGGTATTTAATTATTTATATTTCTTAATATTATGTAAACATTTTTTTAGCTTAGTGACTTAATATTTAACTAAAGTGAAACTGTAAAACTGATTTATTATATATATACTATATACATAACTCAGTAGTATTACTATCGATTAAAATGTGTAAATTACAATTATAGTTCTCGTTATAAATCAGACTTCTAAAATGAGTTGACAAATAATTAAAATTATAATCGTGATCATAAGAGTTATATAATATATGAGTATTTTAAATTTAATTAAACATAAAAGAGAGGATATCAGTTA
Source organism: Sipha maydis (assembly GCA_034509805.1). NCBI lineage: Eukaryota > Metazoa > Arthropoda > Insecta > Hemiptera > Aphididae > Sipha > Sipha maydis. Next base: position 202,286 of record JASXSY010001052.1, read on the forward strand.
CTATTTGAAAAAATAGAAAACATTTCATTCGTGCAACATTAATTTCTTTTTTTAATATGATGTTTAATATCAATGATTAAATCAAATAAATATAGTTTATATTTTTTAAAATTATAATATTAAATTAGTTAATAGCATCACGTTACATTTTATAGTTTTTTTTTTAATTTTAATTTTTTATTTTTTTTTATTTGAGTGTAAGTTATAATTTTTTAATTACTTCTTAATTTACATACTGATTTGAAGAAGAGACCATCCAGTAATGAGTACAGTTATGACAAATTCAAAGTCTATTCAAAATACACAACAATTGTTTTAATGATAACTAGATCGAAATTGAACTTTTGATAATTCTGTCGAATTTTAAATAAATAACAGATACTATCATACGCATAGAAAAATCTGGTGCTAATCTTGGAAAAAGTCTAGAATTGGTCCAGAATATTGAAAATAAATTAAGTGAAGGAGGATAAAGTATTGAATTTGCTAAATTTAAACTATGGGAGGTATTATCGAAAAATCCCTGATTATCATAAATAAAAAAAAAATCTAGAATTATAAACGGACAATTCATTTAAGATGACGAAAACCTCACAGAGTTGTCATGAAAAGATATTTGTTGTTTAAAATACTTACTCATTATCTCAGAAGACGTGAAAGAAAATGCTTCGAATTATAAGGTGATGCTATGGGACAATCGTAGAAGTTTTCAATTTGATAATTTAAAAGCACATTTTGTTACATCATGTTGGTTCTCATTCAATAGTTAACACATATTTTTATGCCGTACACACGTTTAACATTTTTTTTTCACTTAAAAAAATATTTTTTAATTTTATTTAAATGTTTGGTATTTTAAATACACAATAGATTTTTTTGCATTTTTCTTACATAAAAATCGGGCCCTTGTTATACGATACCTATAGAATATTAATAACGAGTAAATACCATAATACGTACAAGTAGCAAAATTGCCTATGTATAGCGCCGCTATAATAAAACAAGGCTGATTATTGTTAATCCTTCAATATTTTTTTTTCAATTTATAATATGAGTATGTTGGACACTTGTTACACTTTATTCACATAAATTAGAATAGTTTAATTCAAACCGAAAAGACGTTGTGGTAAGGATTTGAGTAGTGTGAAAACATCCTTTACTCCATAATTTTTTCTTCTGGCTTTACGCAGAAAAACTTTACCGCCAAAATTATCTCCTTCCATACAACTTTATCATATGCTATATTTCATCAATCTGTTTCAACTTCTTAGCTTACGCCTTGGTTTCCTCTCCACTAAAGGATGAATCATTATTTATTTTACTGGGCATCCTTTCAGACCTTATAAAATGAAATATTTACGGTGAAACTCAATAGAGATTTAATGACATTAAATAATAGTAAAAATTCAAAAGTTTGATAAATTAATAAAAATATTATTGTTTTATTTCATTATTAAGGAATCTTTACTCTTATTTATTTATTTTTTTTTTTTTTATTAAGTTACTAACCCCGATAAGTTATAATTTAATATTTAACTGTAAAATTAAATATCAATATAATATAATTAATAATTATTATAATAATGTGAACTCGTTATAATTATTGTTTTTTTTTTCATATTTATGATGAGTAAATGAATTCACTCTAATCATATTTCAAGTAGATAACTAATACTAATATTATATATGAATTATACTTTATACTTGTTTGAATTTCAATACTAGTGCTGTTTCACATAGTTGATTTATGCATATAAATTTATTTCATGTCTGTAATATCTTAATATCATATCTTAAGCTTAAATAATTTTTTTTTTAATAAAATAATAGTTTCTTTATTACTCAGTATTGCCATTGATATTAGTTTTCAAATTATTATGTCATTAAAATTCATTATTAAAAAGAAATCTTTGAATTGCAATACTGTTATCAATATATAGAATATTAAAAACAAATGTCATAATTTATAACCATAATATTTCATTCAAACGCATACCGGTAAAATAATAAAATATTATTATGATATATACTAAGTATAAATACAATATATAAATATAAATACTGAATATTCAAATAAATGCTTATAATATACATCTTCAAGAAAAATATTTACGAATTCTGTTTAATGTACCTTTGAATATAAAAGCTTATTTAAGTTTATGTATTTAGATTATGATTAAACAGTATATATTTGCAAAAATTGGTCGTTTGAATTTAAATTCAGAGAAGTCAGTCAATTTCATATGCAAATATATGAATACAAACTATAAAAATGCAAATGATACTTCGGAGAATGCTGAGATGAATATTTTAATTATAATTTAAAGCATTTGTTTTATTACGTACTTAGATCAGCAAATTTCAATAAATAATTAATTTTTTTAGGTATTTGAAATATTGTACCAGATTTACATAAGTAAAATAAATAAGTACAAAAGGTACACTATACCGCAGAGCAATTGTAAAAGACACCATCATAAATACCTCTCAACTGGCAAGTAAATATTCATTATAAAATGACTCGTTCACAATGCTATTATGGTTAGGTGGTAAGATATTAATGGTTGAGTGCAAATAAACATACGTAGACGTACACAAGAATACAGTAGTCCAACTAGTTATTTATTAACTCGAAAAAAATTATACATATATACAATAGTTGTAGCTCTTGGGTAATTTAAATTCCTATATAGTCATTACATAGTGATTAATATAGTAGGCAAAATAATTTTTGAAGAATAAAAAAAATGTAGACGTAACACACTATATTAAATAATAATAATTTACAATTCTAAAGTGATTTCAAATAAAATATTACAAAATGTGAAACGCTTGGATACAGCCAAATTAATTTAAAAATATAAATTGGTACTCTTATTTTAATTTTAAATAACGCTTAGATAATAAGGATTTTTAGTTATGATTTTTAATATTTAAAATGTATATTACCTAGTTTCTTTGAACATGAAATTAATAATCATACTAAAACTAAAATCATCCCTTGTTTCTATAAACGTCGTTCGTTTGATTTTTTTTTTGTTGAGAAAGTTGCATACATATTTTTTAATTGGTGGAGTGCACACTTAAATCATTTGGTAACTAATTAATCAAATTTCCTTGTTTAAGGTGAATGTGTCGAATCATTATTATTTTTATTTTTATTTTTATTCTAACTTTTCGCAATAATTTAAATTTTTTCCAATATTTATATTTTCTTTTATTTTTAATTATTTAGTAATTTAATTCCTCAAGATTCTACCTTATATTGAACATGGTTAATTTTTTTACTGTCTGTTACTGTTAATATTTTAGCAATATTTTGCCTATAAATTGAAATCGTTTTTAATGCTATTAATGTTACTTAAAATATTTTAAATATTCAAATTTAAATTTTAAATTATCAAGTTGTTTAATTTTTTAAAAATCTATAGCCTTTCTTATCATTTTTATAAAATATTAATTATTTGTTATAATTAATAATCACATCTTCTTCTTCTTCTGCCCCGCCTTCCTCCCAACTATTTGAGGTTGGCCACCCTTGTCCTATACCTCCACTTCACTCGGTCAATCACAACTCCTATAGACACACTGACAGCCCTCATGTTATTCTCCATAGTCCCCAACCATCTTTTTTTTGGTCTTCCTCTTCCTCTTTTCCCTTTAACGTCCATCTTCATAACCACTCTTACTGCATTCGTTTCCTCTCGCCACATCACATGCCCAAACCATTTCAGCCTATTTTCTCTCATCTTGTCCAACAATTGGCGCTACACCAACACTACCTCTCACGTATTCGTTCCTTATTCTATCTTCTCTTGTCACTCCACTCAACCAACTAAGCATTCTTATTTCCGCGACACTCATACTTTGTTCTATTCTCCTATTAACCTCCCAACACTCTGAACCATACAGCATAGTTGGTCTCACTACACTTTTATAAAATTTACCTTTCAGCCTCATTGGAATTCTCTGATCGCATAACACGTCCGATGCTTCTCTCCATTTCATCCACCCGCACTTAATCCTATGTTTTATATCCATGTCAAAGCCCCCGTCCTTTTGAACAAAAGATCCAAAATATTTAAAGCTCTCGACTTCACCTATCACATCACCATGTATTGTCATTGGTCTCCTCATTCCTTCAACTTCTTGGTCTCTTTGTTCAAAATTATACTCTATATACTCAGTTTTATTTCTACTAATTCTCAATCCCTTTTCTTTGAGGGCTAGCCTCCACTCATTTAGCCTTTTATTGACAACTTCCAGGTTCTCTCCTACCAAAACTATATCATCCGCAAACATCATACACCATAGTATCTCACCCTGTATCTCCTTTGAAACCTCATACATTACCACTGAGAACAGGTAGGGGCTTAGAGCTGACCCCTGGTGCATACCTACTCCTACATTGAAACCTTCTGATACTCCACACCGAATCTTGACACTAGTACTTGACCCTTCATAGATATCCTGGATCAAATTTACATACATTTTTGGGACATTTTTCCTCATTAATGCCCACCTTAAAACTTCTCTTGGCACTCTGTCGTACGCCTTTTCTAAATCTATAAATACCATGCATAGTTTTTTATTTTTTTCTCTGTACTTCTCTACTTATTGCCTAACACAAAATACTGGCTTCATTGTCGATTTCCCTGGCATAAAACCAAACTTGTTTTCTGATATTGATGTCTCACTTCTTATCCTCTTCTCTATAATCTTTTCCTAGATCTTCATACTATGACTCATGAGCTTTATTCCTCTATAGTTCCCACATTCTTGTATGTCTCTTTTTCCTTTAAATATTGGTACAATAAAACTCTTTCTCCAATCTTCTGGCATTTTTCCTCTATTAGTACCTTATTAAAAAGATATTTCAACCACCCAATGCTTACATCCCCTAACATTTTCCACGCCTCTACAGGTACTCCATCTGGTCCTACCGCTTTTTTTCTTTTTCATCGCCTTCACTGCATCTCTCACTTCCTCCTCACTCACTAGACCAATTAATCTTTCATTCCATGAAATACTCTCTAACGCTTCTTTTGAATACTCCTCGTTCACTAATTTCTCAAAATATTCTTTCCATCTTTTTTCACATCCTTTGTTTAAACTCTCTTATCCTCATTTTTTATACACCAGGCATCTTGGAAATCTTTGGATCACTTTTCTCTCACCTTCGCCAATCTATAAATTTCTTTTTCTCTCTCCTGTGTTCCTAGCCGCTCATATAACTCATCATACGCTTTGCTTACCACACTCTTCGCTATTTTACATACATTTTTATATGATTAATGATCACATATATGTATAATGACATTATACATTATTATACATATCTGTGTTAATAATTGACAATTATAAATAACGAGATCTATGTCATACGATATTATTCACAAATTGTTTCAAAAAATTGAAAGTACAACATAGCATCATTAATTATGACGCTTGTTGAATTTATCCAATCTATATAGTACATAATACATTTTAGTACTTTAACATAAATTAACTAGAAAATAAATGTGCTAATGATACCCATTATATATGATTTTTTTTTACTCGTAAATATTTAAATAAAAAAAATTTAAAAAAATAAAAAAACTCTAATTACTAATTTTTATAAAATAATTAAATTATATTTCGAAATGTCGAATGTTTTGGTTGACAAATGGATGGCTTTTAAATTGTAGGAGTAGCAAAAAATTATACATTTTAGTTACAATAAAAATGTGATTAATTAATTAAATTTATATTTTAAGAACGTTTCTACTACGTATTTTAATATAAAAAAGAATTTAACCTTATCAAAAATGTTGCATTTTGTCTGCCATGAGGGTCATTTTTGACCCTCAGTAGAATTTTTAAGTGGGCCATGAGGGGTCAATTTGTCCCTCAAGGCTATGTTGTCTTTGTCGACTCGTGGGATAAAATAGCCCCTCAGTAACCGTCAAAATAACGCACTATCAGATTTTCTGTTATCTACAGAACAAAATGCACCATTTAGAATTCAAATATTTATATTATATTATTATTATATATATATTATATTATCATAATATAAGTTAAAAGTCGTAAAAAAATATCGTGGCCCATTTGGATAACACACTGAAATCGGCGTGGCAGTCAACGTGTTAATAGCGTTAAACTAATTCCAAAATTTAAGTAGCAGCAACATGGTGTGTTCAATTAGGAACGTGTTCATAAACACGTTGATGTCCATAAGCTTACTAAAAATTGAAAAAAGCGATTGAGGGAAAAAAGAGAAATTCGTTTAACTTGTTTATTTCTTATGAATACTTAATAGATTATTTTTTTTCCGCTAGCTGAATTTTCGTGTGTAGTAGAAGTATGTAATTTGACTTAAAAATATTATGATAGTTTGAACATCTACATAGAGTTTTATATCATTATTTTCATTGGGAATTTGACACATCGTAATTTCCGTAAATTTTTTAGGCGAAACTCTTAAACAATTGATTTTTGTTTAAATCATGTTTAACTTAAGACTTTACATATCCCAAAATATTTGTCTACCTATACAGATTGTTTGTTTACGCTTTACCAATTATAGTGCTGGAACGTAAATCGCGTTTATTCAAATCAATAATTGCAAAACGAATAATGTGACTTGGATTATATTTTCACAGATAAAAGCATAGCCGATAAAAAGTATCGTAATGAAGTTTCTAGTGTGATAAGTGCATCAAAAGTGAGCAATACAAATTCATACGATATCGGAGTCCGCGTGTTGGGCGCGAACGAATATAGAAATGCGAGAAATAAAAGTGTGTGAATCAAAAGCGCATAGAAGTGTTGAAAATTAGGCATTAAATTAAAAAAAAAAAAAAAAAAAAAAAAAAATAATAATAATAATTAAAATAAAGGGCCGCGCGACAGTGGTCGCGAGCATGTCGATACACACGTAGTAAGTACGTAAGCGAGCACCGATGGCACCTTTTGTGGTGCGCGTCTCCGTGTGTGATGTAAAAAAAAATGATGTACACCGAAGAACATTCTTTACGGCACCGCCGGGTGTGCTTAAGAGTCGTGCGTGCGCGTGCGACCGTGTCCGCGGCGCCCGGGTCTTGATCGGGGGGGGGGATGGGGGTGCAACCGCTGCCGGTGACTACGACGACGACGACGACGACGCCACCGGCCGCTGACGCCGACAGGGACCGACCGACCGAGAGCCGTTTCGTGGCAAAGGCCACATCGTGCGTCCACCGCACGCACACGCCAGTCGGTCACGCTGCGCCGCCCGACACACGCGTTCCTTACTTTTCCATAGCCCTGCCGCCGCGTGACGGACGCACAACACGTTATGTTATCGATACCGTCGCCCATCATCACGACAACGGCACCGTAGCCGTTGCCACCGGTCGGGAGAGGCGTTTTATTTTTTCAATTCCCCCCCCCCCCCCCCATCATTATCACTATTACTCCTTTTACATTTTCGTTACTTTTCGTTTTTCACACGTCCTCGTGTCCACGCGGTGACCACGGCGCATGGATTTTTTCTCACACCCCGTCAATTACACCGAGTCTTGCAACAACAACGAAATTTTTAATTTTTTTTTTATTCATTTCGGTTTCCGTTCCGTTCAACCGATCTTAGCGGGTCGAAGCAGAGATCGCGCTAAAGCGTGTTAGACTACTGCGATTCACGGTATGTACATATTAATAATAATAATATTATACGTTATTAATTAGCGTTCCATCGGGTCGGAAATTATTTTTAATTCACTCGTGCGCAAACGGAATTCCGAGACGAACGTTTTCTTTTTATTGATAAACCGGTCAATATTCGCTTACATTTTTCATATATATTAATAGTTTTTAATAATTTATTCTTTTGTCAAAATGTCTTAACCAACGCCGGTGATTTATCTGATTCTTGTGGCAGTGGGAATAATGATAATAATAACGATCTTATCAATCATTCGTATATATTATTTTGGGTTTTCTTCCGTAAACTTATATTTACTTTCCCTAACACAATAATGTCCGTAATTTTAGACACCTGATTTGGCTTTTTCCCATGTAATAATAATTGTATTTACATAGTAATTTGAAGTGAATACGACCATAAATTCCGTTGGATTTATCATTATCATTGCGTACTAATTTAGTTCTATACTTTTTATAACATTTTTACAATACTGATGATATATAAATATTGAATGTTATGTACCCAAATAATGGTTTTAGGCATATATGCTACAAAAGGCAAAATAAGTGTTGGTAGATAAAGGATATTTTGATCGAAAAATGTTCGCGATTGGCTTAGTGCAACAATAAATCAATTATTTCGTTCGTCGTTAGAAAGAAAATCAATATTCAATATGATTTTCAACATCCAAAACGGATAAGAACTTCAAGAACAAGAATATCTAGGTATACAAGTTTTGTATTGAAACTCGTAAATGTTTTAGTGCATATGCTTTAAAAAATATTCGTTTTTAAGATTTTCTATTAAAAGGCTAAATACATATAAAAATAAAATAAGTTACAATATTGATCAATATAGGACCACAGGCCCCAAATAAAAAAAAATAACGTTAACTTTCATTGTTGTTTGTTGTATTCATCAATATTTTTTTGTTGAACATTTCACTTATAAATTAAGCTTTTAAACTACACGAAAGAACTTTTGAAAAACACATATTAAAGTATAAAGTTTCAACTATTGTATGGATTTTAATCAAAATGTTTGTAGTTCTATATGATATCACAAATTTTGTAATAAGGTAGATTATATTATTTATCGTAATTGATTAAAAAGTTTTACCTTGAAACGTCAGTTTTAATTCCACTTCGGAAGTTCTTTTAACTTTTTAGTTATATAGGTTCTATATTACTGATATCAAATAATTTTATACTATTACAAACAATGGTTGTTTATTAAAGTTGCATTGGGTTTCATGAAGTTTCGGATATAGCTGTTTCCAGAATTACATAATACTCGAAAAGTCTTTAAAAATATGTAACTATTGAGAAGCGCAATATCATGTTTTTTTAGTAATTATGATTTATTTACGATTGAGCTGACATCATTATGATATTTTTGTAATTATTAAATTTTCAATTTTTTTTAAGGAAATTCGTATTTATAAAAAGCAATTGTCTTTTGTATTTATGTTGTGTAAGACATTAATTTCTCAGAAAACAACTACACTCAAAGGCCTTAGATACGGATTTTTATTTAAATTTTTTATTATCTAGACTTTAATATTTACTCGACACAATTTATACATAAATAATCGGAAGTTAAACTGTATGATATTGAACTCTGATTTTTTTGTATAATATTGACGCGTTAAATTTTGAAATGCGTTGATATAAGGATTAAACACATAAATATATACAATTTAATTTTTATAATTTTTTACAAAATTTCACTTTTCTTTAAATTATTTGATACTAAAAATTTTTATTTTATAGGAGACTTTGTTATATAGTGAAATATGTGTTTTAAATTATAAATGTATAATAGTATGTATTGTTATTTTGTAATTGATGTAATTTATATATTGCTATAATATTATATTTTTGTTTTAAACTATTAAAAAAAAAAAAAAAAAAACTACTTTTTAGTTTTATAATCACGTAGTTATTAAAGAAATATACAAATAATGAGAAGTTAAATAATTATTTTATTAAATAAGTTTAGAAGCACGTAAAAATATACAAAAAATACTTTATATTTGGTTTTATTATTTTATGAAGTAGATTCATATCTTCAATTTAGTTGACTTTCCATTTTTTCAAAATAAATATGTTAAACCATAAGTATTTATACCTTGATACTTTACTAATAATAATAAAACATATTTAAATTTGAACATACTAAGAAGTGAGAATGTAAGTGTATAAAAATAGTAAATGAATGTTATATCAAGAAGAAATATAATAAAAATTAATTTTTAGCTTTATACATTTTTTTAATTTTTATCATATTTATTCATTATTCTCATTTTTAAATAAAGAATTATGTTTAATTTTAATTTATAAAATTTTATAAAACGTAATATATGTAATATATTTTATTTATAGTCAGTACTCGTACAGATATTGTTGCCATAGTATTTTATTAAATATCTATACAAAGTTTAACTATTATAAAAAAGAAAAAAATTAAAAAGTATATTATAGTATTTTTACATGCATTTTTCTAATTTCATAATCAAACATTTAGTTGTATTATTAAAAATTTTTAAATGACAAGGATAAATAAATTAAAAAATTAATTACCGTTCAATTTTATACTTATATTTACAATCAAATTATAGTTTTATATTATATTATCAAAAGTATCACATTTTTTAGTTTTATTTAAATATTTTATAAGTATAATTAAAATAAATAATAATCACTGCTTTATTTTCTAAGCAATCAAGTTTCTTATTTCAATTTGTTTGATTAGTTATGAATTTGTTTGAAACGTGTTTTTTCTTATAAACAGAACTATACTTTTTATGTTATTAATGATAAATAAAATATAAATATATCCCAGATACTTAAATAATCAATCCAGCGATATTTCTTTTGGCATCAGTTTGGTATTAGCATTAGTGTTTTACATATGATTGTAAATTTTTTATTAGCCTTAGACATTTTATTTTGGACGAATCACCTAATACCATCAATAAACTTTACTAGGTATTTTAAAATTTATGGGACATAAAATGTTAACCAAAACATATAATTTAAATAAATTGACAAGAATTGTTAAATCTATTCATTGGAAGTTTCTAAGCTATAGTAAAATAATGATAATAATAATAATAATAAAACAGTTATTTTTTTATACTTCCTTTTTCAAAAATCATTGTCATCAATAAACTTGCAGACTGCATATTGTTATATAGTTTTATGATCATGTTTGATAAGAACAATATAAGTCTAAGAAAATTGCTATAATCACTTATTAAGAAATTACAGAATATTGAGACTAGGAGCTGAACGCACATTTATCTATTTTTATCGTTATTCTAACTATTATTTATATAATATAATATCCATTTAAGAAAAAAATATATTTGTTTTTTATAATTTTTTGAAATTATATAAAATAGTGAAAAAGCTCTAGTTCTAAATTTTCTATCTTCAGAAAACTTATATATAGCTATTGGATTTTTACTACCCAAAATAAAATATAAACTAATTTTTAATATTAAGATATTTAGGTATTGTTCACAAGAAGAATTCATTAAAACTTATGTTGATTTATAAGTACTAAATGATTAATAAACTTCATCTGACCTATTTAAACCTTTAAATACACTTAAAGACTATAGACGTCAAGTATTAAATAATATACTATTATGAACTACCTTTATTTGTCATATGATATTCCATAAGTAATATTATTTAACGTTTTTCTTATCAATGACTAATTATACTGGAAAAATTATTTTATTTGATTATTGACGTAATTCGTAAAGATTTTAGATTCTGAACGGAGTGAAGAATGTATTGATTTTACAATGATGTGTGTTTTTTTTTTTTTTTTTTTGTGTCTGTCGACACGTTTTGGGGCAGTAAAAATGCTTCGATTGCCTTATGTAGCAACTTTTCTGAAAGGAAAGTGAATCTATTTGGTACTTTGGGGGGTCAAAAGTTAAAAATTTCCAATATTTTTTAAATGCGACGGGAAAAACCATAAAAAAAATTTGGGAAAAACTGGAGTTTTTACGCAAAACCAGATTTCGACATAATCAAATTTTTTATTTTGCTATAACTCAAAAACTAATCAATGTAAATACTTGAAATTTTCACCAAATGTTTAGATTAGCGTTCTCTATACACCATTAAATTTTCAAAGTATTTTAACTTTTATTAAGCTATTTATAGACAATTGAAATTTTCAATTTTTTTAAGTATTTTTTTTTTTAAATAACGATAAAATTTTTTTGGCTACCTAGAAAATCTTGAAAATTTAATACAAGGTTTCTTATAAGTTGTTCCTTAACTGATAAAAAAAAATCTAAAATCGTAAGTCACAATTTTTTTTTATAAGTGCTCAAAGTTCCAATTTATACGAAATATGTAAAAATCACGATAATTTGCAAGTTATTTTGTAGTTAAAAATTCATAAAATTTTTTCTGTTCATACTTAAGGTTCAAAATTTTAACACGAGGTAATCTATAAGCTATTCTTCAAAAATCTTTAAAAAAATTTCTACCGGAATTAGAGGAAAAAATTTTATGACTGTTTGAAATTTAAATATTTACGAAATTGCATAAAATAGCGATTTATTCTCAAACGATTTTAAATATTTTTTATAATTCAAAAAGTATAAGTCGCAGATTTTTGAAATTTCTACCAGTTGTTAAGATTGGTATTTCCTTTATGTCATATTTTTTTCCAAATATTATATTGATTTTTAAGCCACTTATAGGCATTTAAAATATTCGATTTTTTTACATTTTTTTTTTATAATCGGTGATAAAAAAAATTTGGCTCGTACAAAATACTTGAAAATTTAATAGAAGATTCCACAGAAGTAGTTCTTAATGTCATTCAAAAATTATTAAAATCCATAGGCACAATTTTTTTTTATAAGCGTTTGAACAGCGAATATTGACAAAAAATTACATGTAAAATATAATATAATGTATAATATTCTAGACTGACAAAGATATCGGTTTTTTTTTAACATGCTCTAACTCAAAAACAAAAAACCACAACAATTTGAAATTTTCACCAAATCTTTATATTGACGTTTTCTATACATGGTTAAGTTTTCAAAGTATTTTGACATATTTTGACTTATTTATAGACAATTTAAATTTCCGATTTTTCTAAATTTTTCGTTTTTAAACATCTATAAAATTTAATTGGCAGACCGAAAACTCTTGAAAATTTAATACAAGGTTTATAATAAGTTAAACTAATCGTAACTAAAAAATATCGGTGATCGGTTTACTCAAATTTTTTTTATATACCCTTAAAGCTCAAATTTGTATAAAATGTGTTACTGCAATTTTAATACTTTCTCAAAATTATATAAATTTAATTTTAAAACAAATTGGGTTATAATTTAAATGTACTGACTTATTCAATTTGCACACTTATAATATGAAGAAGACTGTTTATGATTACAATATTTTCATGATATAATATATTAAGTGTGATAATGTGAAAGATTAATTATTTAGAAGCAGATTTCAAAATTACATCTCAAGATTTAATCGACTTATTAATTTGAACTTTGATTCATTTTCTGTATTACAACTATTAGTTTAGTCTCAAATATTTATTATATTAACGTTTTCTTTTAATATTTCTAATAACATTTTTATAATAGTTCTATCAAACAAAAAATAAAAAGTAATAAAACTGATTGTAAACACTGCACGTATTTTCTTTAAACTACATAAATAGATTGTCAACGATCTTAGTTAATTCTGAACAGTGAATTTTGAAAAGTATAATAAAAGTTAATAAATTTAAATATTATCGTATATATTCCATCTTAAACTCCAATACCGAAACAGCTATCAAAACAATAATTGCCTTTATACAGGAGGCTGGCTTTATTATATAGTATATATAAATACTTAATTGTCAATTAATCTTAATTTTATATTGTTTTATCCTTACTATGTAATTGTCAAGCTATCATAGTTTATACTAGCGGCTTTAAAAAAAAAAAAAAAAAATATTATCGTTTATTTACAATGCATTGCATTCTAGTTATTCGTAATGATACTTATTAGTTATTGATTGTTGGTAGTTAGAAACAATAAAATTAATTTGTATCGCTAATGGTGAATATTATGCGTTTTATTCTATTGGAATAATAGTTTGTATATAAACCGTATAATGTTTACTCTTTTCAAACTGTTCTGTTAATTCATAATCAATACATGTAATGTATTATATACATCATACAAATTTAATATAAACGCTTAAATTACTTGTATGAAAATTAGTTTATAAATACATTTATATAATTATTTGTTTGTTATTTTAATATTTTTTATGTGTATGTATATCATAAAATATATAATATGAATATATTAAATTATAAACATAATATAATGAAAAGTAAAATGTGGAGAACCTATGTCAATTATACTTTGTCAATGAAAAAGATAAGTGGTGCCAAACAGAATATATATTGACATTTATCAGGAGCCACACATTTGCCAATAAATTATATTTTAGTGGTATAAATATTAAACCTCGTGCTATATATAATATTATAATAGTCTTATGTAATATAAAAATATGTATCATAGAATAATGATATTTATATATTACATTTTATACTGTTACATATTTTTAGTAAAATTTCCTTTGTTTATATTTATTTTCGTTAATATAAATTAACAAAAAATTGATTTTGATACACTCACATTGCTCTAAATTTAATATAATAACACCATTGACAATTATTATAGTTTTTAAAGCGAGACCACAGTTATTATTATAGGTATGATTTAAATACTGCTGAAAATCCACTGAAATTAGATTTATTCTTATGTACGTGAATAAAAAATAATTTAATAATCAAAAAAAACTTATTTCCGGGTATGATTACATAAAAAAAATCGATCTGGAATAAAAATGGCATGACGTGAATGTAAGCTTTAAGAGGATTTGACCACCTATCACACGTAATATCATATAACTTTATATGAAAATAACACTTTTATTGTATTTTACTTGTTATCTCACAAAAATCCATTAACTATATAGTGTATATATTTAATTAATATATTTAATTAATTTACCCAACGTATATTATAACGTTAATGCTTACAACACTTAGCTTTTTGTAATCATTATAAACAATAATTGATTAGTATACATATTAAACAATATGATTATACTCAAAACAATATTTTTCACAATTCAAACAATTAATACGTATATAAAAATAAAAGTTGAATAGTGGATCGGTTACACAGGTCACTGACTAGGTATTATAGGACATTCTTCTCAGTTTACATACTTGGATTATACGACTGTAAGTTAGTTATATTTTTACTCCAGTAAAAAACTATAAATCGCCTTGTTTTTGAAAATATTCTAAGTGAATAACAATGACAATTATTATGTCTTTAAATTGTAAGTGATTTTTTACAAAATGCAATAAATTTTATACGTTTAAAAATTATGGTATTTTAAATTATAGCTTTTATGAAATGTATAAAATAATTATTATATTTATTAATATTATCAGAATTGTTAAAATAATTTAAAATACTGTCCGTAAGTCACATTATGTGATATTTTTTGGCATAAGAATGATTGTGGAAAAGTTCCTAGAAGTTATGGACTGGGGCGGAACCGTTTTCAGCCAAAATCAACCTTTCCCTTTCCAGCCAGTTCACTTTTCGGCCAGTACACTCTTTTGGTCACCAATTAAAAATATTCTTCACGTTTTTTTCTGTTAAACTTCACCAATTATTTTTTTGAATAATAATCATATAATATTATTTAGTAAAAAACGTTAGTCAAATAATATATAAAAAATATAAAGTCACAATTTTCATAATTTACAATTTACAATTTATTTTAAAATCTCGTATTATGTTAAGTAAAATAATATATAAAAATTAAAATCTCGTATAATGTCAAGTAAAATAATATATAAAAATTATAATCTCGTATTATGTCAAGTAAAATAATATATAAAAATTATAATCTCGTATTATGTCAAGTAAAATAATTATAGTACATGCGTTTTATGAATTCCATTCGTGTAATCTCTCCTCTATCATATTCAAATCATATTATTTACTTTACATAATACGAGATTTTAAAATAAATTTTAAATTGTAAATTATGAAAATTGTGACTTTATATTTTTTATATATTATTTGACTAACGTTTTTTACTAAATAATATTATATGATTATTATTCAAAAAAATAATTGGTATAGTTTAACAAAAAAAAACGTGAAGAATATTTTTAATTGTTGACCAAAATAGTGTACTGGCCGAAAACGGACATTCTAGAATGGCCGAAAAGGGAAAGGTTCATTTTGGCCAAAAAGTGTCCCGCCCATGGAATGAAGTCATACATTGATTAAATCTTATTTTAATATTTCGTGTGTGATACAATTCATACAATAGGTAGTACCAATCTTGTGTCACAACTGGAGTAAATACCACTGCATTTTTTTTTCAGTAGTATTTAAATGTAATGCAATTAAAATTAAATTAAGGAAAAATAGTACTAATAGAAAATCTGTTTTATAGAATATTTTTGGTGAATTTATTATCATAACCTTAGCTTAAACGTAATCATGTTCGAACGTACAAAAAACCATTTATGGTTAGGTCGATAAGTTTAAATATTACCACCAGAACATTTAATTTACACCATTATCTCATAATGATATTTAGATTGATAGATATCATATTGCTGCCACTATCATAACTTATTTTTTTCAGCTCTAAACGATGTCTAATAGACACGAGTCGTTTACGGCTGAATATTGTCCAGGTGAAACAGTTACATTGTACAGTCAACAACACCACACGAGGATACATCTTCAAACTAATGGCCATACAAATAATCATACTCCTTTGAATCAAAGTAAAAATTTATTAATTTATTCTTATACTAATTATGTTTTTATTTATCATGTATTATCTAACTATTTTTATGTAAAAATTCAGCAAATTTTCATCGCTTTAACATTCATTATCCAATATTTTATATTAAGTAACATTTCATCTAGGTAATCATGTATAATTTTCGCTATCGAAATTTTCTAAAATATACTTCAAAACAACATAATATATATTCATGTGATTCGTTGGACATTAAAATGCAATAGTAATGGATAACTAATATATTTTTATTTTTAAATAAAAATCTTAATTAAATTTGGTAGTTTATACTATTTTTTCCTTTAGTGATAGGTACATCGTTATTGGATTTGTTTGTAGACTGAAATTTAAAAAAAAAAAATACACAGTAAAATGCATTAAACCCTACGGGGTTAACAGTAGAAATATAATCGACCATGTAATTTACGAATGCAATTCGTAAGCTGTCAAATGCAGCCCATGATTTAGATATCTAGCTTATTTTTCACACTGAGATTTATTAACCGTCAGTGCAATATAGATAAATATCGGGTGTATTTGTAACATACTTATAAACATGGTCATTGTAAATGAGAAGAGTTTTAATGAAAAATGGGTGTTTCAAATTGTACCTCATGTTCGTTTTGTTATGATAAACACTTGATGTAGAATAAAAGTACTTTTTGTTTTCTAGAAATGAGGTATAATAAGAAAAAACCCACGTTAATCTCATTTTACATGGTAATATTAACAAGAATAGATAATTTATTAAAATTGAATTATTTTAATGTCTATTAACTGACTTAATAATTGAATTAAATATATTAATCAAAGCTTTTATACATTTTGATTTATTCTATATTTTATTCACTGTCTATCACACTTTATGTATTATACTTGTACAAGTATACTTGTAAAATAATGTTTAAATTAAGACTATAACATTTTAATATATGTAGGTACGTAATTTTCTTAAATATAATTTAATATATATATTACATAACAGGTAAATAAAAATATAATACAATAATCTATTGTACAATAAAAATTAATTTGTCATATCTTAGGTTTCAATTTCTTTTATTTCATTAAATTAACAATTTCATACAATTGCGTTGTATCATTTATGTAGTGTATGCGTATCCATATTAAACGGTTAGAAACATAAAGTATTTATCATACCATGACCGTTTAATTACATTTTCAGAAGGGGAACCAATTAAATTGCCAGATAACTTGGAGAGTTTGCCACGTGCTGAACATTTTCCTATCCAAAGACATCGTTGGAACACTAACGAGGTAAGCTAAATTTAAGTATACAGTAAAACTGCCATTGGAATATTAAGATTATACCGATAAAATCCGTCTAGTTTTCTGAAAGTTTTGAAAATAATTATTTAACAACTATAATTCAAGTTAAGTGAACTAAGAACTTTTTTTTTATTATCGGTATATCTAAAAACGTTAAGCCGCTATGGATCAATGTAGGTAAGGTAAACTAACTATTTCAAAATATTCCCAGAAGCGAAATAATTGGATGATTAATTTTAAATTGATCCAAAAGTAATTTTATTATACTAATTTAACAAAATATTAATTATATTTTATCAACAATTAAGTTAAATCAACAAGTTGATTAGTTATTTTTTTCGTAGGCATAGACAATTAAAACCATAAATATTAAACAGTAAGTAATTCACCAAAAAATCTATCTTAGCTAGGTCGTAGGTTCGTTGTACACTTATACCAGAAAAAATAAATTTATGAAGACTTAGTAAATAAAACTTTTCTTATCATTGATTTAATGTTTCCTTGAGTTTCATTGATGTTCTGAAATTTAAAAATACAGTACCAACTGTCATAAATAATGTTGTATTTTAGAAATAATAGTTTCAACATTAAATCATCAGAAATAAATCACCCTAAAATAATTATTCATAGGTTAATATGGTTAAAATGAGACAATTTATAAATATAATTACAAACATTTACATAGAATCTTTACTAAATTGTATGATATTGCGATAATGGTGTTGTGATGGATTCCCTTTCATAATTTAAAGTATAAATTAATGAGTAGGAACATTTTTTTTTATTATACTTTCATACAAAAATGAAAATTATGATTAAAATTATATAAAATAAAAAATATATCAAAAGAAAAAAAAAAGCATGAAATTTTATTATAATTTATATGAAAATGGCCATAATATTTTCTATACTCAAAAACTAAAAAAATAATGTAACCATAATCTCCTTAACATTAAATTATAGTTTAAATAACTATAATATTTTTATTAGCAATAACAAATCATGAGTTTTAAAAACAATCTAAAACTTTATCATACATTTTAATAATTTGTTTGATTTATTGAAAACATTTACTTTTTTAATTTTATTTTTTAATTAACCTATGTACAATTGTCAGTAGATACATTATGAATGAATTTAAAATTATATTATTATTTTCCATTAAATACAAATATTTTGATTAATTTGTTCGAATTTTGATGAGATTTATATATAACATTATAGTTTTTATTTTAGCAATAAGAAATAACTGTTGGTACTCGTACTACAATATGATCATTTATATTTGAATCAATGATTGCAGAAAATTCACGAGTCACTTATTTTATGAAATTGAATTATTAGTAAGAAAGTATACTAGTTATGTGTTTCTATGCGCTAAGTATGAAACTTGTAAATTTATATTTAGTGTACGATGTGTTATAATAAGTATTCATTTTCAAATTAATTTTTTTTCGAAATTATTTATTTCATACAGTTTTTATCAATTATCCAAAAGTTTTTCAAGAATTGACTATTGACGTTTCTGCAATCATCAATTAAGTTGTACTTTTTACTGTATATCTGATAATAACTAGATACAATTTTATTTCTTATTTCGATATATTCATAATATATGTATTTCGTATGATATAACAGAGCAATACAATGTATAAATATTATAAATAAAATGAAATAAAAATTAAATTAACATTACAAATATAAGTAAAAAATGATAACTAGTTTAAGGACTTAAGATTTATACATAATAATTATTATAATTCAGAGATTAATTCTGAGATAAAGTTGAGTTACGGAACTAATTTATCCATTCGATTACATCCTTATTAAGTAAATGTCATTCGATCATTCTTTTGATAACACTTTTCTGAAAAATGTTTAATTACATTTTATAGCAATTTTATTAGTTATTGAAAATATCAAACATTTGTATTTTTATTTCATTACAATTTTTATTTGAATTATCAAGGATAAATCAATCAATTTTCAATAACCTGATTTAATTTTTATCCGACTAAAGGTTACAAGAAACGAATGCGGTACTTTTTTTTATTCGAAACACAATTATTGAGAAGAGTAAGGAAGGAATGAATTAAAATTAAGAGTTTTATTATTTTTATTTTTAAAATCAATAAAACATAGCATTAGTATATTAAATATATGAGTAGCATACAGAAAAGTAAATAAAAAAATATCCGGTTTGACTAATTTTTATATAAATATATACAAAAAATAATAGAAAACTACGTTTTATCCATCGACAGAAAAAAGTAAAATTAGATAAAATTATTTTTATTAATTTTGTTGTTATATTAATAATTAATGTTATCTTAGCTTATAATTTAGCCTTATTCTAAATATTAAAAATAATTACGAAAAGTATAAATAAAAAGTTGTGATTGATTATAAAAAATGTTTTAATTAATAATTAATAATTAATTACTTTTAACATATTTTCTTTAATAAGTTATATAAACTAAATAGTTTACATTTTTTTTTTTTTTTTTTTTTTATAATATTGTACAAAAATTTAATATTAAAATATGAATTGATAGTTTACACATAGAAAAAAAAAATTGTAAAAAAATAATAATAATTATAAATAAATGCGTAGCATGGAGTATTATTATAGTTGAAATGTATGAGTATTAACTACTTACTAATTTGTATTTTATTACTGAATATTAAAATTCAAAGGCTTTTAATCTGATATGGTATAATGAGCAATGATTTAAAAAATATTTGTATTTCAAGTTCCTCCTTAGTACTTTTAATATATATATATATATATATATATGTATATAAGTTTTTTTTTTAACACGTAATACACAATTTGTATCAGACTAGATTCAATAAACATATTTGATGTTACAATAGCTTGACATAAGGGCGTAGCCAAGGGGGGTGTTACAAGTGGAGTAACACCCCCCTTCCAGCTGAAGTATACTTATGTCTTATAAAGATAAAGATGCATCATTAACCGTTTATTTATCAAAACGAAAATAACAATAATTATTATGATAACAATAATGGAAAGCAATTAATTATAATTTTAAACGATTTTTTTTTTTTTTATTAATAATTATAATATATGGGATAAAAAATTTTAAATTTTAATAAAAAATGTTCTCATAAATCATTATCTATTCACTTGTAATGCGTTTTTACAAAAATATACGTAAAGGTATTAATTTTATGTGTATAATTTTGTCAATTAATTTTAAATAACACCTCCCTTTAAAATTTCGCGCCTGCCTTGATATGATGAAAGAAGCCACCTATCGATGATACTTTCTATGGCATATATAAGTTAAACATAAAAATTGATCAATTTAACTTTTTATCAAATCAATAAATGTAAATATTATTTTATAATCATCACCAACGAAATTTTAACAGTATAAATAATAGCTATTAATAATCGCCTTTGATAGTATATCAATAAATATCTATGTAATTTTGAAATATTTATGCAAACGCCAATACTATTTTTCAACAATATCGAACTGTCAACGGAAATGTATACCTAAAATTATACGAAATAAATTAAATGTATGTGTTACCAAAAATACAATTATTGCATACGATATTTTTTGTTTAACTTTTATGAAGCAAACAAAAAATAAAATAAAATAAAAAAAAACCATTCCAGGAATATTGTATAGTTGTCGAAGGCAATAAACTGTAAATGTAACTTACCATTTTTATAAATATTTTAAACGGTGTTTAATGCGTTTTGATACATATTTATATCAAACTAGTGAAGTTTAGTTTTGTTCGTATGTGAAATATCAATTTAGACGTCATTGGATACGGACTGTCCGCTAGGGATTCATGTAGAGAAACGGCCTTTCCCCTCTACTTCTCCTACATGCCATTTCGTCAGTTGAATATAAAATGGCAAATTTGTCGGATTTCATACTGTATTAAACTTCTACCTTCCCGTTTCTACAAAATCACCCGTGACTCGGCTGACGTGCATTCATATAGTTCAATGCTATTGCTCAACTGAGTAATTTTTTATTTATTTTTCTGATGATTCTTCAATCACCTATCGTGGTGGACTAAATAATAATGTCATTAGAATAACTATTATAGCTATGTTTGAATATTTAAGTGTGAATAATGAGATAATGGTTTCATAATTTATTTGATATATATGTAAATGCTCTCATTAGTAATATTAAACGACGAAATCAAACTACAAAGATTCCATATACAAACAGTTTTATTATATAAAGAAGGTATAAAGAAGGTTTTATGCTTATTGGTTTCATTTAGCAACAAGTATTTACAGCTCCTATTGTTCGTAACGTAATTTAAAACTATTATTTATTATTTAAGTAATTCAAACCTTATATACAGACCTTTATTAATAATGTAGCTTAATTTTTATATATTTATTGCACATCAACCTTCAATGTTATTTTTATTTTAGCAAGTTATTAAAATCGAAAAAATAGATTGCAATTTTTCATCTTATTATTATCCAAATTGGTCATTATATATTTATACATAACTTTATAATATTTTGGAAATTATTCATCAAATTTAATAATTATTGTTATATTTTATTTCATGAGATAATCCATGTATTTTGAAGAATAACAGAGTAACACGACTTTATGTTTTCATCAAATAAACTTGGAGTAAGTTTAGTGTTATTAATTTATATTTAATCTAATGTACATTTGTATAATATTAATTTATTTGTGAAACAATAAGTACTATTTCGTCAATATTTTTCTTTTTTAATTGTATTTTTATTTATACATTTCATAAGTGAAACTAAGTTTGTGTCTTGAATATGATAATGTATACTATTATTTTATTATGTTAAGATATCATGAGAAGTATAATAAAAATATGGAAATAACCAAATAACATATTGTCCATCGTGTATTATATTTAAATTTTATTCTTAACACAAGATCGAAACATTTCTTTTAATGAAAAAATAAATAATTACACAACATCTATGCATTGTTTGAACAAATTTCCATATTTTCGAATGCCAACAACATTTTATGGCCAACTATAAATCGATATTATAAAAACTTAATATTTAAAATGAAATCAAAATCGCTAGAGGGATTGAAAACCATGATGTGGCACCTATATGGGGAAATAAATTGTTTTTTACCCAGCTGGAACCAGCTCGGAAACAACATCCCTCAAAAACAATTGTAATAAAATAGCTTTATTTGCATTCCTCTCTTTTATCGTTACCCCGACCTCGGTGTGTATACATTTATTTTATACATGAGTATAAACATATAATCAATTTTTTCTTGTTTCGAAGAATAATGCTTTACACAATGTCATCAGTTATTTTTTCACGGTTGAATTCATACCGAGCCTATTTGCTCACACGGCAATTGATATTGAAATCAATCATGTTATTACAAAGGAAGCTATTATAATACTATACAACTAAAATAGCTTATTATTTTTCAAATGTTCGCTATAATTTTGCTTTTAATTCACATAATTTCGTAAAAATGCTCTAAAATTATTGGTACTATAATTTTCTGTCGATGGTCAATTTTTTTCATATTTTTTACCTACTATATTTATTAATTATTATAAATAATAAATTTAAAACAAATACTAAAACGTCAGTTTACTATATTTAGTTTATCAAAAATAACTAAGAATTAATACACGATACAAATTTTCTCCGTAAATAGTTAACTTATTAATCAAACACTAAACTCTCTAATTATTTTAATTTCAACTTCATACATTACTACATGATTATATATTTAAAACTGATATTATGTAATTAAATTGGCTATTTAATGAAGTTGGCTTAATACCAATAACTCACTCAATGGCATATGTTTTATTGCAATTTAATTAAACGTAGAACAGTGTTAACATGTTCAATCTTTTATTGAAACTTGAAAACTAATAATTCATATAGTTAATGTAGTAAAGCTTAAATTATTATATTATAATTAAATATTAACATAACTTAATACAAGTATAAGTAAAAAAATCTAACGACTAAAAAATGTACACATGTATTATTTGTATTATTTTTCTACGTAATCAGAAACCATTTTAAATACCCATCTCTATTTTGATAAAAATTCTTTTTCCTCTATTCTTTGGAACTAACTAATTACTATACACGCAATAAATATAATTTATTTATATTTGTTAATTACCATGCTTATGGGATTTTTGAAAAATGCTCTTGAACTACCCTGGTACTTTTATTTTTTTGCACGTGCTATTTTAGAACAAAGAGCGTGAAACAAAAAAACTCATAAAGAAGTAGTTTATTTGAGTATACTTAATAAACACAAAAACCTAAATTAATTATTCGTTTATTTATAACTTAACAACTAGTTTTGATTAAAGTTTACTAAACGTTGTTTTTCTTATAGCATTAGTGTTACTAAGTACTAAAAATTTATTTTGTTAGGTCATTAAATTTAATATTACTTAAAATTATTAGGAATTAATTTAATTTGAACAACCTAATCTGACACGTTTAAAATATAAAATTATTTTTAAAATCTGATTCAAAATTTCAAATATTTTTAAAAAATGGCCAAGTATGAATTCAATATATTATGATTATAAAAAAATTATGCTTAATTGGCATAGGATTACAGCAGTAATAAATCAATGGGTGAAAAATTCTAAAAAATCTCCCTATCTCCAAATAAAATATAAAATTAATAGTTATTCCAACTAATTTTTATGAATGAAAATGGTTTACATCATCA
Source organism: Sipha maydis (assembly GCA_034509805.1). Lineage (NCBI taxonomy): Eukaryota > Metazoa > Arthropoda > Insecta > Hemiptera > Aphididae > Sipha > Sipha maydis. The sequence continues at coordinate 226,889 of JASXSY010001052.1, forward strand.
CCTAAAACAGATAGTTGTTTAAATTCATTTTACTTTTGAATAATTGAATCAAATCACCGTAACTACATGCAAATTTTACAATTTTTAAAAAAAAAAATTACTTTTAAAATAAAATTATCAATTTTTTTTGACACTTTATGTAATGATATATAGTTAAAAAAAAATCCAATGACTTATTCTCTAAACATTATAGTATACATACGGTCTTCTTGTTTTCTATGATACTATTAAATAACACTAAGATAATAATTAGTTACACCTTAAAATTTAATCTCACATTTGACTTACAGTATATATTTCTACAGTTCCATTATTTCGCCTCAGAATACTAGTATTTATGTTTAAGCTCCAGTTTCAATGTATATAAAATGGTTACTGTGATTTTCCTTTTTGTGAAGTAACTTATAATTGTTTAACTTGTTCATTTAAGTATACGGTTAGGGCAACATTTATTCACTCGGGTTACAATTTATAAAATATTCAGAAGTCTTAAAACTAAAATCGTAGTTTTTCAAGTTAATTTTAATTGATAAAACAAAAATATTATAAATTGTTAGACGGTATAACTAACTTCAGAAAATATATTGATAAAAGGCACGTAAATATATAATATTTTTAAGCACTGCCTAAAACCACGACTTACTAGAATACGGAAAATTAATTTAAAATTTATTACACACTAGTGAAATACTTTAAATTATATTTGATAGATATGTAAGTACGATAATGGTATGTATATGGACTAATGAAAAAAATTACATTAATATGTGCTTAGTTTTAATTTTATTATATTAGTATTTTATTTGAGATTTATAATAGGTTTTAAGTTATAAATTCGGAACGAAATCATTTTTTTAAATTCATTGCAAATACAAATGTAAGGATTTATTAATTAGTTTATAATTAAAATCCATGTATGAATTTAAGCATTTATTTTTCTTAAAAATATTTGATTGCTTCAAATTTTATTGAAAATGTTTACTACTAGACTAAATTTTTTTCGTTCATAATAATACACTTAATTTAACGGTTTTTTTTAAGTTCACTCCATAGTTAATAAACAAGTACAAAAATTAAAAGAAAATTCAAAACAATTAAATTTTACACAATAATAGAATGTATTATTGTATTTTAAAACTATTACATTCATAATATAAATATATATGTATATATATATAGGTGCTTATATATACATTTTTATGTCTTATTAGTCTAATTTGTAAACTAAATAAACTTATAATTAATAATGGATTGATTTTAATCCACCAATTTTTTTATTAAAATATAATTTTCCTTTACTTTGTATTTCAAATAAAATATTACATTTATCTTAATTGTGAACTAAAATTTAATTTTCATTTATTATGTTGATGAATCTGAGATATTATATATTTTTTTTATAAAAATTATTTTCTGGCAAAAATTATTAAAATGCATTTGTTTGATGCCTAGAAATAAAAATAAATTAGTAGTTATTCTTAACCCTTTCAGTCCCGAATTATGATCTAACAGAAAAAAAAAATATTTCATATGTTCTTTGCATTAAATATATTCAAATTAAGAGAAATTTTGAATTTTGAAATTTTAAGAATACTTAAACTTGAGTTATGGTGACTTGTCATTATAATGGCAGTTGGGCGTTAAATAAAATTCCATACATTGCCATTATAATGGCAATTGGGCTTTAACGTATAACACATTTTATCATTAAATAATCTTTATTAATAAAAACAAAACAAACACAAATTTAACAATATCTAAAATATCTCCAGAAGGTAGCTGATGCTGTCTTTTTGACATTTTAAACTAAAATTTATAACATGAATTAAATTGAATGAACAGCTATCTATGTATTATTAAATTAAAAGAATACTTATTAAAAAGGTAAAGTTGATATTCTTCACAAAACAACAAAATTTCAAAAGGAGTGGAGTTACCGACGAGATTAACGAACAAATAATAACAAATAACGATCATGAAACAGCAAAACACACGCTTATGATATCAGAAGTCCAAAAATAATATTTTATAATATTATCACAATTCACAAGCTGTAAACGCCCAACTGCCATTATAATGGCATATCATTTAACACGATAATACTCACTGAGAATAAACAATAAACAAATTTTAATACTTCCATAATACAATAATATCTGTGTTGACAAAGGGAAAAAAATATGGGATTTTTCCTATTCGATTTGAATGATTAATATTTATTTTTAGAAAAAAAAAAAAAAACTCGACTAACTTTTTTTTTTTCTTATTCATCATATTCTCCGAATATCGGTTACTTATAAATATAATCTTAATTATTATTATTATCTAGAAATATTCTTTGTCAAAATAAACCATTTTCCCGAAGGTTATGTATAAAATTGTAATATCTACAAATACTTTTATTGTAATGCCATTATAATGGCATTGGGGACTGAAAGGGTTAATATACAATCACTAATACCTGCATTTTTCCATAGTAAGATATTGATATTATGTACAATATTAACTATGCCATAGAATTTGCATTACAATTACGATTTACGATTTTATTTTCAAGATTTATTTCATTAAATAATTGCTGCTCATTAGTACACACAAAAAAAAAAAAAAAAATAACATTTTATTATATTGTATATTAACAGTTTAAGTTGCAGTTAACAGTTAGTTTATATTCTGTATAAGGTGTATATTCTTTATTATTTTTAATTATATTGGTTATATATATTGAATCCTTATATTATAATAATTTTTTATTTTATACACAAAATATTTCTGTAATTCACCGCATAGAACAAATATTATGTAAAAAAAGCTAAACTTTTTTGAAATATCGAATACTGTACATCTTAAGTGATATGACTTTAATAATTTAACATCAAAACTGTTGAATATTTTTGTGTATTATATTAAATTAAATGTGCTATACGTTTTTTTACAACGTTGAAATATTAAACAATTATACAGCTATGGATATTTTTCAACATATTAAAAGTAAGTGGTGAATTATTACTATTATGACCTACCATAATAGTAAAAAAATGTGTTGTCCGTGTACAGGATGGTTTATAATACGTAAAAACAATTTACACGTTTATTTCGTTTTATTCTATCTGAAAAGAGAAAATAAATGTATAATTGTATTTTACTCTATAAAAGCTCAATGTGTTATTTTATTTGCCGTGCTAAATGTAGATGTTTAAGCTCCGATATCATTCAACAGTCTTCTAACGAGCTGTTCGCAAGAATAATGTTGTTGTTTGGTGGACAGGCGTTGATTAATAGGATCACGAATAAACATGTATATATTATCATAGTATGTGGTAAAGAGTGTTTTGAAATTGTGTTCGTGGTTAGACACGACAACCCTATTTAAAGGGATGAAGAAATTGTATTGGGTCATGAGGTTATGACCTTTAAATCGTTTACGTGACGCAAGTAGGACAAAGTCGTGTTCGTATAAATATATATTTATGTATTCGAATTAGGTATATTTATGTTTCGTACGGTAATGTCTCGCACTGTACCATCCATATTAGAAACAATGCGTAAATGTTTCTACAGATTCTAGATGCACACACACGTAGAAACGTACGATCTCACATAAAATCCTACCGGCCTCCCCCGACCCCAATCAATACTAGACCTACAGTGTAGTTGGTATGGTACTCTATGACCTCCACGCATGCACATAATTCAACCTTTAGACGATATCTTATGTACTCGAACCGCCCAATGTCCGTATTCGACATAATTTATATTTTATCAAGTATTTGCATAAGAATAAAAAATTATAGATTTGAGTGCAATTGTCAAACTCTGCAGTTTGTTTATAAAATAAATTTGTCTAATTTATAATACATATAATTTTTGGAATTTATGCAATTATTTAAATACTATAAAGTGGGATATTTATAGAAATTCTATAGAAATTCTATTGATTTGTAACACAAAAGTCATATTTTTATTTTTATTAAATGCAAACGATTTAGTATTGTTTAATAATTGTATTATGCTCTACTTATGTATATGACTATAATTCATTTTTAAATTCTTAAAACCATGGAATTATCATACTCAACTTAAAAAAATTAATTTAAATCAGATATTACATAAATTAATGATTACAATAATTGATTTCTCAATACTTTTGTATCGTGAAAATTTTTTTTAATACATTTTTACTATGTGAAAAGTATTAAATAAATTAATACAAACGTTAATGAGACTACTATATTGTATTGTTGAATTTAAATTTAATTAAATTGAATAACCTTGGATTCAATTTAGAAATTAGAATACTTATTGAAGAAATTAAACGTTATAACCTATAACCTTATTTTATCGAAGCCTTAATTTAAAAAATAAACCACTTTTAAAACTTAAATAACTACATGTATTATCATTTATCAGATTATTTTCATCCCATTATGTTTAAATGAAGTATAAAAAAAGATGATTTTTTTTTGAAAAATGACGATTATCGTAAACATTGAAACTTTCTATTCAAAATTATTTAAAATCAAACATGCACTATTCATGAAAATTGATTAGGCACATCTTGCAAGATTTTACAGTAAAATAATTTTATTGAAATAAAATTACAACAATTTTTTCAAACATTTTAAATAATATAAATGACAATTTTCAAATATAATTAAAAATAACTATATTATACAGTTTTATTTTATTTTCGTTTTGAACAAATATTTTGTATTATTATTAAAAAATATTGAACATTTTACAGTAAATTTAAATGTAAATAAAAATATGGTAAATGATAAATTAGTCGTGTTGAGAAATGATAAATCAGTTTACTATGGACCAACCCGATCGTAGCTTTCATTTTTGTATATAATCTATCAGACTAACTTATGGCGTGTACAACAATGATTTTCTTTTTTTTCTTCAAAATTCACATAATATACTCAAAATATCAGTCTAATAATCAAACTAACTAAGTTTATATAAAATTAATAATTTAAGTTTATGTTATATTCCACACCTTTTTGTAATATATTACTTTTAAACTTACTTATACAATTATGCAATTAGTACACATTTTTAAATAACTATTTGCATTAACTATCTGACTAAAAATGTGCTGCTTTTAGTGAATGTTCTGGGTAAAAAAATTAAATAGTATATTTTATAAATAAACGTATTTTTCATGTTCTACGCCCATTGAATTTTGAAAAAACATAGCATGCTTTGAAGTATAAACAATTACATTTTATTAACTAAACCTTACTAATTCCAAATTTAAATATTTAAAGCTGCAAGCAGTGCTTAAGACAAGAGAGAACGAAGGTAAATGGAATTACCCTTTTGACCATCATTATTTTATAAGTCAAAGCATATTTTCTAATTTAATTAAGCTAGGAATTGAACACACAATACTAATTCTGTCCACATACATTTTTATTTCAAAAGTTATTTTCTCTTGTTAACATTTTAAATATTATCCTAATAATATAATGGATATTTGTTTGGTCATTATAGTTTAAACTATTAAAAAAAAAATACGATTTTCAAACAATTGCAGGCTCCAGTACAAAAAATAATGTACTCGTATGCCTATTTTTTAAAACTATTCAGTAGAAGAAGCTGTTACAATTTAAACCATTTATTTTTATCATACATTATATATTTATATTAAAAAAATATAACAATCCTCTTTATTTATTGATATTATTAGTTAAAATTATAGTTATATAATATAGACAATATAATGAATGTTAAATAGAAAAAAATTATGAACTTACTTGGGTTTTCGCTTATAACTTTTCTATAATTTTTAATAAAAACAAAAATATTTTATATCAATAATTATTATTGAAAACATATAGCATTCATTTTTATGTAATGATAAAGTGTATTCAAAAATATGAATAGAATATTATAATAATTATTTACTTTAATTAACATCAAAGCTAATATATGACTATTCAATAGAATTAATTACAAAATTTCCTTGTTTTTGCTCATATTTTTTTTTTTTTTTTTTTAATAGAGCATTAATTAATTAACCTAAACCTATTGCTTAAACAAATGAACGAAATCAACAGTTTTGGTGCATTAACTATATAAGTCCAGATGTAACAAGTTGTCACATCAATATTTAAATCAAGTTAAATCCATTTTGCTAATATTTAATAATTGGACATTTTCGTTTGTTACACCAAAATGCGTAATATATTTATTTATATATTTATCTTATTCTGAAACCATTATCAAATCGATTTTTCAAAAATTTGAACTTACCTGATTGTTATATTGACACTATTGTGTAATGTGACATAAAAATGTTGTTTTTACTGAATAAAATAAAACTAAATATTGTGTTGTTTAAATCATTATAGTTATATTAAAAATAAAGCATTCATAATATAATTAATAATTAACTATTCAATATATTATGTAGTCAAGAAATATAGGAGATAGTCACTTAGGAATTAAATAAGATTAAGGTAATCTTATTTTTACGCTTTATAGTACATTGAAACCCCTTTTTCCCAATTTAAGTATTGACTATGTTTTATTAAATAGGTATATTAGTTTGAATGTTATCTAAAAGAACGGGATACTGAAATTATTATAATAAAAATGGTTTCAAAATCAAATACAAAAATAATGCAAAATGAATGACATAATTTAGTAATAATAAAAGTTTTAATTATTTTTGCTTGTAACTTAGATGGTATTTTAGAAGCATTAAATTCATACACCTCAGTAAATATTAATTATATCACAAAAAAAATAAATCTTATTAACTCATATTTAACAAAATATTTTTAGTTTCTTAGTCACGTATCATTCAAAAATTTTTAATCATACCTATCTTAAAATACTTTTTATTTTCAATGATTATATAATATTAGAAGTGAAAACTTGTTTTAAAATGATTAGTTATCATTATTGATAAATAAATTTTATTATAACTTTGTAATGTCCATTATAATTTGTCTAAAAATCGAAATGTTTATATAATATATATATATATATATATCTCAGGTATGTCTTTAGTCAGAAGTTATATCGATCTTAATAAATATAATAATTATGTATAATAATTATGATATAAATATAATTTAATGATCGGGAAACTAGTGAAAATGGGTTCAAAACTGTTACCGACTACGAACCAGATGTTATATTTTCGTTCTAAATCCAACACGAAATCAAACTTTGATTGTTTGCGAAGGTTTAGAGAGACACGTTCGATACAGCTACAAACGTGGATTATTATTTATTATTGGAGTCGACGGTTTTCGCAAGTGCAAATGGGATTGTCTATGCATTTACACTAAAGTAAACCTAACAGCAATCTAAATGGTTTTTCTTTATTTCATTTTCCGCGCACACGGGCGTGGTAATATATTTTTGGAAAAACAAAATGGGAACGAGCGGTTTAAAGAGTTATGTACGAACCGTATTGTTTACTTTTCACTGTCTATATACTCCGCTTTTTTCCATCGATGCGTGACGTCTGGTTATAAAATGTGCGGAATAGGTACTTATTTTATCAGTGACCCCACCATTTTATTACCGACCAAACGGTAGTATATTACAATGAATATTTTATTATTTATTATTATTATTATAAATATTATTTTTATTTTTATTATTATTATTATAAATAATATTTTAGATCTGTCGCGAATAACCATTTACAGTTATATGAAATAAATGATTTTCAATTTTATTTTTCGCGATTGTCCGGTGGCCATCAGTATAACTGCGATCGGTGTATTAACAATAATAATAAACTGATGAAATTAGGGATTTCAGGAGAGCAAAATGTAAATCCTACATGAAATTAAATTATATTCTAAGAACAGTGATGCTCAGAATGAACAACAAATATTTAGTAAAAGAAAATATTTCAATAGCTGCCATTTCTCAAATTTACGACGATTTAAATAGATTCATATTTTATTTGAGTATTTTATGCATTTTAAAATTTAATATTGTTATTATGCAAATTGTATATAAGTTAAACTTAAATAGTGAATAACAATAAGTCTTCTTTTTAAAATGTTTCCAAACTTCGTAGTTATATAGAATTCGTTTCATGATTTAATATTTTGTTTTTGCATACGAAAAAATCTAATATAAATGGAATTTTCGCAACAGAAATGTCATTATTATAAAGATATTTTGATTAGTTTTCGTATTAAAACAATTTTTTCTTAAAAATATTCGACAGTTCAAATTATAGTAAAGTGTTTATGGTTATTTATATCGAATACGAATTGTTTAAGAATGAATATTTTTGAATAGTTACCACCATATTTTTTTATACTTTACGAAAATTAAATGAACTGAATAATAATTGATCATAATTATAGTATAGTCAGATAAACAAGACATTTATTTTGATATTATTATTATTGTAAAATTTGGATGAAAGTAAAACGATCTAGAAAAAATCTTTCCACTCATTATTCCTACTTACATTCATAACTAATACTTCGAAATGAATTTGGATTTTCACTGTTACATAATGCATTTTCTACATATGCCAAAGCTCAAGTAATTTTCTTCAACATTCATTCGGAAATATAATTAATTACATGATTGTTGTAAGTGCAAGTCGTAAAAGTGGCAATCCAATCGATGCAGTTTTTAATGAATAATGTAAATAGCATCACATTGAATTTCTTCAAAATTGCACCGTAACTAATAACCGATTATATCTTCCACCGTTCATGATTTAAAAAAAATATCTCTCAAATTCTTTAAGCCAAGTTTAAATTAGAAAAATGTAATAATAGTTTGAAAATTATTTATATATTTTGTCTTTTCATTTAACAGTCCATTTTTTGCATGAAAGATTTTTTAACGCTATATCATTATTCACTATTCTTTGAAACACTAGGGAGTGTCATTGTGGTTCCGTGGTTTTAGATGATTTTACTTTTAAGCTAATAAAAAATTCATCACCGAGTTGTACAAGCAAGGAATAATTTTCTTAGTTTATAAAGTATTGTAGAGTTAGGTCGACACTTTCTATAAAATATATACCATACTAAAAACGACTTGCATTGAATAAATATGTTTAATGAACTAATTATAATATAGTCTCTAGGAATCATCTCAAACGTATGTAAAAATAAATTCCATTTCACGCACTGCTTATTTTTCAGAAATTATTAGTAATAACATAATTTAACAAATAAATCATTTTCAAAGTGTATAAAAATAAGCATTAACGTTTTTTACTTAAATATATTTTTATTACACCGTAAAAGTAAGTACTTACTCCGTGAGTAAATTAAAACTACTGTACCTACGTGATTAATATTCATTAAACTTATATAATAATAATAATTTATATAACTTAAGTGTTGAGCTTGTAAATTATTTGAAAAGTGTTTTTGTTATTTAGCTGCTTTTAATACATTAAAATTAATGATTTTTCTTAGAAAAACAATCGGTCTTCTACTTTTCCAGACGATTAATTAATACTTATTCAATTTGTACAGATATAAAGATTGGAAGATAATAAGGTATTTAACGTTTAATCATTTTATCCTTTATTGGATAAATGAATATTTGTTCTATAATATTTGTAACTGAAGGTATAAATCATATTTAAATTGCATTTGTATAGTAAATAGATCAAGTATATTTCACCGGTTGCAAATAATTTAAAAATCAAATAGTCTAAGGTCGAATTTAAGTAATGTAATTAATTTCATTATAAATAAAGAAAATAAATTAAAACGTCAGACCGCTTCCAAGTAAAATAATATTCCTATATCATAGATATAAGTCAAATGTTCAACAATAAACATTTTTGAAATATGTCAATATTATTATAGAATTCATTTTAATTAAATACCAATATGTTTACTTTCCCATTTTCACGTTACCATTTCTTAAGATCTTAAAAAGCCATGAGATAAACATGCTATGTGTAGTTGATAGTATTTATATTAATACGAATATCATGTTGAGCGTTAAAAAAAAGCCGCTTTAGAGTTAAGGTATCGACAATATCGGGAAATGGTTGTTGCAATATGATAACAAAGACTTTTCCACTTGATTTATGTGAAAAAAAAAAAAATGAAAAGAAATGTTTGAGATTATTATTTTTTTTTAGCAATACGTTATTGCTTTTGCTTTAGATGCATATTCAATAAAAAAAAAATAAAAAAAAATAAACAAATACTTTAATAAAAATACAACTGCAATACACTCTTCTGAGTGGATTTTCATTAAATTATACATGAGTATAGGTATTGATTTATTCGATTATTTACTTGTGATCTATTATTTAAATTTCTACACCCTTTTGTAACCGTATGTGCGTGTAAGATTTTAAAAATAAACATGAAATTAAAATATATTACAAGTTAAATTAAATATGTGTATGTTTTAAAATTAAAAATATAAACTTTTTTTTAATACATCACTATCATATTATAATTTTATAAATTAAAATAAATAGTATTATATTAATTTAAATTTGACAAATTTATCAATTGGTGTTTTTTGAAATTATTATGAAATTACAAATATATTCGTAGTTTGTTCGGAACGTTTTGTTAACCCTTGATAGCAAAAATTATAAAATTATATTCAAAGTATATGGTTTTAAAAACTTTCTTGTTAAATTTAAGTTGGTTTTCGTTTTGACTAATTATATATTCTATAGCGTATGCTATTTTATCCTTCTAATGAAATAAGCAAAATCATTAAAGTACAAATATTTGAGAAAATGAGTTTTTCGATTTCTTGGTTTTTCACCAAAAAATTATTTATTGTACCATATTTTTTTTGCATTGGTAATTATTTATAGGTATCCTTCATTTATAAAGAAAATATTTGTTTTTAATTTATTATTTTGACTTTTATTTCATTTTTATGGAGATGCTGTGTTTTTCTCTAGTAAGCCAGTGCATTACAAGAAAATAAAAACTTTACAAAATAAAGTACATAATATCTCCATTAAGATATTCCGTCAGTTTACAGACACATTAAAGTGAATTTAAATGTATATAATATATTATATATATAATGTAAAACAGATTACACAATATTAAATTGTTATTAGATTACATTTAAATCTATAATCTGATTTTTAAATACAATGCGCATATCTAATTTAATATATGCAGATAGTTAAACTATAAAAATAAATTATAAAATCCTAATTATAATAAGTATTTTGAATAAAAAACAATTTTAGTATTTTGAGTATTAAGTTAAGTAAATTTCAGTTGAGGAAAACCATCAAAACAAATGCAATATCTAAGATTGCTTATTATAATAGTTTTAATTAGTACCTAGGTAATTGATAAATAGTGATTAATGTTTTAATTTATGATGTTGACACATTGAGAAGCCGTTTTAAATGAAACTACTAGCTAAATACGTAGATTGTACATTAGGGAATCAGTTTACTAAAACAATATATAGTTCGTCTATTGTACATATTACTTTATTCTCTAGGAGATACTTGATATTGAGATTTTGTCTTTAGATTCTATAGTATTGGATAAATATTTTTATCGATTTGACATATTATAATGTCCTTTTATAGTATTTTTAATGGATTTATTGCACTTTTCATAAGGAAAAATAAAGGTGGAAATATCTAGTTACTTCGAATACATAACCTCAATTTTTAAAAATTAACGTTTACTAGTTGTTTCACTAAGAAGGCAGTATAGAAATGTTGTTAAAAGAAACAAAATAATTAACACATCCATAATTATTTGTAAAACTAAATATTTTACTCTTTTTTTCGTATTAAGTTTGTTCTTAACAATGTTAATTTCAATAATTACTATATCACTGAACGTGAATATAAGAAAAAAACTTAAACCAACTGTCGACCATAACATTTTGAAGTCGGTACGCATCCCTAAACTTTTATGACCACCCATGTCTTCTGTTAAAATTCATAATACAGTTGAAAGCGATGGATTATCCCAGATAAATTGTATTATTGTGCATAATACAGTCACAGCTGTACAAATAGTACGATAAAGGGAAGTGGGCGGGGGGGGGGGGAGTTGAAGTGCCAAAAAAAAAAACCCTCAGAAGAAGTGGCGAGTCAAAGGTGTGTATGTGTATATGACCATAAATCATGTCCAATCATAAACTTTCGTCGGTCGGCTGCAAATCGTCCCAGCACTGGAGGGATTATATATAGTCTCGTCAGTCAATAATAATAATAATAATAATTTATCACTGCAGGTTATAGATACTACCATCGCCGCTGCCGCCTACTGTTAAATGGGTGGGTCTCTCTGCAGGTGCCTGCTCCGCGATGAAATATGCTTTGACTGTGGAATCGCGTGTGACTGCTGCTAAACTTTCTCGCATTGTCACGATGTCCATCGTTTCGATGTTCTTAATAAGAATCGCCCGCCATCGTATTTTACTATACACCATTGTTAACGAAACAAACTCGGATTCGTTGGCTAGTAAACCTCGTTGGTTTTCAACTTTCTTCTGTTCCACGGTAAATAACGTTCACGGTTAAGGTATTCATTTCCATTCGGTAAACGATTCTGTCGAGTGTATGCGAAACGTGCAGGAATTTCGAAAAGTCGCGTGACGAAACACTGGTAGGGCTTAGAATTGCAAAAAAAAAAAAAACCGCTGGGAACACCAATATCGTTGTATACCTGCACCTGATATGTATTTAAACGATCATTGTATACAATGTTCAATTGACGTTTAATATTACTTAGTGATGTTTAGGAGAACACAATATTTTTCGTAGAAACTGTAATAAAGTCATAATTATAAAATCAATTTTAATTTAATTTTTTTTAATTGTATATTTAATATATAACTTATTTGTAACGGACAGTTCGGGCAAATTCAAACAATTTAAGGTTCCAGTGAATTTTTTGTAGAAATGTTGATGATTACGCTTTTTAGGCACTGTGATATGTGGGAAATTGAGTCCTCTTTTGCCTCCTTCTACTTCAAACGCTGAAAAAGTGCAGGATTTTAGAGCTTATCGATATCTTTATACACAACTTACCTATTATTATCCCAACCATATCGTAATAACAACGAATTGAAGTTCCGGATAGACCTCGCGTCAAGACGGAGGTTTTTGATTTTCAACGGCTGTAATAATATCAGTAATACGACTGATGGATTATTTTTTCGCATACGTGTCCGCATGACACTGTTACTATTCATCACGTGATATTTATAGATATATTTAATATACCAATAACGCTCCTCGGTAAAGTGCGTACCATAAACGGATTTTCGTCCATCTTGGTAACATATTAATCGGTTAATCATTTATTATTTACACGCCATGTATTATGATTGATATGTAAATTTATAAATGATATTACATGCAAATACGTTTTATTTATTGATGGATTTCGGACAATTTTTTGACAGTTTTTCATTCGAATTTAAATTACCTTTTCGATCGATGGTTGACGTTTTCATCAATCAACCGACAAAAAAAATTCGTAATATTATTATCTGATACGTGCGTTTACACACGGTCACGGTGGTATTACGATTTCAATGTGACACAAATTAAAGATACTTGTTCGTGTATTTATTTAATCGTATGGAACAAATGCCTAACGTATATAATATGTAATTTCATTATTGCAATTGAATGTGTAATAAACTAAACAGGAGACTGCATAATGACTGCATTTTAATGTTGTTGATAGTGACATTTATTCATTCACGTATACAGCTCTATTATGTTGTTTTATACACACACGTACAACAGTAAGATAATAAGATAATGCATTTGGGGATACGTATAATGTGATTAAAAATGAATTCATTACTAACTAATATGTAGGCCTCTATTAAAACTATTTTATATCGTTTAAATGTTGGTATTGTTGATGTAAATGTTTACTATACGAATCAGCATAAAAACATTTAAAACTATTGTTGAGTAATATTAATATATCAGTTCAAGATCTTTTTGGTACAGGTTATTGGATTTGAATTGTCATAAAATTTGGAAAAACAATCAAAATTTAAATAATTTTAAAGTACATTGTGTTAATATCAATGATACTTTTCGGATTTTGAACAAGCAATTATTTTCATGTGAATATACAAAATAAAAGATCTTTTAAGCTTTTATTATTGTTATTGAATTTCATAATAGTTCACAAATCACGATATTTGTACCTTATAGCTTCTTGTATGTTTAATAGTCAATCGTCTATCATATTACATTTAGAGATCTAAAACACAAATAGATCATGCGTTACTAACGATTGGAACGTTTTTGCATTGGTACACACGTATGTAATGTATATCCATACCAGTCCAACGTGAAACAATAAAGTATAAGAATGATTCATCGATTTGGCGTTCGTGTGTGTTCGACAAGAAACGTTCCATAATAAACGACAAGGGTTTCAAGGGTTGAAAATATCGTCGGCGGCAATGATAGATGGGTTATGAATCTCATTTAAATAACTGCAACTAGAGCTCCAAACGTCTGCAAACTCGTAATATAGTTCTGTATCCTAAAAGGACGGTTATCATTATTATTATTACGAAAAAGTCTATTTATGTTTTTGTAAAATGTATATGTATTTAATAGACATTATTGTTTTTATATCACACGATCAGCGTAATTCGAAGGGATAATTTATTCAAAAACCGATTATAATAATAACCATTATACAAAGACGCAGCAGCATTGTTCAGAAACAACGTATGTTTGTGAAAAAAAAAAAAGTGTCGAAAGTCTTACCTAGAGTGGAAAGTGTACCGACTGAGACAAAACATTTATCATTGTAAATGAAAAAATTCTCTCGGAAAATCATCTTGAGCATTGAAAATAATTTAACCATTTTCATTTATCCTGTTCCTGCGCTACTCCGTATTTAATCATTTTATTTTCACTCAGGTGCATTTTACTACCCAGAAGTCGCACAAAAATCGTCTAGTATGTACCAGTAAGGAAGACAACCCGGGTAGGATGGCTACTTATTTTATCGGGGTGTAAAAGGTCTAAAGTGTCCGCTTCTTCCCCACTTCGTTAATATAAGAAAAAACACTTTAACAACGTTTGTACACCGCAAGAGCCAAAAAGGATTATGACAGCTGGCTATTCATTTGTCATACACAAATTAATCATCACCCAACTTGCCAAAAAGACCTTCGAAACATTTTGCTTTAATGGCATTAATGATAATTATGGATACGTGTTTAGATATTCATTGATGGGTCAATTTATCATGAACTATAACGTATATTGGTTTATAACTTTTTTTTTTTTTTTTAAACTTCAACATCAATAAAAACCAATTGTAACAATATGTATAGCTTAACCTTAAAATTCCTCAAATCAAAGCTGAGAATACGAGACACCAAGAATAATAAACTCTTGTTATCATATAAATATTTTATGAATTTAATTTGATAAAAGTAATTTTATCATATTAAATGTAAAAATGTATTACATTTTTTTTTTTTAACTATACCTATTTAACACAGTACATGTAAAATATAATATACTGTATAATATTCTAGACTGACAAAGATATCGGTTTTTTTTAAAATGCTCTAACTCAAAAATGAAAAACCGCAACAACTTGAAATTTTCACCAAATCTTTATATTGACGTTCTCTATACATGGTTAAGATTTCAAAGTATTTTGACATATTTTGACTTATTTATAGACAATTTATATTTTCGATTTTTGTTAAATTTTTGTTTTTAAACATCTATAAAATTTAATTGATTGAGCGAAAACTCTTGAAAATTTTATACTAGGTTTATAATAAGTTAAACTTATCGTAACTAAAAAATATCGGTGATCGGTTAACTCAATTTTTTTTTATAAGCCCTTAATTCTCAAATTTGTATAAAATGTGTAAAAATCACGATAATTTGCATGTTATTTTGTAGATAAAAATTCATAAAATTTTTTTTGTTCATACTTAAGGTTCAAAATTTTAACACTAGGTTATCTATGAGCTAATCTTCAAAAATCTTTAAAAAAATTTCTACCAGACTAAGAGGAAAAAATTGTACGACTGTTTGAAATTTAAATATTTACGAAATTGCATAAAATAGCGATTTATTCTCAGACGATTTTAAATATTTGTTATAATTCAAAAAGTATAAGTCGCAGATTTTTGAAATTTCTACCAGCTGTTAAGATTGGTATTTCTTTTATGCAATATTTTTTTCAAAATATTATATTGATTTTTAAGCCACTTATAGTCATTTAAAATATTCGATTTTTTTACATTATATTTTTATAATCGGTGATAAAAAAAATTTGGCTTCTACAAAATACTTGAAAATTTAATCGAAGATTCCACAGAAGTAGTTCTTAATGTCATTCAAAAATTATTAAAATCCATAGGCACAATTTTTTTTTATAAGCGTTTGAACATCGAATATTGACATAAAATTACATGTAAAATATAATATAATGTAGAATGTTCTAGACTGACAAATGATATCGGTTTTTTTAAAATGCCCTAACTCAAAAACGAAAAACCGCAACAACTTGAAATTATCATTAAATCTTTATATTGACGTTTTCTATACATGGTTAAAATTTCAAAGTATTTTGACTTATTTATAGACAATTTAAATTTTCGGTTTTTCTAAATTTTTCGTTTAAAAATAAAATATACTTATATAATATTTATAAATAACATTGTATTATATTCTAGACTAACATATGAACTCCGTTCAGAATCGTTATTCGTATACAATGATATCTATCATTGCATTCAAATTTAACAAATCCATTATAATAATGACCTATCCTATAAGCGAGGTGCACTCCACCCCTAACTGTACAGCAGAGCGAGGCCCATCCGGTTCTTTTTTTTATGTAAGTTTAAAAAAATAATCATCTATTGATTTTAAATTACATTATCCACGGCAATTACCTACCTTATATAGCGCTTTTTCATAATCGTTGTTTTTATACATATTTTATAATATTAAATGAATAAAAAAAAATTTAATTTATTGATAAATTTCAAATTATAAACAGTCAACAAGCAAAGAACTACAGCAAAAATGATTACAAGGAAAGGTGTTCCGGTTACCCGGAAATTACTTGATAGTTGAGTACTCAATGTAATAATTAAAACTCGGCCCTTATCCGGTACCTAGCGTTAGACTGAATTTTTACTCGGCTAATACTCGGTACCAGGTTTATAATCAATTTTCTACCCGGAACATCTCTAATATTTATCACATTTTATGACTTTAAATCCCTCTACCATTTTCCTTGAACGATATCTTCGTATCTCATAGTATACTTATAACTTTTTCACTAAACAGTTTTTAGTTAGGATATAGTGAAAACAAAATAGAATTAAACCAAGAAAAAATGTTTCATATTTTTAAACACGGAATAAATTGTAAATTCTGTCAAGTTTTAAGTATAACTGTATTTTTTAATATCATGCGAATATTTATTGGTTACGAGAAAGCAAAGTAGAGAGAGGGATGAATTAAAAGTTTAAACTATAATGATTCTCACACGAAGTATTTTATCTTGAAAATTTTTTTTTTAAAAAAATCATTTTGACAAACACTAAACTGCACGTATAATAAATAAAAACCGAAAGAATTAACATTTGTGGATAAAGATTTCAACAGAACCTTCGCGTTCCAAAGTACATAAAGACGCAACATCCTAACGCAGCATCTGGTCTGCTTTCCTATACTCGTACTGTGTCTGTTCGTTGTATCTTGCAGAAATTTAAATAATTTTATTTGTATTTTGTGTTTATCATAGCTTTATGATACCACTTATAAATAATATTCTGACTATAATTATTATTTCTACAATGTTGAATTCTTCCGACCACTTGTGCCACCGGCATTTTAAATTAAAAATTGTTTATACTTTGTTGACTTCGTCAACGTTTATGATTTCTTTATTGTGTGGATTACTACAATAATTATTAATTTACCATTATGGCTGTTAACGTTAAATGTGCAAGATTCAATTATTAAATGTAATACGAATAATACTTAATAAAATCTACATGGCTATGATTTAATCTTTCTTTTATAATAAGATAATTTAATGCAGAGGATAATAGTTTCTCGATATAATTCACCCTTTATCAAATCAAACCACCACATGATCACTCTACTTTGATGATCAGAAGTCACTCTTCAATGAAAAAGGTTAACTTAACCGTACCTTAAAACTTCGTTTGACACGTAACACTGTTATTGTGAAGGTGCGACTAATTTGACGCATCAGACGCGTACGGCTAACGCAACGCGTCTGACGCATAATACTGCTTTACATGTTATCTAAACGCGTCAACAAATTTGCGACTGTCGGTAATTACCACTGTCTTACGGACCATTCAGTTGGCGAGCAGTACAGACGCAGCCACGTGAAGACGAACACACGTGTTCGTTTTCAATATTAATTTTCACCAAAGCGTCAAAGGTACTCTTTGCTGTCAGCGAAAACGATGGTACTTTTTCGAAACGATGGTCAAATTTGATTGTTTATACAATTTGGTTAGTTCGCTACAAAAAACCCAATTAATAAAAAAAAAATTACGCGAAGTATAAGATAAAATTCGATAAATAATTAAATTGGTCAATATTCAGCTTAAAAAACTCCCGGAATTTATTGTCATCGTATATTAAATCCCGGTTAACCATTATTGCAATATTCGTTTACACCTCCTGATCTACTAATAACTGTTCTATAAGAAGTTCTTCTCCTTCAAACTCTTCAAAAAGTAGGTATGACAATAAATCACATTCACTCATCATGAGCTTGAACATTTTAAAATCTACATTTTCAAATACGTCTACGACATCCCAGTAGCTGCACATGTCTAAGGTTTTATAAGAATCGCTCCTTGACGTTGCGTTAAAAGTTTAGATGCACAGCGTCAGATGCGTCTTGAAAAGCAGTTTTCAAAACTTAGATAGTAACAGTTTTTTCTCGCGTCCAACGCTGCGTCCGAACGTTATTTCATGACGCATATTTAAACACGTTTCTTAACTCCTAAAATTATTTAATAAACTTAAAACGGCAAAATATGTATACATATCTAAATTATATTTATATTTAAACTTATAACAATTAACTTGGTCGATAATAAAGACAGAATCAACGGCACCAAATAATAAAATAAAAAAATAAATGTATAAGATTAAGAATAAAAGTATGTGAACAGAAAATAATAGAAATATAAAAATACAAACACATAATTTTACAATACATCGGATAATTTTAAAATAAATATATACAAGATATTATCATAAAGAGTGATGCGAATAAATCATCGAAGTGGTATTTTTAAAATATACATCAAATGTGAGAATAGTACTCGTATCAAAACATGGTGGAATAATAATATATACTTGTTATTAGCGCTCATGCGGGGTGCAATAGGTTACTTAGCACTCCCAGTTTATTTTGAGGTAAAAATATTGTTTAAATAGGATTATTTTGCATTTATGAGAATGAGTTTATTCTAATTTGCATTGGTAAAATGGATTAATGCCACAGACGTAAAAAGTACCTACGTATGTATGTATCCATTAGAAGTATTCGGTATTTTTCTTTGTCTAGTCACCTATTTACAATGCACGTGATGATACAATTCTGATAATGGCCAAGTTTATTTTTAGTATTTATTGGTGGAATACTATTTAGAATTCTGTTTTTTGATAAAAAAAAATGATGATGTATATTAATACTATTCAGTAGTGATGAGTCGAACCGAACATTGTCAAAGTATTACAAACCCCTACTGAACCAAACATATAATTATTCAAACGAACCCGAACCAAATAAAATAATTACATTTTTTTTTCTTTATTTAAAATAAATTAATAAATTTTTATTTTAAAAATTCGAACTTATATTTTTTTCCTTTTATAAAGATATTGAAATAGTAAAAATTGTATTATACAAAGTTTAATAATATAAAAAAAATAATTAATAGGTACTATTATAATACTAACATTTTAATTACTATAAATTATAAAATATCAAAAATTAATTTTTGATTGTTTGATTACCAATATTTCAAGTTCAACTTTTACACATACCTAAATGGTAAATAGTTCGCTTCGATTTTCTTTCATTACAATCCTAAACGAACACCTAGTGTTCGATTAGGTTTGGTTCGACATTCGAATAGTATGACCTATAATTACAATTAGTTATAATATAGAAAATTGCTAAATTAATAATTAAATGGTAAAACTAAAATATTTTGTGTCAGGTAGATGTAGGGAGGTGGGTTTTTACTCTCCACGGAACACCTTGGGATGAATCATTTTAGCACTCCCGAATTTTAGACTATAGTACAGAATAAGAATTTCAAGAAACTAATTTAAATGAGAATAGTTGTAAATATGTCACTACCGTAGAATGGCATATAATGGCATAACCATGGCATATAATCAAACCATGATTTGACGAGGTGATGTGTTCCATTAGTTCTACAAGTTTGATATGAAAAATCACATCACTTAGATAAATATGTGAAAAAAATAATTATTTAACAAAAAAAAACCCGACTTCGGTAAAATACATATAAAAAAAAAATAAATGAAAATATTTGGAGTAGATAAAACTACCTGCATGTAATAAACGAAACAGAAAAAAATTAATTCATGATTATTCTAAGTATTAATAAATTAACATCAAATTTTGTTGTAGTCGGGTGCCTACATTAGAATATGGTCGACCAATTATACAAAACCACATTTTATAACTTATAACAATTTCTCAAATCAACGAATACCTAATACCCATAATTTTAATAGAATACAACGTAATGTTAGTTGGGTTATTTAAAGTATAACACATCATTGTTGTTCAACTAATGAAGGCACTCGACTACAACAAAATGTAATGTTAATTTATTAATACTTAGAATAATCATGAATTAATTTTTTTCTGTTTAGCTTATTATATGCAGATAGTTTTATCTATTCCAAATTTTTTCATTTATTTTTTTTATGTATTTTACCAAAGTCGGGTTTTTTTTTGTTAAATAATTATTTTTTTTTTTATATGTATTTCGATTCTCACGAACATCGACTTATTATAATAATAAATTTTGATTATCGACAAATATATATATATCAACGTATATATAATATTAATTTATATAAACTCGTATACGGTATGTATAATTGAACTGGGTTTCCCTGGTTTTTATTTGTCACTGTATCGTAGCACCGGTAACCACGAACGTTATCTATTGATAGCGGGTACGAGCGCGGCAGTCATATAAAACAAAAGAATTCCACCTCTCACAACTATAAAACCTAGCTAAGAACACTCTCGTAAGCTCACAGATTAGTTTACTTTTTGTTTCATT
The DNA here is from genome assembly GCA_034509805.1 of Sipha maydis. Taxonomy (NCBI): domain Eukaryota; kingdom Metazoa; phylum Arthropoda; class Insecta; order Hemiptera; family Aphididae; genus Sipha; species Sipha maydis. The sequence continues at coordinate 248,213 of JASXSY010001052.1, forward strand.
AAAATCGGTTCATTAGTTTGGGTACTAGGTGGGAACATACATACATACATTACACCAAAACACATTACCCTCCTTCTTCAGCAGTCTGGTAAAAATAAGCTTAATATGTTTAATTTATATTATCATAAATGATACTAATAACATTGAAAAAAAAATAAAAAAAAAAAATAGTTTGAGTTCGGAATAAGCAACGGAAAAAAATCCGTTGCTTATTGCATCAAATGACAAAGTGTCGCAAAAAAAGAAAATTAAGTAGACAATAACTTGAAACGTTAAAAAAAAAGTCTCTTCGGAAAATTCACTCTATTATCTTAAAAAAAGCAAGATGAAATGATTGTCTAACCGAGTTTGAATCTAATTTTTAGTTTACAAAATTATTATTTTCAGCTATAAAACAGTTACACCCATAAATAAATTTCTGTAGCACGAAATATTTTGGCAGAAAAGAAAAATGAAAAGATAAAACCTAAAACCTTTACAAAATAAGAAAGTTATTACAGTAGGTAATTTATAGTTAATAAGCCTAACTAATTTTATAAAATATTTAAGTGAAGTAAAATCAGTTATAGGTACAATAATGTAATACGATGACATGTTGTCAAGGTCGTAAAAAACAAAAATGTTCAACAAACATCCAACGACTGAATTATATTTGTATGATAATTTTCATAGTACTTGAACTAATCGTATAGTGAAATTAGGTTACTATTAAATATATATATAGTATAGTATAGTATATGTATAAATTAGTGCTCTTGATTTGATGTGGGTAATACCCGGGTACCCAGAAACCCGGGCACCCGGGTACCCGTTTATCCGGTTAATACCCGATTTTGTGGGTAGTCAATGTTTTCGGGTAGTGGTTACCCATTACCCAAAATTTTCGGGTACCCGATGGTTTTTTATATACGTAAACGGTTTAGCTAAGTCTTAACTCCTAAAAGGTAATCAGTATTAAATTATACATTACACAATTATTCGAATAAAAAATATCTAAGAAAATATAAAAATTATCTATTAAAATATAATCTTAGATATACATAGCTTAACATACCTAAGATCATTAATCTATGGTTATCGAACAGAAACAGATAAGATAAACTAAAGTCTAGTTATTAATACTTCCATATTCTTATATACACTTTTACTATTATCGAATTATAAATACATATTGGATTTGTTGTCAAAATTTACGGAATAGGTATGTAAAAATATATAAAATGAAATATTTCTTAATTTATTGTAAATCATGTGAAACGAATTTATCATTTATAACAGTTAATTAATTTATCATGTTTTAAAAAAAATATGTATTTACATACAAATCTCAGCTCTAGTAATGAGTATACAAATCATAACGGGTACCCGATCCATAACGGGTACCCGATCCATAACGGGTACCCAATCCATAACGGGTACCCAAAATTTTGTAAATCGGGTAATACCCGTAAAACCCGATTACCCGGGTACCCGGGTATCAAGAGGACTAGTATAAATAATACGCTCTGAAAAAATATAACAGCCACTGTTGAAATACGCAATGATGTTTTAATTGCTGTTGATATTGTAGTCGAACAAATATTAGAACAGTATTGATATGCGTTTAACGGAATGCCACTAAATCAAACAAACGTATTTAATTAATAACTAACAATAAAAAAAGAGGAAACACCTCACACGCCTGGGCAAGAAATATCTATAAAGTATATATTTAAACAGCCGTGAAAAACCCGAACCAAACCATTTAAATTGTACTTTAATATACGTCTTAACATAAACCTTTGTCGTGTATACATAAATATATATTGAACGTGCTCAAGTGGTGCTCCGTTTAAACGTGCGATAGTAAAATGAAAAAAATAATAATAATATAAATCAAATAATCCCTGCGCACATTATCCACAACGCTCCTTCGCGACACGTTTAAACTATTATATATACATATATTGTGTATATATATATATATATATATAACAGATACAACTGTTCAATCTATACAGCCGATAAATCTACGAATAGAAAAATGAAGAAACCAAACCCACGAGTATTGATTTTGTTTGCAACGTATCCAAGCGAATCAATAATAGCTTACAGTAGATCTCGAGTTGCGAATGCGCGCACCTGAATAAGAGATGAGTTCGGAACAGACGAAAACTACATTTCGGTCTATTGAACAATTTTATATCGTGCCTATATTTACATTTATATATATACCCATTATACATCATCAACAATTGCACAAACGTACGCTATGTACGCCAAGCACGATATTGGTCTTGAGCAGTGTTTCTTAAACTTTTTGAGATCAGGGAACACCAAACAATAATATATTTTTTATGCGGAATTCCTATGAATTAGAATTCCCCTATTTTCCTGTATAAAAATCGTAAGGTAACATGTTGAAAACCAAACCGTAATTTAATTTTAATTTTTCGTTATCGGCGGTAGTTTTTCTACCTTTTTTCTATTCTATAAGTACAAAACACTATTAAGTTTGTATTACTATTTATGCTACACTACACACTGTCATTGACTAGTTTGTAAAATTTAAATATAATAATATTTTATAAATATGCAAGCCTAACATAACTATTTCCTATTAGTCAGTCACCACTGATCTTTAGTAAAATATTTTCAAATTAATTTTTTTAAATATTTGAAAAAAAAAAAAAACACTTGAATTTCGCGAAACCCTAAGCGATCTAAGTGATCTAAGTGATCCTACAATTAAAGAAACACTGGTCTAGATAAATTAAGTGCATAAACCACACAGTACATAGGAATTACATTATTCATATTGTAAATGAGTATACGTAAAACTGCATTTAAATGAATCATTATTCTCGAAAAAGATGTTTTAAATACACGCATACGAATACAAATACATTTAGAAGTGCATACGTTTTAATACACGTACGATTTATGGAATGCACGATGTTTCGTTTGCTTTGCGCATTAAAATAACCATAAATTAGTATAACCAACATTTAACACGGCATTGAACCTTTCCCAGATTTGTGCCTCGGGTCAAACTTTTATCGGGACACTTTTAGTCCATTGTCTGATTCGGTCCTGTTTATTTCTTATTTTATTTTATTTGGACGCTCAAACGCCTTACCGTCAGATCATTCTTACCAGTATTCTAATAATTCCTAGTGTATTTATCAATATAACCATTACGCATAGTAAAATAATGACCGATTGGATATTTTTGTGTCGGAAAACAGTATTGTTGTGTAATGTTCCATTGTATTGTAAAATGCGTTTCAGCAGAATCGAATTTTTGTTCGTATACCGTAATTGTAAAAAAAAATAGTTGTAAATAAAATAAATGACGTCAGTTAAAAGAAATGAATCACCAAAAATGGTTTATCCTCGTGTAAGGTGCGATAATATGAATTACGAGGAGAGCGCGAAAATTGTACCGTTTATTACCTCTCCGAACGCAAAAAATATTTATCTGGGCAACGAAGGCAATATAATATTATATAAGTAATAATTATACATGAAAATTGGACTGGACATCAAATTTAGATCATCGATTAGTTTAATGCATTAGTTTTTTGATTTTGAAAATTAACAAGACATCAAACATAATAATCTGTTGTCTTTGTTTATTAACTATTATTTATAACGCATTCGAACATAAAGAGATAATAAAAAAACGGAAAATTAATTAAACGTACGTGATTAGACGATAAAACTGAAAAAAAATGGACAAAATGTACATTGAAGAGCAAATATTTTTATTTTAAGTAAACAAACTATAGAGTAAAATACAACTACACATAATATGATCAATTGTAATCAAATTTTTATTGTAAATTATATTGGCTATGAAAACGGAGTTCATAATATGTAATTATCAGGGCTCATAACTTATAGCTCTAAAAAAAGTTGTTATAAGCACTTAAATATGCTCTAAAAAGTATTCATATAAGCGCTTAAATATGTACTAAAAATACTAAAATATGCAAAAAAAAAATGTTTGTATACAAAAATTATTATTTTATTATTATTATTTATTATATTATTTTATTATCTTAGCTTCGATTATTAAAAAAAAAAAATTGAATAATATTACATTGGAATTATTGTATCATGTGGTACAAATTTATTCTGCGATTGTTCTGTTAAAAAAAAATATACCCAAATACCTAAAAACTATAAAAATAAAATACTACAGTACAAGCTACAATTATATACAATTATAATGGTTTCCTTATCGATGGGATTATTACGAAGTTTCGGGCGTACACTTTCGCTACGTCGCGCGTCGCCTAAATTCGTATAGGTATATATAGTTTCTTCTGATATTATTATATAAGTTATATTAGAAGAAAAATTAATTAATACGAATTAATTACTAATATGAACAATTAATATGACTATAGTTACTTGTTATTTTTAAGAAAAAATGTTTTAGGCTAGGTACTAAAAAAAATCATGCAAAAATCCAAAAATAAGCGAAAAAAAGCAAAATAGCACTTATACTCCGAAATATGCAAAAATATGCAAATGCTAGAAGTTATGAGCCCTGGTAATTATATTAAGAAAATATTCGATTATTGACTATATTATATACTTTCAGATGGACATGTGCAAAACCATAAGAGCAATTACAATAGGTTAACTAATTGATAGATATGAATCATACATAATAACTGTTAATTGTTAATCAATCCCACGAGCTATCCACTGAAGTTTCAAGATAATAAAAGTAAACTGTACGTAACTCAAAATAGTAGCGTTGATAGTTAAGTTGATATTTAAGAAAATGTAACTCTACTACAAGTATTGTATCGTATACACGAAGATCTAGTCAAGATCGTATTTCCACCCTTAAATGATTTCAAGCTGAACTCGACGCCTATATTTGAATGAACGTCCATTTTACTGTCAAAAAATAATAATACACACGTCCGAAAAGCCAATTAAACCGATTCATAGCACGCTGCCACAAGTCTTTCGCATACGGTTTTTGCGATGGAAAGACAATTTGTCGATAGATATTTTTATTTTATACTTTTTTTTTTTTTTAATCAAAACACGGTATCGAATTTAAAAAGGTAATAAATTGCCTATGTCAAGTAAAAATATGTTTGGTTGTTAGACAAATTTGTCCTGCAGAGACAGAACTGCACCCTCTCGGTTAATATTGTATACATATATGCGTCGGGCATTTCCCCTTTTACGGCATATAATCCCTCTGCCCCGACCCCGCTGGCTGGCGGCCACTGTATTTTATTACTTTCACACTGGGCTCAGACAGTGGTCTATATAATTTATGACCATGTTAATTTTCCTTATGTAACAGTTAATAATTACATTAAACAATACACGGGGAGAAAGAGAGAGAGAGAGAGAGAAAGGATTAAAAAATAATGCAAATACACGTATACAGATATATTTATTTATATACGAATAGATAAATAAGTGAGTATTATATTGTATATACACACGCATCTGAATTATAAATAGGTATTTTACATGTGTGTATATAAAAATACATAAAATATATCTTCAAGCAAATAATACAGAATTATAGCCCGGGAAAACTTTAAAATTTCTTTCTTCTGGCTACAGTTTATGAATCGGTAAACACACGTCATAGCCATCTATAAATAAAATATACAATAAATCCTTATGAACTGTCACATTTTATCACAAAGAAATAGTGATATTAGTATGTATATACAATATAATTTGCAGGTTATAATGGAGATATGTGTACAGTGTTATAGATATTAATAATAATACTATAATAATAATTATAACACTAATTAAAATTTAATACAAAAATAATAATAAATGTATTAATGATGGAATATAAAACATAACTATCTTAAAATATTGGCTTATAACATTGTAGTTCTAAATTCAAATGTAATTAAAAAATCTAATAAAAATGCCACAAAACATTATTAGCCTTTATTTTTAAAATAAATTATAGTAAAGATTTTTTTTATCCCCGTGTAAATCGTATTTTTAGTAGAAAGAACATGGAATCTAAGATTTTTCTAACGTAAAAATTCAACCCAGAAGTTATTTTAGAATGGTATTAATACTTCTTGCGACGTATCTTACAACTAAAAAACTTTTGAAAAATCATAAAAGTAAAATAAGACCACTCTTTTTAATTAAATAAATGTTAGCAATTTTGTAATTCACCAGAAAAATTTTTAAAGATTGAACATTTTTATAGTTAATATTTTTACTTGTATCAATAAAATGTACACGGTTTGAAAGTTTAGAAAAAGGTAAATTTGAAGACTTTATTAATCCTCTTATGTTAATTATTCTTAATTATTTCAATTTGCTTTGTATACAATAATATTTATTAATGCGACTATAACTTAAGAACCGCAAGTTGGCAACTATATATCAATGCGTATGTAGGTACTTGAAATTAAAAAAGAGCACTTTTTAATTGATTTTCTTCGTGATTTATTCCATAACAAGATTTTGATTCAACCTAAATAAATTATTATTCTTTCAAAGTATTTAGAATACATCAATTAATACTTATTTTAAGTATAGTTGAAATATTTACATAATATTTACATAATATTCAATAGTTGAAACAATACGAACTTCAAGAATGATAATTGACACGAGTGTAATAATACATTCTTGCGGCCGCTCCAATAACCCATTCAATTTCTATTCATTTTTTATTTTCTGAATGCATTTATTTTTATGTAAAACTAATTTATTTTACAGTATAAACCTCACATATTTTCTGAAATACAACTGAAAGACGAACTTAAAAAATTAAATCCATTTGGTCGTTCGCGTAAACGTAACAATTCGACCGATAATGTTTTAAACCACGATCTTCGTTTTAATATTGCTTGCGTGTAATTTTCACCGCAATACAACTGTTTGTATATTTTATTTTTTCAACTATCCTTTGTGAACTCTCATGGGATTTTGCTGAAACGCATTTTGGCTTATCGACAGTGACGTTTATCCGGAATCCTGGTGTACCGCCCCAGCGAAATCGCGCCTGTGAAATTGAACAATATATTATATTTATACGATAAATTTGAATTTACCTCTCCTACCACTCTTATGCCTTGTTGAGGCCATCAAGTAAAACATGTCAATTGGACCGGATGGTCAATTTGTACGACAATCTGGTAGGGCACCGAATAATTCACAAATTCGTCCTGTTTATCCCGTTCCCTACATATTCTATTGAATCATATTGAAACATCGTGCAATTTAAATTTAACTTTCAATACCAGAAATTAATTATATTCATCAAAGAACTTGAACGTGAGGAAAAAATCAAATTTGCGCTACTTGGACTTTTGTAGAAACGTCAGTAATATTTTATGTTACTTGCACTATTCAGAAACAGTACAAAAAACCAATACCATTTTAATCTTATATCTTATATTTATCTTTCGATGGTATACCTAAACTAGAGAACTCAAACTACCATAAATTAATCGGTAATAGAATCGCTCTCAGAGTGTCGGTAGAATTATTTCATCTTTTAGACCTTGTCTTCAACGATCGTAAATTACCGGTAACAAATCGGACAGAGAAATAAGACTCAATGTTGTGGCTACTCAAATATAAAACAATAATTCACACTAATTGCTGAAATTATTTTAATAAAAAACATACAAATTACGGGTTTCCCCATACGTACACACACAAACGCATCTCGAAGACCTGCATGCCCCCCTTGTCATGGTTTTCACGTTCTTAATTATAATTTTACAAACTGCTGCCTAAGCTCATTTGTTTCATTTCGCCTATACTATAGGTTCCCAATTTACGGCCCTTCAAGCTTTTCAAACCGGCTCGCTAAATTTACCGATGATACTTTATTCTGCTACAGTTTTTTTACATTAATCATAACTCATAATGTATTTATGACAAACGTTTCAGTTATGACATATTAAGTTAATAATGTAAAACAAAAATAAAAAACGATTGATCGAATTATCTTTAACGGTAAAATATCGAAAATGAAGGTTCGAAAATGTCCCAAAAATGTATGTTAAATTGATCCAGAATATGTATGAAGGGTCGAGTACTAGTGTCAAGAGTCGGTGTGGAGTATCAGAAGGTTTCAGTATAGGAGTAGGTGTGCACCAGGGGTCAGCTCTAAGCCCCTACCTGTTCTCAGTGGTAATGGATGAGGTTTCAAAGGAGATACAGGGTGAGATACCATGGTGTATGATGTTTGCGGATGATATAGTTCTGATAGGAGAAAACCTAGAAGTTGTCAATAATAGGTTAAATGAGTGGAGGTTAGCCCTCGAAGAAAAGGGATTGAGAATTAGTAGAAATAAAACTGAGTATATTGAGTATGATTTTGGACAAAGAGACCAAGAAGTTGAAGGAATGAGGAGACAACTGACAATAGATGGTGATGTGATAGGTGAAGTTGAGAGCTTTAAATATTTAGGATCTTTTGTTCAAAAGGACGGGGGCTTTGACATTGATGTAAAACATAGGATTAAGTGCGGGTGGATGAAATGGAGAGAAGCATCGGGCGTGTTATGCGATAAGAGAATTCCAATTAGGCTGAAAGGTAAATTTTATAAAAGTGTAGTGAGACCAACTATGCTGTATGGTTCAGAGTGTTGGGCGGTTAACAGGAAAATAGAACAAAGTATGAGTGTCGCGGAAATGAGAATGCTTAGATGGTTGAGTGGAGTGACAAGAGAAGATAGAATAAGGAATGAATACGTGAGAGGTAGTGTTGGTGTAGCGTCAATTGTGGACAAGATGAGAGAAAATAGGCTGAGATGGTTTGGGCATGTGATGAGGCGAGAGGAAACGAATGCAGCAAGAGTGGTTATGAAGATGGACGTTGAAGGGAAAAGAGGAAGAGGAAGACCAAAAAAGAGATGGTTGGAGACTTTGGAGAATGACATGAGGGCTGTCGGTGTGTGCAGAGGAGATGTGATTGACCGAGTAAAGTGGAGGTGTAGGACAAGGGTGGCCGACCCCAAATAGTTGGGAGGAAGGCGAAGTAGAAGAAGAAGAAGAAGAAGGTTCGAAAATACATCTAATTTTATTGCTACGCTCATTCTATAGAATTTATTATATAATAATACTACTAGATGTAATTAGTGCTCTAAGTATCCAATTAAATGATTTAAGAATTATTATTAACTTAAAAAATCCTTATAGTTTTAACCCTGTATATTTAAAATAAACGTATATATGAATGCCCAATCGTAAATATTTTGTATTATTAAACTATTATACTGAACTAAAATAAAATTTTAAGATGAATTTAAGATTTCATAGTTAAATTTAATAATTAAAATTATTTTAAAATACTTTTAAGGTCTTCGAATAAAAATCAAATACATTTTACGTAATAATCGCATAGAAAATTGTTCAATTATAAAATTAGGTTAGTGATTGAATGACAAATTTAGTGACAATGTTTGTCACTAAATTTGTCATTCAATCACTATACTATAATAACATTCACCATGTTGGTGAATGTTATTATAATATTTTATTGATTAATAAAACTCAATGGTAGAACTATAGGATATTATACTACTATAATGGAAAAATTAAAGTTTTAAAGTATTATCGTAGAACATTATGCATAACTCGAATTCATTATTATTCATATCTGTTTTAAAGGAAAAAGATTTATTTTTTAAATGATTATGATGAACATAAATATTAGCATAAATGTTCAACATTTTATTTTATATTACTATTAAGTTCGGTCATTTTAATACGTATACCTAATAAGAAGTTTTATATATTTGAAAAGTAGAACTTACACTTTACTAAATAATAATAATGCAAAACTCAACAAAATCCAATAAAAAGAATTAAAGGATTAATACCAGACACCAATAGGTTTATTATGATAAATACTACAGCTGGTTTTTAAGTTAAAAAATGTCGCTTTTTAAAATATACAATACTACCTAATACTTTTATAATACAATTTTAAATATCTTATCAAAAATAATTTAAAATAGAAATGATTAAATACTATATCATAGTTAACCTATACAAACATTTAGATTTTCACAAAAGTGTAGAAAATGAGTTTATAATTATTATAAAACTTATGTACATGAATAAAATTAATGATATCAAATAATATAAAGCAAGGGTTCATTTAAAAGAAAAAGGACATGATTTTAATTATGATAAGTTTAAACCCCAAATCAAGTATTCAATGTTTTTATTTATAAATAATATTTACAAAAACTAACAACTTTTAAACAAAACTTAATATTTATCATTATACTATAACTATTATGAACAAAATACATAAATCACAAAAGTTTATTACTACCTTCCAATTAACAGAGATCAAAAACTATGTTTGGATCCATATTTATTTTAACAAATTAGATTTTAAAAAGTCAATAAAATCTACAACTTTTCTATCTTTTGCCATCCATCTGTTTGTTCATTTGACCTTTGGTTGATAAATAACAAACAGATAAAAACAATTGCTTTGCTGTTTTCGAAACATTTCTAGTATACTCATCTGACCAACCTACACATTTGTTTAATTTTGTTTAATATTTCTAGGAAATAGCGGCTATATTAATCAATTTTGAAAGACATAACGAATGGCAATCGAAAGAAGTAAAAATAAGGTAAGTTCTATCTCGCAATTTAATACATTTTTATGATTTATATGTATAGCATGATTCTTGGACAGGGGTATCATTTGGGAAAGTGGGAAGGAATATGAATTTGCTTAATCATATATTGTGAAAGTAGCTATAGGTCGGCAACCGAGTCCACATTAAGTGCCATAATACAACATTACAACATAATACATACAAATCATAACGAGTTGAGATTTGAGAATGATCCTGACATTCTGTCCGTATTCTACTATAACTTATGAGATGATCACAGAAATACATTAAAATAAATAAACTATTATAGTCATATAAACTGTATTAATGTAAATTTGTAAATAAATTAAAGAAAGATTAGTCTGAATAAAAATGTTCTAGCATTGTATATGAAAAAAATTGGTCAAAGGTTTAAAACAAATTTTTCAAAGTTAATTTTATATAATATATAATATAATTATATATATAATTTATATAATATTTTCGAAGATTTAAAAATAATTTTTTTTCAGCAGTTGGTCGGTAAAAAAATGCTTTAGTCTTCAAATTTTGAAATGTCTATATTATAAATATTTTCTTGATTTTTGAATGAACTAGATAGAAGTTTTAATGATACAAAAACAATATCTTTTTAATTAGCAATGTTTCCCTATCCTTTATCCCTGAATATTTTAATTTAAATTGCATATTTCTTGATTGCTTTTTACAACACAAGCACTTTAATATTAATATGATCAAACTGAAAGCTGAATTTCTTAGAACTAAAGAATTACTTTCAAGTATTTTAAATAATAACAATGATAAGGGTTCTCATAATCTTTATTCTTTTTCAAAAATTTTACTCCAGTTACCTAAAAATTACTCCAAAACTTTAAAAAGGAAATCACCATCTTTATGTCTTGACCAGTTTTCACAGCATCTAATGAATGTTTTTTCATTTTTAAATGAATAAAATCATATTTCACACTATGATTAATAATCGTTTAAATGATTTATTGTTTTTTGCTGTAGAAAGTTATTTAACATCAATAGTAAGTTTAAATGAAATACTATGCATTTTTACAAACATAAAAAAAAATCGTCATTACCCATTGAAATTCTAAAACTACCGATGTTATATGCTTTTATTATTTGATCTTTCAATTGCACATATATGAATGTACATGGCTATTGTTTTATTTGGTTTTAATATAAAATAATAACTAGAAAAACTAAAGATTGCTACAGCTTATAATTAATTGTAAAAATGTTTAATGTACATTTAATTTCGAGAATTGTTATTAATATTATAGATATTTTAATATTTTAGGTTACAGTTAGCCGATTTTAATATGAGTGAGCATTGTATATGTTATAATATGTTATTATATATAACAAATGCAAATGTAGTTTCTTTAATAAAAATTATTAAACAGTATTTAGTCATAGTTATATGACTTATATAATTTTTAAAAAAAAAGAGATTTAACATTTTATTCTTATTGAGCCGGTCATTATTATTTGAGGTAGGTCAAACTCATGAATATGGTCTAGAAACCGAACTTTTCAATAGTATGTCGAACCGAACTCGAAACAAACCTTAATGTGTCGAACCAAACTTTCTAATTGTTCTTAAAACTAAACTATTTAGTGGGATATCGACTCTAAAAATTGAATATTTAGGCTTCTTTCACACAGTCCGTTTTTTTAACGGCAACGGAAACGGATCGGATAAAAATGTCCGTATATATAAAAAAATTTTGTCCGTTGGTAAAAATGGATAGTTTGAACGGATTTTATAAATAACTATGTGTCTTAAGCTGGAAACAGACTATTGGCACGTCACGTGCGCTCACGTGCTATCACGGTATCTCACGTCACACGGAAAATGTGTAGATTAGTAGAATACACAGTATTTAAATACGTCAGAACCACACTGAAGTCACGTCACTCGCATCACGTCACGTTACCAATCTCACGCGTGACGGCACGGTTTTTGTTTCTGAAAGTTTACACATTTTCGACTCACGTTACCTCACGCCAGTGACGAAGCGTCGTCATTCGATGTCGAGCGCACCCGTATCGAAGCCATCATATCGTAGTCGTCATATCACAATAATTATTCTTTTTGTATGTTATATAAAATGGACGGCTGATGGCAAACGGTTATTATATTTAGCACGGCCACTCAGTATCTATTATTATTAGAACAACAACAAAACTCCTCTTCCCAACCTGATGAACTACTTGAACTTCCACAATCCATTTTAATTAAAAAACACGCAACCCGTGGGTATAACAACCGTGGCGAACAACCGACTAAATATTGTGATGTGATAAAGCATGACGATAGAAAATGTGACAGTAGTGTATTTCTAAACGTGACATCACGGTTAAAATGTGATAATGTGATAGCACGTGAGCACACGTGACGTGCCAATAGTCTGTTTCCAGCTTTATCTACTCCGTTTTCTTTTTTCATCCGATCCGTTTCCGTTGCCGTTAAAGAAACGAACTGTGTGAATGAGGCCTTAATATTGAAAACAGTTTTTAATGTAGATTTTAGAATCATAGTTATTACCTCCATCTCTTTTTTTATATTGCAAAAACTATTAGATACTAATTGTTTTAAAAATAATTAAATGTTATAAAATGATTTCAGATTTTAAACTTAATTACGAACTTGTAACTATGCATACCTATTTAAAAGACCTAATATTTTATTGATAATTCTTTGTTTTTTACTCAACATTTAAAATAGCAAATATAAATGTAACTTTCACAATATAACCAAATAGTAAATAGTTGAACAATTAATTATAAAATAAAAAGTGAATTTATTATTATTATTATTATTTATTATTTGCAATTCATATTTTTTATTATTTCATAAATTATAATATTTCACAGATTTTTTGTATGAAAACCTTTTTTTTTTAATTTGTAGATTAATTTAAATTATTATTGTATACATTTAAAATAATTGTTATTTATAAACAACTTACATGAATAAAAAATAATTATTGATTAATGACAGATAAAGTTTCTATTTATAGTATACAGTTTTTGTAATAAGTAATGTTATACTGTAATGTATGTAAAGTAATAAACTACACTATTGTCATTAATAGTGAATGCGTAAGTAATAACGCGTATTGTATCGGGTAACCACTATTTAGTAGGACTTATTATGAACTTCAATTATAATATAAATTATAAATTATGAATAGTACAAAAATAAAATAATTATCCAAGTCAATAAATAATTCAATAGCACAAAAAATAATCAATGCCTAGACAGTATAATTATTGAGATTTTAATTTTACTTCTCAGATATTAAAATATATGCTATATAGTATCTATTCTATATAGACTATAGAATATACAATAGACAAAATAAAAATGAACATAACAATACGTATACACTATACACCGAGAAAATGTTTGGTACAAAATGTTTGACGTATTAGAATTTGTTGGTGTTCGTATATTTTTTTTCAGTTCGAACTATTTCATTTCGAACTCATTTCGAATTATTTTGATTTTTGAACATTTTGTTCGAGCTCGGTTTGGTTCGGTTTTTTAAAACTTGGTTCGACTTTCGAACACGAACCGAACACGTAATGATCGGTTTAATTTTTCGAACTGCGAACAGTTCGACTCTCTTTTAAGTATTATGACTATTCTTAGCTAATATTAAAATGATGCCCCTGTTCTTGGGTTTAAAGAAAATATAGTGATATTTTATGCACATGAAATTAATAATAGTAGTATAGTACTGTTAAATATTCTATTAACAATAATGTATCATATATATAAATTATTAATAAAGTTGTTTGTGTGAAGTATTTCTTTATATTTTATCAACCGTTTATATTAAATCCGCGATAAATTGAAAATACAATGCACGAGTTTAAGCAGTAAAAATAAATTAAATGGTAAATTGAAAAGAGCTTACATACAAATGTATATATTATCCTGCATTAAAATCTTCAGAATACGTTGTATACATTTCAAAATTTCAAAATAAAAAAACTGTTTTAAAATAGGTAATATCACGTAAAAGACCATATTTACAGACTATTATAGCACTTAAAGACGTGAGTACTTAATTTGATTCAATTGAGTACTAAGTCTTCTAACATTTATTTTATCACATAATGTATACTGTATATTTATAGCATATTAAAAATACATAAGTATGTATACGTATATTACAACTTCATAATAATGTGGGGTGCATAATATGTCTATGGGAAATGGTTTAGAGCAATTTAAATTGTATATAATTCATTTTCGGCTGTTGATAAATTATGATGATTGGGCTTAATGATATTTTTTAAGGTTTTTTTGATATTTGACCTGTTTAATTGTATAAAATTATTTTACCTTTAACTAAATAATGTCATGCAATTATAATCAGCGCTCGAATTGGTAGAAGGAGCGTAAGGGGTAACGCTTCTCTACAATAGATTTAAATCATAAGAGCACCTTTACTAATTATTTTCATTAAAACAAGTGTGGGTGAGTGGCAGGGTACATATATTTTGTGAAATGATCTTTTTAACAAGAAAAAACTTTATATTTTAAATACTAAAGTATTTAATATTTAAGTAAAAAGTATAATTCAGTTATGATTTCAAAAAAGGAATTATTGTTTTAATTAAATTAATCGGAAATGTTATTAGAATTAAAATTTTATAAAATAAAAATTATACTTAGTATATTTTTTAAGAGAATGTGAAAAGCAACACTAAGACAGGACATGATGTATTAAAGTTTCAGAGAATGTTCTAAGCTTAAGAATTTCTTTCTTTTATTTTCGAATTCGTGCACTAGTTTTAATTTACTGCGTAGTAATACTTTTATGGTGTACGACTCAATATATATTATGTGTATACGTTTATATTATTTCTACAATGTATAGTTTTTTTATTAAATCTTACTATCTTGGTATTTCTTTAATTGTCATTATTAAAATTTTGTTTTTATATAAGTTACGGATGAAATGACAGGATATGATTGAATTTTGACGTGTCATTTTTCCATGTATTTTATGTTAAAATAAATTATAAAAAACTAGATGAAGTGTTATTTGTTTGTTGAAAATATATGTTAAAAGGTTTGTGTACAAATGAAACCTTATGTAATCTAAGACTCTAAGGATATTTTGTGAATCTGGCCAAGAAACTAAAAAATAAATAAATAAATAGAATCTTTTCAGGATGCGCTTTTGCCATTATTCCACCAGCTGAAAATATTTTATTTTATGTGTGGTTTACATAAATCACTTTGTCGCGACTATCTTTTGTGGATGACACTGTATGTGTGTGTGTGTGTGTGTGCGTGTGATTGTATATATTTGTGTATATACGACATACGTGCACATTTGCAATTTACATCTATCCGCCACGAGTGCCTTTTAAAACTTTTACTAGAGCTTTCTTTCGAATTTAAGTTTTTACTGATTTAACAGCTTTTCTGTATCACAAAATATTTCCAAAACATCTTTAAACGGAATTTCATCTAAGATGTATTCATGCATTGTTTTAATAAATGGTACATAGATAAATAGTCCCATAAAATATAAGTTTATACACAATAACAACATGTATAATATAATACAATATATGTATTTAAAGATAAAGAATAAGAATAATACGAAAAAACTAGTAATGTTTAAAATTCAATGGTGAGTCTTACAATTATAATTTAATCAATATACAATTTAACATCTTGGTTTTAATTTTAAAATGTTTAAAGCGGACGCTATGTCGGCAAATAAGTGTACTTATTATAAATAACGTCTAAACTGATTTGTCGGTAGTTATTCGACAGTTGATGAATAAGTATTTAGCTTATTAACTATGAGACTAGTCAGAGAAGTTAGGAGAATGCTTATAACTTATTCAAAGAAATGTAAAGTGATGATTAATTATTCAAACAAATCAACTTATGATTGATTATCTGATTATGAAATTAGTCTCTAACCTAAAATATTAGTCACATAATTGTATAGTTTTGAAACTTCGTGTCATTGCAATACATTTCCATTAAACTACAACAGCGGTTGTGCGATGCATATAATTACAATTCTGTAAATACTTAATATAAATTTTTTTCAACTATAATTTTGAGTAAAATAATATGCTTTATCGATTACAATTAATATAGTGTTCTTTCAGATAATATTTATGGCATGAAAAAAAAAATTTAACACTAAACATGCTGTATATTATACATAGACTAATACCTACCAAATTATATTAGATTCTGAACGGAGTGATTTTACAATGATGTGTTTTTTTTTATTTTTATTTTTTTTTTTAGATTCTGAACGGAGTGATGGAATCTATTGGTTTTACAATTATGTGTGTTTTATTTTTTAATTTTTTTTTTAATTTTTTTTTTATTTTTGTGTTTGACGACACCTTTTTTGGCAGTAAAAATGCTTCGATTTGCTTATGTAGCAACTTTTCTGAAAGGAAAGTGAATCTGGTTGGTGCTTTTAAATGCGACGGGAAAAACCCTAAAAAATAAGGGAAAAACGGGAGTTTTTACGCAAAACCAGTTTTCGACAAAATCAAATTTTTTATTTTGCTATAACTCAAAAACTAATCGATGTAAATACTTGAAATTTTCACCAAATGTTAAGTTTAGCGTTCTCTATACACCGTTAAATTTTCAAAGTATTTTGACTTTTATTGAGCTATTTATAGACAATTGAAATTTTCAATTTTTTTAAGAATTTTTTTTTTAAATAACGATAAAATTTTTTTGGCCGGCCAGAACATCTAGAACATTTAATACAAGGTTTCTTATAAGTTGTTCCTTAACTGATAAAAAAAAATCTAAAATCGTAAGTCACAATTTTTTTTATAAGTGCTCAAAGTTCCAATTTATACGAAATATGTAAAAATTGCGAAAATATGCAAGTTATTTTGTAGATAAAAATTCATAAAATTTTTTCTGTTCATACTTATGGTTCAAAATTTTAACACTAGGTTATGTATAAGCTACTCTTCAAAAATCTTTAAAAAAATGTATACCGTTCTTTAGAGGAAAAAATTTTATGACTGTTTGAAATTTAAATATTTACGAAATTGCATAAAATAGCGATTTATTCTCAAACGATTTTAAATATTTCTTATAATTCAAAAAGTATAAGTCGCAGATTTTTGAAATTTCTACCAGCTGTTAAGATTGGTATTTCCTTTATGTCATATTTTTTTCAAAATATAATATTGATTTTTAAGCCACTTACAGGCATTTAAAATATTCGATTTTTTTACATTTTATTTTTATATTCGGTGATAAAAAAATTTGGCTCCTACAAAATACTTGAAAATTTAATAGAAGATTCCACAGAAGTAGTTCTTAATGTCATTCAAAAATTATTAAAATCCATAGGCACAATTTTTTTTTATAAGCGTTTGAACATCGAATATTGACATAAAATTACATGTAAAATATAATATAATGTATAATATTCTAGACTGACAAAGATATCGGTTTTTTTTAAAATGCTCTAACTCAAAAACGAAAAACCGCAACAACTTGAAATTTTCACCAAATTTTTATATTAACGTTTTCTATACATGGTTAAAATTTCAAAGTATTTTGACATATTTTGATTTATTGATAGACAATTTAAATTTTCGGTTTTTCTAAATTTTTCGTTTAAAAATAAAATATACTTATACAATATTTATAATTAACATTGTATTATATTCTAGACAAACATATCATCTCCGTTCAGAATCGTTTTTCATATACAATGATACCTATCATTGAATTCAAATTTAACAAATCCATTATAATGACCTATCCTGTGAAGAGTCGCACTTCACCCCCAAGTGTACAGCAGAGCGAGGCCCATCCGGTTCTTTTTTTTATTTTTTTTATTTAAACTCCATTAGATATCATCTTTAACTAAATTATGTGTACGTTTTTCGTTAGCGATTTTTCTTACAAATATTATATATATACTGATTTCAGTAACAATCATTTTCTATTACTGCAATATTGAATAGAATTTTACATGAATAATCAAAAAATTTAGTCTTTGAGTTACACCAAGTGGTAAGTAATCAATTTTTTTTTTTTTTTTG
The DNA here is from genome assembly GCA_034509805.1 of Sipha maydis. Taxonomy (NCBI): domain Eukaryota; kingdom Metazoa; phylum Arthropoda; class Insecta; order Hemiptera; family Aphididae; genus Sipha; species Sipha maydis. Next base: position 266,905 of record JASXSY010001052.1, read on the forward strand.
TAAGCAAAATTTACCAAGTGTTATTTTTTTTTTTTTTAAAATTTCATAATTTTCTAAATATTTGATAAAAGAATCTGTTAAAGTTCCCACTTGATGTTTATAGATACTTTTTATCAAAATGCCGAGATGGCAACTTAAAAAACAAAAAAAATTATGTATGGATATTTTGAACTATTGATATGGAGCTTATAAAAATGTACATAAAAAAAGCTATATGTAATCTAAATTCATATGCAACTTTAATATCGTAGTCCTGAAAGTTGTTACTATTTATTTATTCAACTTTTCTTTTACCGATATTTATTTTGCATGTGCCATTATTGGATTAAAATAAAGTACTCTTAAATTATAAATGATAAAGGTATTAATAAACTATAAGATATTTACAAACAAACTAATACTATGACTATAGTTTTGAAGCTAAAAGTTTATATATGACTAGACGGGTAGACTCATTTAACTTGTTTAAGAACTAAATTACAATCTTAATTCCAAATTCTTCGTCCATTTCATTGCGTTCTCTTCTGTTCACTGTAGTTTCTACAGACTTTCATCAACATTTGTTTGTGAGCATATACGATATGATATCCAAACAAACACATGTATGACAATTAGATTTGAACTAAAATAAATCACGTTCATAAATTTGTTATTATCACTCATTATTGATGATAAGTACTTTTGTGTATCTGCGTGTTCATTTAAACTCTAATGACCTCGTAGAAATGTGAATAGACGAACATGAAGAAGCAGATAGTCCTTGAACACACAATGTAAACACTTACTTTGTGTAAGTATAAAAATATTATAAATTAATTAGGTAAAGTATTACATGTATAAAATTATTATTATAAAATTCAGAATAACATTATTTTCATAAAACTGCGTTTAAAAGTATTAGGTATACTATTTATATTAAATTATTATTTTGAGACGAATACCAGCATGAAGTAATAAATATCGATTTTAAATTTTTAAATTGAAAGCATCTACGATTATCTCGAAGCATACTTTTGTACTTGGAAAAAATTCTTTCCACGTCACAAGATACAATTGGTGCATATTAAAAACTAGATAGATCTTCAATTAACAGTTCCTCGTTGTCATCACATTCCGTTACCTCACCATTGATTATACTATTGATTTTTTATCGAAACATTTTTAAGCTTAGATTTAGCGAAATCTATCCCTGGCCCTCCTTTTTCGAATTTAATTGTAATATTTTCTATTAGCAATAGAATATCTCTTAAAGTAACATTAGATTTATCTAGTTTAGTTATTGTATCTATTAAACACTAAAAGTGTGTTGTAATAACGGCGTACATTATAACGGATTACTTACGATCGACAGTAGATATTTTTACAGACGTAAAATCTACGAATTGTCAAATATGCAACATTTGTGTAACTAAAAATAAATATGCAATATATATGCATTTTCATTCAAATATGCAAAAATATGCAAAAAAAACTAACCATAGAATCTACACATTACGAAACGTCTACATTTATAATCAAAATTATTCTAGATGAATTATAGAAGAATATGCATTTTCATATAAATCTGGGCCCTACTTATTACAATATTTATAAATAAAAATGTATTATATTCTAGACTAACATATCATCTCGGTTCAGAATCGTTTTTCGTATTCAATGATACCTATCATTGAACTCAAATTTAACAAATCCATTGTAATGACCTATCCTACGAACGAATCGCACTCCACTCCTAACTGTACAGCAGAGCGAGGCCCATCCGGTTCTTTTTTATTATTAATTATGATTACTTTGCAATACAAAAATTATTATTAAAAAAAAAAAAAACTGCGAAAATGATTCTACTTATTACAACATGACAAACTATCATGAGCAGAGCGAGGTCCATCCGGTTCTTTTTTAATTTTTATTATTTGCCTGACTTTAAACAGGCATTTAATTGAGTGCCTAGTCGTTTTATTAAATAGTGGAATTGCATAAAAATGAAATAGGAATTTAGTAAAATGCGTAATTTGACTATATGTCTACGACATTTATACCAGACGGGTTTGTGTTAATTCTTAGCGTGTAGGTAAAATTGCAATTTTTTTAATTTTCTTATCAAGTCTTTAAGTTTAAGAAATTCTGTAATCAGTTAATTTTCGTAATTCGTATTAGCTATTTAGATACTATTTATATCGGTGTATTTTGTCGTTACTTAATATTAAATTCATAAGATTAATCGCTGTTATAAGATGTTTAAGCTCCATTAATAAATAATTGAGTCACTGAAAACGATCACTGTCACTCTAAAATTAAACATCAAGTTTAATCATTTAAAGCTCATTATTATTAAAAACTACTTGTGGAATAATTGTTTTTTATGTTTACTTTAAAATTTACTTTGAAAATATATAATATTTATATAGTATATATTTACATTTGTCGTTTACAAAATGTCCTCATAAGAATAAATAGCTTCAACATATAGATTTGTAAATTCATAATTTACATAATATTATAATATATATAAAATTAACATTGGTTTATTCATCGAGTACACACCAATTTTCAGAAATATTCATAAGTCCCTTTAAGTAAATAAAAAAATTTAAAAAAATAAAAATTTCACTGGCTTGTTACTTTTAACAAATAAATAAATAACAATAAATATGTTATAAAATTAGGTCTAATTTTTAAACACATTTATACCATTAAATTTCCAAGTGAAACAAAATGATTCTAAATATTTTAAAAACTACTCTTTATATCTTAACTGTTATTGGATGGTTGTTTTTTTTTTTAATTGCATATCTTGCTGTACGTTGGAACGAATTTGCAAACAGAAATCCAGATGCCCAAGACATCATGAATGAAATGATAATTAATCTGATCTTTAAGAAATGATTTCAGCGTTTTTAACGAAACATATGCTAATAAAAAGTGTGAAAAAACAAAAGTCATAGTATGGAATGTACAAGTATTCAATTTTCAAAATTCAAAAGATAATATCAAATATAATAGACCAGCAAAATTTTAATTATAAAAATTTAGATGTCATTTTAAATTATTTTAATACACGCAAATTGTATGGCTACATAATTTTTATTTCATTTAGGTACAGTTAATAAACTATAATTTTATCAATCGTAGTTACGTATGTATATTATCAACGATGTGAGACAAATGGGTAGAAAAAATAAAATCTTATATTTATTTGGCTTAATAATTATAATCTTGTACAACTTTTATGATAAGTAAAAATATATATACATATATATATTTATAATAAACATTTTTCTTTAGTACATTGTTAATGCATAATTACACATTTTTCAACATCTCAGTGACTCTAGGTATTTTTTTTTCTACCAATTATATCAATAATAATAACATTATTTTTAAAAATAATTTTAAGAATATAATTAACAACCTAATATTCCTTAATTTAATTATTTATACCTTTACTTCAGCTTGCGAATAAATCATAATAGCAATATCCAATTTTTCTTTTCAAAAAGCAAAAAAGCCATGTGCGTTTTTGACATCACATTTAACAATTATTTTACATTTTAATAAGAAATTAAATTATAAAATTTGCCATTTAAATTTCTACGTTTTAATCAATAAAACATAATTGTAATGTATAAAATAAGAATTATTAAGATTTAGAAATATTTAAAAGACTTGAAATTTTAATACTCATTAAAACTTCAAATCTAAACAGAAGTATTGTGTATCACATGACTTTATTTCATTGTTATGGTTATAATTAAAAAGATAAAATTATTATCAACTTAGGTTAATTTGAGTTTTTAATTTTTAACGGATTAATAATTATTATACGTTACACTAGGATTTATTGCCTTGATTAAAATGTCAAATGTTTTAATGGTAAAATTCTCGATTGTAGATTGTCGTGATTAATCTAATATTATATTTTACGTTTTATTTTATTTTTTTTAAATACAACTAATTATATAATGTATTAATGTATTATATGACTTATGTTATAGTATATTAAACAGTTTTAGCTCAATTCCAAATCAAAAGTTTTTTGAATAATTATATCAAAAAAATTATATAAATTTAAATTTGTATTGTAAGTCAAACGCAACGTAATTATTCGGAGCATAGGTTTTACAAAAATACCATCTAGAAGATCCTGACCTGAAGGTTTTCTTTAATGACTTTAAGGGTTATGTACTTGCTTTTTTGTCCACTCCCCGTGAATAACTAACAGTAGAGTGTTGTTGACTTGTTTTGCAAAAGAGCGCGAAAAAAACTTTCGTTTTAAAGTTTACAAATGAAGTTGATGTTTTCGCAGCCTTTCGCCCGCGATTGAAAAGTTTTCGAATAAACGAGGAATAAATAATTAAATTGTCACCCGTCAAGAAACTACTCGAGAGAGTACTATAACGGCGATCCAGAAGCAGAGATCATTTACAGAAACCTCTAGCGACTAGATTTTTTTTTACTTTTAGAACACCAGAAACATTTTAAGTGCCAGTAATTTTGTGAACGAAAAAGAGAAAATCAAGAACTCTTTGAAAAAGTTGTACAAATTCCAGTAGATTTTTTTAATATGCATACCTACCTTAGATTCTACTATTTAAAAAAAACCAGAAGGAAATTCCCGAGTTTCGTTTCATTATAAATGATTCATTAACTAATAAACCAACGGTAAATTACGAAAGCGTGAGGATTTTTTCAAACCTACAATATTTATTCGGTTATTTTCCGTACATATGCGAGATTTTAGTGCACCCTTTCTTTAGGTGTCAACATTTTGTCATATTTACACACAGTTTACATACTTCATGATTTCATAATAATTCAGCAATAAATGATAAAAGTCATTTTGATTATAATACAGTCCCAGAATACATCAGCTTATTCATGATAATTGCAACAAACAAAACGAAGAAATCGGCAATGCCTTTAACAGGTTTACCGTAAAGTTATAACAAGAAATTTGCTAATAAATTATATAATTATTTATATAATAGAGACTAGCTGATCCTGTGTACTTCGTTGCCCATTAAAAGTGCTAACTATAATACGATGTAATTTTTAATTTGTTTTTTTACAATGACAACAAAAAATTTAAACAATATTGGAATTTAATTTTTCAAATAATAATTAGATTAATTTATCATTCCTGTTATAAGAAATGCAGGTATTAAATATATGATTGCTAATTAGTAAAATAAAATAATATAAAATAAAATAGTACTCACGCAGTTATTTTGTTAACGTCAACAACGGAAAATGGAAAATGAAGTAGTAATAATCAAATAATCATATTTAATACAGTTAAAACCTAAATTGTACGACTGTTGCGTTCTATGTAAGGAGAGGGAATTTACGGCTATAAATATAATCGAACGGAATAAAAACGATACGAAAATTATCACTTTACAAAATTTAAACTTTACTTTGTACAGTGAAACATAATATTAATACCTAATATTCAATACACAACATATATCTCCATGTTGATCCATTTTTTTGGTGTTGGCCGGGGGCTCCATTTTATCGATAAATTATGTCATATGGACAATTTTATAAGCTAAAGCTTGCTGTAGCTTTTTTAATTCGAAAATAACATTCTAAAACTCAAAAAATCAATTATCAAAAAAAATTTAAGAAAAAAATTTAAAAAAAGGGTTTTTCCAAAAAAAAATTAAAAATAATTTGAGCTAAATCGACCCAGCCGGCTGCAGCTGTTCTTAATTTATGAATAGTTATGCATTTTTGGCTCCATACTTTTATGAGTATATATAGATTTCTAATTTAACGCTAAGAGAATTGCATCAAAAAATAATAAATATAACATATATTTTACTGGGATTTTCAAAAATAGAAATATTTATTTTTATTTTTGAAAACACAAGCAACACATTTTTACTTAATAATAATTTTTTATTAGGAATCATACTATACCAAAAACTCTACCAATGTAAACCCGGCTATAGTACGACGGTAGAGTGAGTACTCTACCGTTTCTAGCATAATGTAAACACTCAGGAATAGTATAGGTAGAGTACTAAAGATAGTAATCGGTATAGTAGAGTAGTTAACCACTGTGGTAAAGTACACTCTACTTGCTTTTACCCCCACCACCGTTTTTACTGTACTCTACAACAATTCTACTGGTGTTAACAGTCTAGTTTTGGTATAGTAAAGTAAAATGTTGTTTATACGCGAATCCGCACATGTATTCATTTTTAATTTTAAACTTTGTATACATTTTTAATTGTGCTTATTGTTTTTAAGCCTTATATAATATAAATATTCTATATTTCTGATCGTATTGTACTTGACATGACCATTTATATAATTTTATTTCATTATAAAAGTGGTTTTAATATTTTTTAAAAATGAACTCAAATTCGTTTTTCTTCATTACTCTCATCAATGAATTCTAAAATATCGTTTACTAACGCAGTTTTAACCACTCGAAGGCATTTATTAAATAATTTTCGATAATGACGACGACGTGGAATATCCATATTTGTTTATTTGATGTTTTGAAGTTGATCAAACATCACCGTGGCGGCGAGAGTTTACACATCAACTGCACTCTCTTTTACTAATACTAGCTTCGTGTAAACAGTTACTCTACTAAAACTAGTAGATTAGAGTGAGTAGGCAAAATAGAAGCAAGTTTATTCTATCAAATACTCTACCAATGTTAACCCGGCCTTAATGTGAGAAAAACGAAATAAGAAACGACATATTATTCAATAATTATGGTATAATTTAATTTTAAAATAAATAAATGTAAAACTTATAGTATTTAATTTATAAACTTAGTGGACTATTAATTAAATAAATTCGTACCTGTGATAATCAGTTTAAAATATAATACATTTAATAATATAATAAGGTCATTATTAGTTCTTGGAAATTTGCGGAAGTAAATTATGGCAAATAAGTTTTCCGAGGGATTATTATATTTTGCATTGTATAAAAATAATTTAAGCCCAGCTGAGTATTAATGAAATCTTTAATATCTTATTATAAGAACTAACGAAATTTACGGGAAACGGTATTAAATTACTTCTTCTCGGTAATTTTCTTGACACAAAGAATAAAACAAAATATATTTCATTATTAATTGATGATTTATTTTATATTGCTTATTATTTTGATATCTTAAAGTTTTTTATTGTGACTCGAATTATAAAAACTGAATCTTTCTTTAATCCCTTCCTCTAGCCTATAATTAACGTTTGCTTACTAGCGAATTCACTGTCAAGTGTGTTACTAATTCATCTTTCAGTATATCTGTGATTTTCTTTTATTACTTTCTGTCATATCGTCTTTATCAGTAAATATTTCCATTCTTTTAGTACCGTCAATAGTTTTTTGCTATTTAATTTGTTTACTTATATCTAATTCGTCATTTACACTTATGGTTTGGATAATTTCTCAATATCCTACACCACTTCTTCTTTATTTTTTTTTTTTCAAATCGTATTTATGACTAATATAAATGTATATATTATTGTGGTCCTTATTTTTTTAATTAATTTTTTTTTTTCATATCTCATCCCCATCCCTAAAATAAAAGCAGTGCAGCAGATTCAGTTCGCTGGAAAAGTGGTATTAGTTATATCCAGTAACACAGTTAAACAAATAGGGTGAGGGTTAATAAATAATATATATACTCGTATGTGAATAAGAAAATTACTCCAATGCGGTAATGTAATAACACAAATCAAATGTATATCTATGATATTATAATGTACTATGTATGTAGTTTGTAATATGTAGAATGTATACATATGAAATAATATTTGTTCGATTTATAAATATAACGCGCTATGGTTGTTTAACCAAGGATGTTTTTCCACGCACACGCTATAGAATTATGTCCATATTTTAGGCCCAAAAGTGGTTCGATGTTGTTGTACAGCAGGAAAAAAGTGCGGTACCGACGTGACGGTTATTGTTGGAAAAAAAGAAAAGATGGCAAGACTACCCGCGAAGACCATATGAAATTGAAAGTTCAAGGAACCGAGGTCAGTATAATACGTGTTTTGTATACGGTTTCGATTAGTTTGAATAAAATATAAAAGTTTCTCATAAATATTATTCAATAACATGATACAAAATAGAGATACGTGCATACATTAATAGCCAATTCCTCTGAAGTGTTATACTGAAAAGGGTAATTTCAATATTTCGATTCTCAATGAAACAACAAAAGTAAAGGTGTCTTGAATTATTGATAAATCGATAACACATATTTAATAAAACATTTATTAGATTTTCAAAAAATGTACTGCTTCAAGTTATTAAAAAAAATTGTATTTTCCATTTGATGTTTTTAAAATTCTAAAGCAATAAGTTAATGTTTAATAACAATAAAAAAAATAAATAATCGATTTATTTATTTTATTGACGAAACGCGTGGATTGAAAAATAAATCCAATAAAATTATTATTTCAGTTCGAAATTATTATTATACAAAGTTACTACTTCTATTATCATTATTATATATATATATATATATATATATATATCACATAATACTTAATGATTATAAATAGTGCTAATAATAAAAATAATAATAATAATAGTCGCTGTTATTCTAAACTCGATGAAATGTAATGACCATCATAAAATTGGGTTATCATCGTCTTTTCTTCGCGGACAATAAACTTTTAATTGCCTATAAGTATGTGGCTTTAGAGTTTTCCAATATCTCGAGAAGTTGTTAATTCTAAGTCTTAACTCGACGGTATAATACTATATACATAAATTAGTAGTATATCCGTAGTGATTTTTGCTGTAGGTGTATACCTACACAGAACTTTTAATATTAACGCAAACTTAATACAAATCACACACGCGCACGCACAAAAATCTCGGTATATGTCATTACTATTTAGCATTTTTTGGATTTCGTTTTGTATACGTTTTCGCGCGGACCGTCCCATTGTTATTCATCGGCACAAGTATTCTACATTTTATGAATTCGTAAACACTCCAAAATATCAATACCCGTAGGGTTGTATATGACGACATTTTTTTTTTTTTATCACTGTGAATACATCAAGTCGCTAGTGACGCACTAGGACGAATATACCGTCATCGCTACCCGCACGATTCTCATCATATTAAATGCAAAATCATATTTCCACTAGACTTATAAATTATTTCTAACGTGGAAAAAACATACGTTCCATGAAATCAGAGTTGTAGCATACATAATACAACTTTGATCGCAATAAGAAATGATGATGCTTAAAGACCAAAAAGCGTATGTTGACACTGGTCAAATTTTATTTATCGTCGCTTATGACATTTCAAGAAAAGAAAACCGAAAACCGTTTCAAATATGAGTTTCAAAAAACTCTAGGTACTGTGTCGGTGTTAAGAAACAAATGTTTTTTGTACCACTGAATTTGACATAATATTCTTCGTATACACTTCATAGTGATGAACGTTTCCCGTTTCAAAGGCTTGAAGCATATTAATATGTAAAATAGAGAATAATTAACTGTAAAACAGTTTTATGAAGTAGTTAATCTAAAACTTAATATCAAATTTCAGCTTAATAATGCATTTTTAGAGAGGGCTATTTAAATACAATGGCACATGAAACTTTAAACATAAACTGATATAATTTCAATTTGGGTTTAAGTACAATAATGTTAATTACGTATCCAGTAAAACGCGTATTTATTTTCATTCCAAACAACGTTTTTTAAATGTTTGGTAATTTATGTATACGTATAATTGATCTATAACACAATTTATAATATTATTTTTTCTGTTATTCAGCAATAATGAAATAATTAAAACTAATGGGAACCCAAAAATATTATAAAAAATAAATTAATGTATAATTGTCATATCAGAATATTTTTTTGTTTTAATAACTGTTTTTTGTATGAGAAACAAAGTTTAAAAACTATTAAGGTATTGTTATGTCCTAGTTTTACAAAGAAAAAAGTAATAATCATTAAAAACTTCAGAAATAAATAATTTAAATACATCTACTTAGAGGAAAATTACAAAAATTTAATTTAATCACTTCAAACATAAATTGTCTCCGTAGATATTGAAAGAGTCTGCATGAAATACAGTAAAGTTTCGCCGTGAAGTTAAATGATAATGAGAGCTAATAAATTACAAAATTTACCGAAAGCATAATTCAACGCAATAACTAATCGCGGCATCAAATCGACCTAGTAAATTAACGGCGGTTTCCTCTTCCTTGACAAATTTTTAGTATTGACTGAAACTTAAACGGTTTATATAAACAATAATAATATATAACTTAGCAAATCTAATCTCTCGATAATGTAGATGGCGAAAATATATTGTTGTATGATGATGTTGGCCCTTAATCTGACATCGGCCATAAATACAAGTATAAAATGTTCTCGTAACTAATCGCACTATTCATATTGGTTTTTATAAAACCATGTCACACCAATAAATACATATGAATAACTCTAGAAAATTATAACTTTTGTTTTAAAATGTATACTCCGTTTTGATGTCTGATGATTATTTGGGTTTTACAAGAATTAAGTAATTGTGAGTACCAGATATATGATCGTTTAAGTAAAATCAAACGCTCGATTATCAGTTTAGCAAACCATATCAAGTACTATCAACATTATCCAGACGTAGTGATTTTATTTCCTATTCTAATTGTATTTTGTCTTAACGTTTTGACATGTTGGTGGTATAATCATTGTTTTTTCTATATTATCCCTCGACGCGCAAAAATAAATAACGTTTTACTGACAATATTATTGTTCAAAAATGTGTAAAAGAATAACAAACGGACTATAGAAAGCGACGGAATACTCGTATCGTGTATATTTTTCGTCAAGAGATGTTTTGTATCATCTTCTATTAGCTCACCTACACTATCCCTTGATTTTAATTTCAAAATAGTACACATTTCTTTTGAATTATATTTTTATTTTCTGTATTAAGTGATTATAATCATACTAACAAATATATAAGAACGATTCGTTTATAGCTTGTAATTTTTCTAAAATTTGATATTGCAAACCGTTTTTTATTAACGTAACTTTTTATGCATATTAGAGAAAAAACAGAAAAGTGTATGACTTATATATGTCGTATGATTTGCTACAGATACTTGAAAAACTAAAATAATCTTGGCGCCTTAAATGTGTGCTAAATGTTATTTTATAATTTTATTTATGAGAAACTATTTTCGAAACATTATGACCACTTTTAACTCGGTGAAATATATTCATTGAAACCTTATAAAGTTAATTTTTTTTCTTATATACGATTTATAATTTAAACTTTGGAATTGATACTTTTCGTTTGCCATTTAAATTTTCTCGAACTCATTTACAAAAATTCTAATTAATGATAGTTAAATGAAATCTGAAAATGAAAAACACAACAGCAAACTAACTATACGAAATTGTGTTTAAATAACAAAAATATTTAATATTTGCTTTAGATTAACTAAAAGTTGTATTAGGTCTCCTAATTTGTGTGGATGGATTTCTTCTGCTTTGGCTATCATCCAATCAATATTTTTCTGATTATTATATTTAAATATATTTATTATTATTTTTTTTTTTTTCGTAAAAAATAGACGATTTTGATAGATAATCTATAATCTTTATTGGTTTTCTTTTTTTACTTTTGAAATATCTAAAAAGCTTTTTATTCTGATTTCCGAAACTAGACGTGCATTGACTTTCATTTAAACAACTAACTGAAGTTACAGAACTTGAAAAACTGACTCAGTACGTTTTAATGTCCATCTTTGTAGCAATTTTCACTGCAATGGTTTAACGTAAACGAATTGTTGAATAAAATAAAATAATACATTAAGTCTTAGTTAATAATATATTTTATTCACTGAGATTGAAATTCAGTAGTTGTGCACACACGTGTCGACTACTTACTTAGTTAAATCACATCTAAATCATAATTAACATTACATCTCTACTTATTCACAGATATTTGGTTATGGTGCATAAATTGATCAAGAACAAGGAAAAGTCTCAAGACTTTTCATTGTTCCAGGATAACTAAAATAATAATATTAATATTTCAAAATTCTCGCTTAAGTTTATAAAATTTATACATATTTAATGTATTTGTTAGTAACCCATTTCTAAATATGAATATAAAAATAACATTACAAATAATCGTTTTTACACGCTAAGAGTTCATAGAATAAAATTAGGACAAAATTATGTGGTTTCAGTTATTATCTAATACCTGGATTACAACACAAAGTTCGAAATTATCTCACGTCGTATTCAAGTCCAATAGTTGCTTATACGTAATGTTCTATTCCATCGCCTCTCGTTTCACTGGTGTTTTTGTTTTTTCTTTACTCTTTTTCAAACAAAAATAACTACATTTATAATTACTAGATAGTTAAACTTGGTATACATGGAAATTCGCAAACGTCATGAATCATTTTGACTACGATAATAATATGACTGCTAAAATACTTACATAGTATTTTAGTAATCGATAAAAATATGATCTCGACAATAATGGAATTCCACCACAAAGTTTATGAATCTTCCGACCCGACACGTGCTTAAATATTTCGTTTGTCTGTTATTTTTGTCTCTTAACAGAAATTTTACATCGTTGAATCATTCGAATCACTTAAATAAAGGTCTGAATAATACGGCTGTTTATTATTTAGTTTTCGTCATCGATCAGCGTGTATAAAAATAGTATAAGAGTTTTAGCAATACCGTTATAACAAACACATATTTTCAAGTCCATTATATACGAGTAGTAAACATTGAATTTAAAATAACTTGTAAATTGTTCGTACAATCCGTGCTGAACAACTTGGCGGAAAATGCAAATATGGCGACGACGTTTTTACTATAAACGTGCACATCCCCGCCGCGGGCAACCCTAACTGCTGTCTCAAGTGCACGTCACTACCTGCTGCAGTTTTATCCCATACCGTGCAGTACATGCAAACGGAAAACTAGATAGTCAGACGTGGAAACAGCTGTGAGCTGTTTCTCATCCACGTTGTTTATAATAATAATATTATTGGTATTGTTATATTTTAATATAAAACAGTGATTCCCAAAGTTTTTGGGTCATAGAGCATTTTTTTAAACAGTATTTTTTCATGGAGCCTCGAGAAATATTTCACATATCATGTTTTTTTTTTGAATTTGCTCTACAAAACATATTAAACATCATATGTATACAGGAGGAAACTCCATACGAGATAATGTATATTAATATTGTCATTTATATACAATATACTCCGCTAGATAATATCTGGAATGGGAATGCGTGTTATCTAAAATTATACAATTATATTTTTTAATCGGTGTTTCTGTATTGTTTTTACACCTATCAGTGAATTATAAATATATTTGATTTGACGGAGTCTTGTTAAAATTTATATATGCTCGTTGTTTTAAATTACGATCAATAATTGTTACTTTATGATTAATCAATCGGAGCACTATGAGCTTCACGGAGTACAGTTAGGGAACCGCTGTTTTATATATTATAGAACATACGGCAAGTGTGTAATATTTCTTCGTGCCGACCACTGCCGTTAACCCTGTACTCGTTCGACTCTTGACGACGGGACCGGAGAGCGTGCCTAGGAGTTCTAGTCCCCTTCCCACAAGTACTTTTGCCCCTAATCTACGTCTATTATTATAATCAAGGCTCTTAAATTAAAGTCCTAAAAAAGGTTTAAATAAGCATGCTCTTGAGAACTAAAAATTGGCAAAATATGCATTGAAATATGTCTTAAAAAGTTCAAACATATGCATTTATATGCACTAAAAATCTAAAATTACACACTTAAATATGCAGGTTTAAAAATAAAAATAAGATCATATACAATTTTCGAATTAAAACGAATTGTCCATTAATTATTTTGTAGTTATATATATATATATATATAATATAATTATTGGATTTTATTAAACGAACGTACGCGCACGTAGATCACAAAAACGAATGAAATAGTTTCTAAATTCTTTGAATTAATTGTTAAACTGTTAAAGTACGAATATTCAGAAAATTTGTCTTATGATAATTTTTTTTTTTTAATTTTACACACATTTTCCATTTGTACCTGATAAACTGAATAAAGTAATGACTACATGAATTTAATTTTTTATCATTTTATGTTGCCATCGAGTTCCTAAAACGTTATTATATAACGTAATATTTCAACATATTATGTTCAAAAATTATAAAGTATCGCATTATTCATTTTTCGTCAAGCATTTAGTCTTTCGCAATATTTCCACAAAAAAAAATACGCATATTACTATAACTAAACGAAAAGGAATATCAAAATTAAAAATAATACACCCGCTAAAGTATAAATATGCATAAATATGCCAAATAGGTAAAAAACCTCTAAATATGCAAAAACATGCAAAATAAAAATTCACATATTTAATCGAGGTACCTTTAAATAAGTTCTTTTGTCATCTAACATTAAATACAATTTGGTAAGATTGATATGCAAATGCATGAACATACGAGCCCTAGTTATAATACATACATGCATTTCATAGGTACACATTTTTTTCACTTTGTTCCTTTATGTGTTTACGGCGTATGGTTGTACAATATTATGTATGTTTACGTCTAAACGACATTCTGCAGTAGTACTACGCAGTAAAATGATAAAACGAAAAAAAAATCCCAGAATTAATTGTTGATGACCAAAGGTATAATACATTAATTATGAGAAATAACTGTTCGATTTTCGAAAAAATATAAAGACAAAATAATGCGCACAGACTTTGCTATTCGGCTTACGTATTAAGAATTTTAATTATTAGAAACCGTATTTAACTAATTAAATGCATTCAATAGTAGTTCACAGTTGAATGATTTTCTAAAACGTCCGGGAATAATTATTTGAGTTGTATATAATATATGCATACATTAATTTATAATTTGTAATCAGTGCCGTCATTGGCTATGCTATGGCCTTTGAGCGCACAGTTTAGGGGCTCTTTTAGATGCAAAACTATGATAATTATTTCATATTACATACTAATTTCCAAATTACAATAAGCGTTTGAAATTCGAAACAATATTTTTAGACCTACCACTTTGTTCAAAAATGTAACAGCAACATTATTTTATCGCGAAAATATAATATTAAATATTCATGTAGCTTCCAGTCACTACGTCGATAACTTGTTATTAATCAAATTTGTCGCTAAAGAAATAACTATCATATATTTAGCAATTACATTTTGAGTTTAATTTTATTTGACATTATTTATAATTATATATTACATATTATTTAAACCTGACAGTTAAGTATCCAGTTGAGATAGATTGCGCCAATATTTTGCAACGTAAAGATGTAAATTATATTTTTTAGAGCCTTCGTCGGTTAGGGACCCCATTAGTTCAGAAGCTCTTGGCTCGTGCCCCACTTGCCCTTATGGTAAAAATGATATTGTTTGTATTTGCACTACCTGCTTGCACATGCGCACATGTGCATCCCCGGATATGGCCTGATCTGAGTCATCCGTCAAAAAGTATCCATCCAATCAACGCGTTCATACAATTTTCCAACAATAACAATATTGTCAATGCATATTTTAAATTTGTAATTCTATGCAATTTGTGTTCTCGGTTTGATAATGACAGAACAAGTAAATTATGGAACGAGGACTTCATGTTTTACGCACAAAACAACACTTAAATTTCTCGAGTAACTCGAAACTCGAAATCCAAACTTATCTTCGGCACCAGGCGGCTGCACTGTGTGTCTATAGGGACTTTTTCCGGAACCAACCCGCGCGTCGTCCACATATTTAATAATATGTTACGGTACGGCGCGTTTAAAATTTACTTTCCGAGTCGCTGCGAACACGTGTTTGTCAATTATTGTTCTCATCCTGGTATACCGACCCGTGTCCAATTAAAATTCCTCTAATTTTACGTACGGTGACTTCTAAGACGCCAATTACGGGACTTTCTTGCGACGGACTTTCGCGAACGCGAGCAACCGAAACTGCCGGTCGCCGAAGCTGTACTTTGTGATTTATTGCGAGTACAAATATCTTTTGCTGGAATTAAATAGCCCGTAAAAGATATTTACGATCACCACAACGAGTATAAGGAATTTCGTTGTATCCTGTGTAATAAATGCTGCAGTGATGTTGTACAAAATATGATATCCTTGTTTATTAATTGATGTTCACATATTTAAATACGTTCATTCTTATCATGGTTATAATTAATTTAATACAAAACGTACTAATTTGCCAAAAAATAAAAAAATAAATAAATAATTAAATAAAATAAAATATTAAATTATCTATCAATTTTCTTATATATATTTCGATTCAAATATATTGCACATAATAAGTGGTTTAAGTAAAATTAAATAAGATAAACATAAATTGGGACTGTTTTCTTTTTCTTTTTTTTTAATACAATTCAACTACAGACAAGTACAGACAAGTAATAAAAATATTGTTTTAGTGCATTTATGGATGTTATGTGCATTCAGCTATACTACCGACATTCCATAGAAGATGCTACTGGTTACTGCAAGTGAGTTCTTTTATTTTTTTGTACATTATTATTATTATTATTGATTATGCATATATATTTATACAAGTATAGAACGATTCAAAATCCAATATTATTACGTGACTATAATAAACACTCAATACATTTCACTTATATAACAATCGCATAGTCATTTTCAATTCCAAGCCAAACGAAAAAGCTATATTTTTTTTATGAATTGTTTTATATTTTATATTTTGAAGAACACTTCTTAAGACCATAAAAATGCTTCGAAACACGTATATGACTATCTTATTTTATATATATACAAATAATTCGATTGAAAACTGTACGCTTAATATATTTCAAATATTGCGATATTGGACATTTTCCCATTATATTTCTCGTATCTGGATAAAATAGTGAAGAAACCGTGTAAGGTTCTTTTGATGTCTTATCGTTGTCATTTTTAGAAATACAATTTACACTACACATTTTGAATCGTGTTCAATCCTGAACTTTCAAACATGATAATAATTTCTTTTTTTTTCACGATTTTAGTCAATCGTTGTACTAAAGAATTTTTTACTCGTTTTACTTCAATATGGCTAATAACAATACATGCAAAAGCATCACATCTAATATCGTTTTTTACTGTTGGCGGAACATCACTATTTTGATACCGAAAAATTAAAATTAAATCAACCACACGTTTCTAATTAAAATGTACTTCTGTAGTTTATCGAACTTATGATACGTCTGTTTATCCATAGAATCCGGACATGGTACTAGTGCACTATCTCAACGTACCCTATCCAGACGATAACAAGTTGTCTGTGATTTCACCAAGTCTTGCACTGTGGGCTGATCGAAAAGAATGGACAAAAGATGAACTATTATCTCAGCTAAAACCCATGTGTAAGTGTACCAAGAAAAATGTTTCGTGTTTCACATAAGTCATTGGTGTGCCATCATTATTTATCAATTGATAAAATAATATTCTTTGATTTTCGTTTTTTCCGCAGTTTACGAGGAAGACCCTGACCTTAACAACGAAATGGAAGTATCGGTAAGTACTACTTGTGGTGCTTCTCACAAAAATTAAATTAGGTCAACGAGTCTGCTTAAAATGTATTATACACACTTCTTACTACACACTTCGTTATGTCTCCCAAATACGTTCCAACGAAATTGAAAATATTGGAATTCATATTCGTATTTCTAATATTTTTTCCGTGTACATAAATTTTATAAAAAAATTGTTTTTATATATATAGTGTATTTTCTGTAGTAGAGCATTTAAAAAAATAAAAATTTTATAAATACGCTAAAACAAAATATTTTGACAGACTTTTTTTAATGGGTTATCCGTAATATTGTAATTCTTTTTTAGCCACACATTATATCATATTGTATGATCATAACAATAAAATCAAAATGTTTAAGTTTCTTCAGACACTTACCTTCGATAGTACAAAAATGTTGTGTATTGTATCTTATCAATATTTATTAAATTGCATGTGCATAGTAAACTGTATGTTGCGTAAATTATTATAGTATAATAAATATATTGTAAATCAAGCACAGCTATGAATTTATTAAAACAGTAACAGCTGTTGCATATTTTTAAAAGTTTCAATAAAATGTTTAAGTAAATGTTTTGACTATTCCTCAAGTAATTTATACATATTTAAATACAAATAAATGATTTATTAATGTTAATTATTGTTAATGTTAGTAAATATAATAATTGGCATCGATTGTCATAAAATTAATAAATCATTTATTATTTAGATAATATATTTTGATGAAATAAATATAAATTATTTAATTTATTTCAGATCAAAATAATTTCTCTAAACTACTTCCTTGAAGTTATATCAAAATCAATTTAAAACAAGTTGTCCTGAGCACCAGATAATTAAATGTAAAATGGAAATATATTCAAATATATTTATTCGAATAAATTGTTATAAATATTAATATAAAAATTAAAATCAAACTTGCATTTTTATCTCAGTGTACTTTAAAATATTCTCAATGCATTGATTATAACAAACTGTATTTTTTAG
Organism: Sipha maydis; assembly: GCA_034509805.1. Taxonomy (NCBI): domain Eukaryota; kingdom Metazoa; phylum Arthropoda; class Insecta; order Hemiptera; family Aphididae; genus Sipha; species Sipha maydis. The sequence goes on from JASXSY010001052.1 coordinate 285,480, forward strand.
TGAATTTCCGGTCAATAATAAATGTTTAAAAAAAATAAAAGAATATTAAAAGTGTATCAAATGTTAATTCATGGTTAATCCAAACCATTCAATGTGATTTAAAGTCAATAAAAATTATTAAAATTAATTTAAAAATTAAAATAAACTTCTGAACAAATTTAAAGTTTTGAAAACTTGTTTATTTTAAACATTTAAACCACAAATTTGTACAAAATATTCAAGTATAACATATTTGTCATATGAACCTATTATATAATACTAACTTGGTCACGTTTTAATTGTTTAATTATAGTTACTGAAACGTGATCGATGACATGTATCCAGGATATAATATTAAATTCGTTATTTTTATGTAATTTTCTTGGAAAACAATCACATGTCTATTGGAGATATTTCACAATTGCTCGTATAAACCTAAACAATAAAATATATACCCCGATATATTGATTCGATAAATTGAAAATGTTTCTGATGGATATATTACTTGTAAATATTTATTAACAAATCAACAAGATAAAGTTTTGAAGTTATAACTAATTCAAATTATGTGAAATTGTGAAATCAATAATTTGATTTAGCAATGACATTTGTCACTACACCAAAAATTTAAAATGGACTCGAAGAAACCATCGATTCAATAAAAAATACATTTTGAATGACATAAGACGAATGCCATCGGATTATTAACATAAAAAGTAATCTAAAACTAAAATAGAGTAGCATATAATCACGATGAATTTGATAGAGTGGTAATCAACTTCTGTAAACTGAAACGGTGTATAAAAGTTAAACCAATTTTTTACATAAATTCAATACTGGAGGTGTCATATTATCCAACACCGTTAACATACAAATAACATGATGTCATTGCATCAACATTTTCAAATCTCAAATTCATCCGTCCAACTGCATATATGTTTATATTTAAATATTATTTTTAAATTGATGATGAGTTTTTTGTCAATTGTGTCAACAACATATTTTCCACCAATATTTTCGAATGATAACATTTTGAAAACTTTAAAAATTCTTGAAACTCATAATTATTAATTTATACAGATAAGATGGCTTAAAGTTTGTATAACATATTTAGTTTAGACCATAAAAAATGAATTATACAAATATTTAGAACACGTTAAGAGTATGTGATTTCGAAAAAATTATTTATTTATTTATAATAGCAAAAAATTAATTAAAATGTTTTATAATAATTTTACAAAATTTACTGTTTAAATTTCAAAGTTTCCTTGGCAATATTTAAATAATAATCCTATAACTCAATATGAAATATATATATATATATAATTAGTTATAGGAGATAATAACATATGACATTTTAAATTAATTAGTTATAATTTGCAGAAACATAAAATTATTTTATTCTTCATTGTAACTTTTCCTTTCCACCAGATTTATTTAATTAAAATTATAGAAAATCTGAATGCAAAAATTAACTATAAAAATTTGAAAAGCGCATAGTGTTTTTTCTGAATGTTTTCGACTTTGAATCGTCATGAAAATATTTTTTACTTTATAGTAGTCTAAAGTAAGTTTCAAATAATATGGGTTATTAATTAAATTCATTTAAATGTATAATGAATTCCTGGTTAGTCATTGATTGTATTACACATTTTCTAGCTACGGTTATATTTGCTAGCCACCACCGTATAACTTAAAGGCTAATGTTGGTTGATTATTATGATAAAATCAAATATTAATAATACGAATCTGAACGGATGGTAAAATTCGGAAAACGAAATTATTACGACGACAAAAAAAAAATCTTAAGGGTGTAAAATGTTAACAAAATTGTCAATAATTTGAATTTCAGGTAGTGGCGACTTATCTGAAATTATTCATTTTATAACCTTTATACCATAATATTATGTGATGCCCAATATATTTTTTATACGTGTAATGTCTGGTCAATTCGTCGATTCCAAAAGAAGCTTTAGAGAGTATGTCATGGAATGAAGGATTGATTGGTCTCGTGGGCGAGGAGGAAGTGAGAGATGCGGTGAAGGCGATGAAAAAGAAAAAAGCGGTAGGACCAGATGGAGTACCTGTAGAGGTGTGGAAAATGTTAGGAGATTTAAGCATTGGGTGGTTGAAAAATCTTTTTAATAAGATACTGATAGAGGGAAAAATGCCAGAAGATTGGAAAAAGAGTTTTATTGTACCAATATTTAAAGGAAAAGGAGACATACAAGAATGTGGGAACTATAAAGGAATAAAGCTCATGAGTCATAGTATGAAGATCTGGGAAAAGATTATAGAGAAGAGGATAAGAAGTGAGACCTCGATATCAGAAAACCAGTTTGGTTTTATGCCAGGAAAATCGACAATGGAGCCATTATTTTGTGTTAGGCAATTAGTAGAGAAGTACAGAGAAAATAATAAAAAACTATGCATGGTGTTTATAGATTTAGAAAAGGCGTATGACAGGGTGCCAAGGAAAGTTTTAAGGTGGGCATTAATGAGAAAAAATGTCCCAAAAATGTATGTTAATTTGATCCAGGATATGTATGAAGGGTCGAGTACTAGTGTCAAGAATCGGTGTGGAGTATCAGAAGGTTTCAGTATAGGAGTAGGTGTGCACCAGGGGTCAGCTCAAAGCCCCTACCTGTTCTCAATGGTAATGGATGAGGTTTCAAAGGAGATACAGGGTGAGATACCATGGTGTATGATGTTTGCGGATGATATAGTTCTGATAGGAGAAAACCTAGAAGTTGTCAATAATAGGTTAAATGAGTGGAGGTTAGCCCTCGAAGAAAAGGGATTGAGAATTAGTAGAAATAAAACTGAGTATATTGAGTATGATTTTGGACAAAGAGACCAAGAAGTTGAAGGAATGAGGATACAACTGACAATAGATGGTGATGTGATAGGTGAAGTTGAGAGCTTTAAATATTTAGGATCTTTTGTTCAAAAGGACGGGGGCTTTGACATTGATGTAAAACATAGGATTGAGTGCGGGTGGATGAAATGGAGAGAAGCATCGGGCGTGTTATGCGATAAGAGAATTCCAATTAGGCTGAAAGGTAAATTTTATAAAAGTGTAGTGAGACCAACTATGCTGTATGGTTCAGAGTGTTGGGCGGTTAACAGGAAAATAGAACAAAGTATGAGTGTCGCGGAAATGAGAATGCTTAGATGGTTGAGTGGAGTGACAAGAGAAGATAGAATAAGGAATGAATACGTGAGAGGTAGTGTTGGTGTAGCGTCAATTGTGGACAAGATGAGAGAAAATAGGCTGAGATGGTTTGGACATGTGATGAGGCGAGAGGAAACGAATGCAGTAAGAGTGGTTATGAAGATGGACGTTGAAGGGAAAAGAGGAAGAGGAAGACCAAAAAAGAGATGGTTGGAGACTTTGGAGAATGACATGAGGGCTGTCGGTGTGTGCAGAGGACATGTGATTGACCGAGTAAAGTGGAGGTGTAGGACAAGGGTGGCCGACCCCAAATAGTTGGGAGGAAGGCGAAGTAGAAGAAGAAGATACGTGTAATGTCTGGTGTATCAATATCATTAGGTATAATTATTTTTATCATTATTAGTATTATTATTTGAACTATTTTAACTAGCCGTTTAGCGGCACTTACTTAATTATGTCCATGATGAAAATATGCAATGGTTTAAATATTCCCGACAAACCTAATGAACGATTCTATTGAATATCCTGGTTTACTAAGCCAACCGAATTTCGATAATTCGAACTTTCGTGTTATCCTTACTCAAGCCATTTGCACCACATGTTATTCCCGTAATAGACTAATTTAAGACGATTCACATCACCAATAACAACTCGTACTTATATAGCTATTAAAAATATGATGCTATATAAATAATATTAAGTATTAAGACTTACTGTGCATGTACATATGTATTATATATACACACAGTGGCGGCGCCAGAATTTTAATATCGGGTGGGCCAGGCTGGGGCCCAAATTTTTTAGAGAGAGCCAAATTGTTGAATTGATATATATATATATATATATATAAACAATAGTGATGACAGGCAATTACACAGAGGGGGATGGGAGGGTCAACTTCTAATTTTTCATTTTTTTTTACACTTCATTGTGTAAACTTACTAAAACAATGATTTGTAAACATGTATTAATAGTATTTACTACAACTTACAAGATAATATTATTTCAAAAGTATCTAAAAATAGAATGTTTTCCCTTGTAATTTCTTTATCATAGTTGGTCAATAATCTAAACCCGTAGTTCATGGAATTTTCAACAAAATTAACATTGATTAATATTTAATAATAACTAATAAGTATAACTTTTTATTTTCGTATTCAGCCGCTGGAAAATAAACGTTATTTATGAGGCTTGAAAGCATAGTGCATAGTTTTCAACCCATTCAAAATGTTGTTCACGACATCTATTATGACTTAATATTTTCATATTTTAATAAATCATGATTTAGTCATGAGATATTTTTTAGTATTCTAATATGATAAAATTTAATTTTTGAGGTGGGCCACAGGGGGGGCCCGAAACTTTTTAAGGTGGGCCCACCCTGGCCCACCCCTGGCGCCGCCACTGTATACACAGTGTACATTCATTCAGCACTGGACTATGATAAAAATTAAATTAAAATTAAAGTATTACGATTTTATTTCATTGCATAGACTGCCGAATGTGTAGCTGCCATGGTTACACAACTGATGGAGTGGCAGAAGAACGCTAGAGCAACGCTATTGAGCCGGACGCTTGAATGTGGTTGTCCAGATTCCACATGCGCGGATGGACAGTCATGTTCGCGGCCGATAAGACGGATTTCACCATCCGATAGCAATCAGGTACGATATAAGACCCCTTGTGCTCGTCAAGCTCGTCAATTCTTAAATTATTCCAAGTACGAATATGTATATTTTGTTTTATATTTCACAGGTATCGTCGACAACCGGGAATCGATCTCGTTCCGGAACAATGTTACTCGCCAACCACAATGTGAATTCTCCTAGGACTACGATGAACACATTAATGATTACTAATCACGTGAATAAGGTGAGTACAAAAAAGAAAATTTTCGTTCATGAGATGCATGATTTCAAATTAACGCATTAAACTGTTAAAAAAAAAAAAAATAGAAAAAAGAAATTCGTATATTATTCTCTAAAACAATATTAACAAATTGATGTGATTAACAGACCCAGAATGGACAGACTTCCTTAAATAATAACTTGTTATCAAATCCTACAAGAGATTTTTGTAACCAATCACAACAACAGCAACCACAGCCACAGCAATCACAACAACAAATAATCCTCAAACATGAGTGTGTAAGTTTGTTGAAGTACTACATGAGTATATTAACTTAGAATTTTTTTTCATCCACCCAGGTATAGTAGATTATTTTTAATTTTTAACGTTGAAATAAAAATTTTAATTTTGGAAATTTAGTTTTGAAGACTTAAAATAGTCATTAAAATTTGGAAAGCTCATAACTCCATGTTCACAACTTATTTTATATTTTTGTTAACAAACAAAATTGTATTTTCTTTAAAAATAAACATTTGGTTACTTAACGGTTACTTAAGCATTGAACAAAGTAATAGTTATAATGTTTAAAAAATATTAATTTAAAATTTCCTAATCGCATTTAAAATAAAAAATATTGGTTGTATAGTATATTAGTTGAACTTTTAAAAAAATTAAAATAATGAATTATAGATTATAAGTTTGTAATAATAGTAATTTTGCTTTGTTTTAACCTAATAACTTAATTTAACCTTTATACTCTGTACTTGTAACAATATTTTCTTTTCTTTTGACATTAATAAAGTTTAATCAACAAAATAACTACAATTATTAATTGATATTTAATTAATCCGTTCATCAAATCGCATTGTTCCAATCATTTTCAAAAATATAACAATTCAAAATGTTTTGATTTTTCTCTTTTAGAGAGATAACAATCAAATTTTAAACAATCGGCAATCAACAATCAACGTGACAGACAATAATCACATTCCCACCGCAATGATATCGTATAAACCTCAAGTCGCTGATGAAGTGATACACGTATACACGGAAAAACAACCGTATCACTCTTCTCCAAATCAGGATGAACACGTACACCTGTTCCACGGGCAAGAACACCTCAAATCACAGTCGGACCCCGTTAAATCTGAGTTTTATAACGTGACTTTAGATTTGTCACACGACGATATACAACAAACGCTTTCGGCCAACATGCCAGTTTCGTGTGCCAATGCAGATCATCTTTTACGGTAAAAACAATTTCATTGGAATAACACTTATAACGTAGTCGCTCAATACACCCAAACGATTTGTATTGTAGATAAACGCTATATTTACAATATACCTAGAGTCTAGAAGAACCTCTAAATGTTGTACGGAATATCTAACACTATCGTTTTGTTACACTTTTAATGTTTCGGATATAAAACGTTACATAGAAATCGTTACTTATAATATGTAACGGTTTACTGTACACACATTATTTCATGCGCAGATTGGATGATGATAGAGACAACAAGAACTTAGACGGCACCGGAGACGACGTTTTCGTGAGTCTAGATGCTTTCGACATGCTTACCGATTTTCAAGAGCTCGAAATATTAGAACACGCCACACAGCAATCATCTAGTACGTCGCTGATATTGTTTTAGATTTGAAATATTACCTCGATTTATTCTGTAATAGTAATTTGGTTCTCGGTAATATCTGTACGTTTGTAGGTTTAGTCACGGACATTGTAACGAATCCCGGAGATTTACAACCTCACGGACAGACACAGTTGGACATGGACGTATTGCAAATAACAGACTACAGTCCCGAATGGGCATTCCCCGAGGTTTGTCACACGGTTTATTACATTTGACGAATTTATTAAACAACCGCTTGCTTATAGGGAGGTGTTAAGGTACTGATCACGGGTCCTTGGTATTCTTCCTCGTCGTACACTATTATGTTCGATACGATTTCGGTCCCGAGCACTTTGATCCAAGGAGGTGTTCTACGATGTTACTGTCCAGGTAAATGTATTCGTTTCAATACTTGTGTACATGGTATAAGTCGTATAATGATTTTGAAGTATCGACGATTTTCAAAAAAAAAATAATGCATAAATCAATGAATAAGTAGTAAAATTAATATATTTAAATAGCAACGCCAATTGGGTTACTCGTCATAAAACTGTATTTTATAAAAAAAAAAAAAAAAACTGGTCAGCACGTAATTAAATACTTAATTACAAATTTCTCATTAATAATAACAGAAAATGAGCCCAAAAGAACATTGACTAGTCTTATCATAATTATTCTTTTTCTCTCATTAATTGTGTTAAAAAATAAAAATAAAGTCCTTACCAGTTAAATAAATATGCATTATATAGCCATATGGTAAAATATATATCAATACATATAATAAACTCGATTTTTTAGAACTTTTGAAAATCTTATTTAATTGTAATTTATTGTACTCCTAAGCTAAATGTTTACATAAATATGAATTTGTTGCTACAGCTCATGATATAGGAACCGTTACTTTACAAGTGGTAGTCGATGGCAGACCTATATCGACAACTGCTATTTTTGAATATCGTCAGCACGAATTCCCTCTAACCATATCATCGTTGTCAATGCCACACACACCATCACTACTCAAATTTCATCTGCTTCAAAAACTTAACACCCTTGAAGATTACTTACAGTCCAATAGCCAACAAGCAGACCATCCATTAGTATGCATGATTTTGTACCTATTAAGCTAACACGAGTTAGAGTTACATTTTCTCTCTCAATTTTCTAGAAAGAAAATATCGTCACGTTTAGTAAGCCCAACTTTGAAGATCGCCTTGTAAATTACTGTGAAAAACTGAAACAATTCTCGTGGAAATCTGAATCCGAATGTAACGTTAAACATTTGGATACGGAAACTACTATATTACATATGGCAGCTTTTTTGGGATATTCTAAGTGAGTTAAAAACAATATTTGTTATTGTCAACATAATTTTATTTATACATTTTCACTTATTCGATTAACACTTAGACTCGTGTGTATTCTTCTTCAATGGAAACTAGAAAACGTATCAATGTTTTTGGAAATGGAAGTCAATGTTTCAAAACAAGATCACGAAGGATATACGCCTTTGGTAAAATATTATAAATAACTTGTTACTAGAGTAATGATTGCAAATTAACATATATTTTCATAGATGTGGGCTTGTAAGAAAGGACACAAAGATACAGCAATTTTACTCTGTCAGTGGTATCAAACTATTCAACATTCTGATAACAATATTAATCAAGAATATAATCAGCCAGATATCTTAGAATCCGTTCACCAATGTATACAATAGAATTTTCTCATTTCTTAATATATTTTATTTTATTTAAATTATTTAAATATTTTTGTTTGTTACGAATATAGATTTCAATGATTTCAATCAAAATCAATACTACACTACTGACAATTTAAATAATGATTCGTTTTTAAAACCTGATGATATCAATTGGTATGAAATAAAATGTTAAATATCTTGAACTCAACGTATACATGTAAAATATTCATATTTAACAATTGTTTCAGTGGTTTAAAAAAAGAAATCAATCAAAAGTCTGAAGAGCAGAACAATTCAACAGCATCTCCCAATAGATCTGTTACCATATCATGTAAGATTTATTTTAAGCAATATTCCTAAAAAAAAAAAAAAAAAAAAAAAATAAAAAAATATTAATAATAATAATAAATTTAAATTTCGATATTATAGGTCTGAAAGAATCAGACAAAACATGCAAAAATGAAGAAGTTCAAATGCAAGAAACGCAAGGGTCCAAAAGACCACTTCCTAACAGTTTTTTTCAAACGGATGATTACTATGACCAATTGTGTAAACCTACGATTTACTTTCCATCTATTCAAAAGTAAACAAAATTAAACCATACTTATATATTAAATTTTATACATTTGAAAATATTGAGTGCCAAACAAGTAATTCAATTTTCTAATAACAACACATTTTCATGTATTAAGGTTTCAAAAGAGTTTGTTTCTACCATTACAATCTCCGACATCTGATAGTGGGAATTCGTCAGTAAAGTCTCCGGTCCTTACGAAGTCTGATTTTATAATTTGTAAGTATTTTATCAATTTATTGATTCATTTTTCTTTTTAATATAAAAAATTATATTAAATATTAGATTTTAACATTTCGCTTTCAGCTGTATATTATAAAATACTATATAATGTAATTATATACACATATATATAAAATTATATTATAATTGTTGTATAATCAACATTTAGACTACATTTATACGTATACGTAGGAGAAGTAAATGTGTTTTTGACGTATATTTATTATTAAGTTAATACTTATTACCATTATTAAAATTATTACTTTTTAACCGCTATAATTATTAATGTATTTAATTGTCATATGTTGACAATATTGTTGTATACGAATAGCTATATTATTTGTAGAGTAATATTATCATTTAAAATTATACTACGCCATATGTAGATGAAAATATGAAATTAGTTACAATCGAGTCGAAAACTAACTACGTTTGCTATTCGAGTTCAGAAATCGTATCACAAGGCATTTATACAATATTATATTATGTATAAAAAAATACTGTGTGTTAGATTTTGGTTTTTATTGTTTATCTTATTTTTTCTTTCTCCATCGTTATTAGGATTTAGTTATGATTTGGCACACTTCAACGGACTGTTTAAAGTGACGACTACCAGACTATTAGGACTCCAAATGGTTTTCTTTTCTTTTTTTTTCTTTTTTACATTTTTATGCGTTCGATAGCTTTTATTTTTATTAGCTTGTTACGGTAGAATTTGATTGGCTGACCGTTAGGCATGGTAACCGCGCAGGCCGATGGACCGGCGGACGGCGCCGTGGGTAGTGAAAACAATGGCAATGGTAACACGCGATCAGGAGAACGTCAAAATGATGCACAAATCGAAGACGCTGTTCAAACGCCCAATAATCCCGCGGAACACGGTATGAACTACACTAGCATATTAAACTGTGTTACTATTTTAAAATAGATATATCATTTTGCATACGTACGAGACGTTTTTTTCTTCAAACATATGCAATCACATATCTCTGTACGGGAAATATTCGTGATTTTCGTCCATCGCCTTTTGTTCAACACTTAGCCACTTGTATCCTCGATGTTTTCATAATAAATATATCGTTTTTATATATTTGCTTTTTTGCCCGTCATAGAACAGTAGAAATGTTAATTAGATTTCCGATGATTTCACTTTCTGAAAATGTTGATGAAATCGAATATTCTAAATCTACTCTTACCGTCAAACCTTTAAATTATAATACGTACATTTTTAACGATTAACTCAATTATATTGCCATTTCCCGATTTTTTCCAGAGAGCAGTTGTAACATTATAATTTTGGTCCACATTTCGTGTGGATAGGTTACCTTAGTAGAGTTTGTCCATGAGATCGTCTAGGTTCGCTCCGCCATCGCATACACAATTTTATTATACATACACATTTTCAGAAATATATCGTTCGAATTTATAATAAATATTATTTATTACGTAATTTAAAACAAATATAATGTGTTGATAATAATTTAACAAATAAAAGAGAAGGATTTGAATAGTATAAATACAAAAAACATCGAATAGTGTGTTTTTAAATGTCTTTACAAAAATGACGAACGTTTCCCGAGGTATTGCCACGTTAATTTATAACAATCACTACTCGGTATATACATTGTATATTATACATATATGAATATGTAAAAAGTATAAACAAGCATATACATGTATAAAATATATATATTATATATTTTATGTGTGTAGATACAATATATATTCCATTTAATTTTTCACGAGTCTTACTATTTAGGTATAAGACGTTTTTATTTTCTATATAGGTACATATTATATATATATTATATATTAGCATTAAATTGCACTAGATTTTCAATACGTTTATTTTCTGGTTATCTTCATAGAGTAGAAAATATTTCTAACCATAGATGTATAATAAATAACAGTTGTTAATTATAGCGAAAATAAATTGTTACAATAATTAATTTTTCTACGATGTACATGTAAGTATAAAAATTTCGCAGATACCAGGTGAGTACATCGATCATATCAACTCAAAAAGCATTACAAACATAAGTTGATACATTTTTAAGTTATATAAATGAATCAGTGATGTAATTTTGTTTCACAGGGGAACAAGATGTACGTGTTTTGACGTTAGCTGAACAGTTTATAGCAGCTATGCCTGATCATATAAAGGTACTCGTAGTTACACTACAATAATAATTATAAACTACATCCTATGTTTGTTTAAAATAAATTGCATTCCAATTATACGTTCGAGAGATTTATTATGTCATTTTAATTATAGACTCTATTACGACAACTATAAACTTTATAACAAAAGTTGTTTCGACAAGCTTCATCGTGATAGAAATAAAACGGCTAGTACGTTGATTATAGTTTCTCGCTATTCAGATAATGTGAAAGGGTGTGCATCGGACTGTGTAGGGGGGAGAAGTCTTTCGTAAAAAGCCACAACTCTGGTGATATCGACACACATTGTTCCCAAGCGAATATATAGTTCACTCCCTGCAGGTGGTTTATATTACGTGACGTATACACAGGACCTCGAACCTGACCTCCGTTATTATGTGACCGTTAGCCTTGTACTGAAAGGTTCCGTGTCATATACTTACGATATGACCACGAAATAGAAAAATTGCACTTTTAACTTTATCATTTTTATTGATCATAGTTAATACCATAACTTGTTTTATTTATATCTTTTAGAATGAAAACGGATCACATGGTAAAATTATAGACTCATCGATTTCAATGGAAGTTACTGACGATCCTCCGTCATCTGTTTCGTCATGTTGTTTTGATGCCAACTCTGAAATAAATAAAGAATTCAACGAACACGTTTATCATTATCGGTAACATAATATTAAAACAAATTCTTAATTTTTTTATAATAAAATCGTAAACTCGTCTAACATTGTGTATACAAGGCAAATGCGTTTTCTTATTTTTTTTTTACTTAAGACTAGGTCAAAATACTTTTTCAGGCAAAAAGAACGTGAAATAGAAACACCAACATCCAGCACGAGTTTGAGTCTAAGTCCAGTTTCCAGCGCATCGCAGTGCTCACCAGCGTCACCACCACCCAACGCTGCAGATCTATGCGAATTTCTTCACGCTTCTTCGAATAATCATTATTTCGAAAAAAACTTTTCCAATCTTACACTATCTGGTAAGTATTTATTATAATTATTATTTAATTAAAAAGATAAAATAATGCATTCAGCCGATTACATTATTTCTCAAACGTTTCTACAGATTATGAACAACGAGAGTTATACGAGGCAGCTAAAACGATTCAAAAAGCATATAGGACGTATAAAAAAAGAGAAGAAGACAAAGAAATTTCAGCGGCTTCGGTTATACAAAATTACTATCGTCGTTACAAACAGGTAAACATGATATTGGATTTAAATAAACATAAAAATATTAAACGTGAACATAAATTTCCCGTCAAAAATGTTGAAACTAAACAATAATGTATTATATATATGTGTATGTACTATGAATGACAATTTAATAATATTTTCATTGTTTGGTATATTTAAAAATTATTTAATAAAACAACATATAATTTAAATTTATTTTTTTCTAGTACGCGTACTACAAACAAATGACAAAAGCTGCAGTTCTAATTCAGAATCAATATCGTTTATACAGAAGACATAAAAGATTCAAAAAAGAAGTTCCTCATTATACTAACAATACATTCACAGCCATCAAGTAAATATAATATACCATTATTTTTCAGTAAATGTGTTACAAATCAATAATAGATTTATGAGAAAAAAAAATTATTTGAATAACTCATTGCGTGAACATATTAACTGTAAGCCGAAATAGAACAAAGTGATTTTCATTATTATAATTTATTTTAAATATAAATAAATAATAATAATAATATATAGTGCTGAATTGTATAATTTTATCACATTATCATTTATTCAAATACAAAACGGAATAATAACGTTTCAATGTATTTATACGATTTTAGATCGTTTGAGTACTAGTTATAATCTATTTTTCACTACAATTAATTCAAATTTATTTCACTCGTAACTTTAGAAAAAATCAGAATCAAAAACGCCAAAACCAAGCAGCTCGAAAAATTCAACAATTTATGAGACAATCCAAGAACAGGTATATTTAATAATTTTTATTATTTTCACATAATTACATAATTTGCTGTTGCATTTTGTTTATAGTAGAATATATATCTATATATATATAAAATGCTCGTGTCACAGTGTTAGTTATTGAACTCCTCCGAAACGACTTGACCGATTTTCATGAAATTTTCTGTGTATATTTGGTAGGTCTAAGAATAAGTTTAAGGATAATTTAAAAAGGGGATTGACCACCTTTGGGAGGTTCTCAAACAGGTATTTTAAGATTTACGATAGAAATTTTTGTTTATAAATGGTTGCTATGGGGGTTATAAGATTTGAGAATAATATTTATTTATTAGTGGTTGCCATTGGTAATATATAAAATTAATATAATGAATTACCCGACGTTACAAGGTAACCAAAAATAAACCAAAAAAAGAAACATAAATAAGTTACTTTGAATATTTTCTATTTGTTTGTTATTAATATATAAATTAATGTTTGTGTACAGATCTGTGGGAAGAAGATAGGCTAATTTAAAAAAGGTTAAATTTTTTTTTTTTATTTCTCGAATTTTAGTACATTAAGGTTAGGTTAGGATTATGTATTAATTGATTATATTAATCCACCGTATTATGTCAAATTTGGTATAATTTTGATACTTTATTAGAGTTATATCATACAATTACGTACAAACAGCAATAGGTCCGCAATCTCCCGTAGGTAGATTGCCTACCTGATAATGTACTGCTGCGAATCAGAATTTTTATTCCAGGCAACAGAAAACTTAAAATAAATTTAGAACATCATCCACTGAATATTAAATAATGAATTGAACAATGTTTAAGTCATATAGAGTTGGTATATTTAACGAGCAACGAAGTGCACGGGAACAGCTAGTATATATATAATATACATATATATATAATAAATTTAAATGTTTTTTCAAATAATTGCTAACATTTAACTACATAAATAAATGTTTATTTACAGTACGTCTCCTCCTGTCACAGTAAGTTATCTTGTCTATCGATAAAAATTAAATGAACATAAAGTATGCACGTAGCTTAGGATTTTCGATTTCACGGTTGACTTCACGTACTTAACATGTATTAAATTTAAATTCGATAATTCGTACTTGACTTAATTTCTGAGACGGAAAACGATGTTTATGCGAAGGTTATTCATATTTATTTAAATTTACGGGTATGCTGGTATTTTAATGACCCCTCAGATTGTTTAACTTAAAAGTAAGTGAAAAGTCAACCCGATGATCCATTTTAAATTGCTTATTAATCGCCCATATACATGATAGTTATTTCCACGTTCTTCTGGGACTTGGAAATATATTATTAAAACTTCTTTATCCTACAAATCGATGATACTCTAATTACATTTCAGATTAATGGCCGTTCTTTTGGATCTCGTAAGCGAGAAGCTAACAACAGTCACAATATGAAGTATCCACCGACAAAAGTAGCCCAGTATACGACACTCAATTGAAAATATCACGTGTAAAATGACTAATCGTAGAGTTTTGGACAATTAGTTTTTTTTTTTTAATTATTATTATTACTATCAGTATTTTCGTAAATTATTAATAGTTTCTTCTTTTAGTTGAAGTTTATAATAATATATTAATGTATTGAGCGCCAGAGCTTATCAATAACTTTTACGATTAAAATGCGAAACGAGAAAATATAGTTATTACTTATATTATACCTACCATAATAATAAATACCTATATTATTATTATATTATTATTTATGTGTTCTATTTTGCTGCTAACATGGTAAACATCTCCCATTTTGTTATCAAACAATAGTGACAATGGTTTGCCCTAAACAACATTATGTTATAACCCAGCGAGAGTATACTATTGTTGCTCGCCTTCGTCAAAGTCGACAATGCCTACATTACAAAATCACATTATGACTATATTTCTCATAAATTAATAAAATCTAGTTTTCTCCTGCTTAATTAAATTTTAAATGTAAATATTATTTTATTTGTCATTTTATTACGTAGTAATCATTTGTGTTCGCACTCGTAATAACTCGGTCGACATTAACATTTGTATACGCGATGTTATTTCGAAACGGATTCAACAATTTTGTTATTAGACGTATTAATATAAGCCGGGTATGGCGTTTTTCATAATTTTCCATATTTACACGTATAATAACAATATACTCCTATTAGGTCGTCATTGTTGTTAAATGTAAATGAATAACGCTCAAACAAAGTACAGTAAAACAATTTTTGGCGAGTGTAGGCCGTAGAATAATCATAAATGTTCAATTGAAAACAGATTTTTTCTCTACACAATCGGTGCGTAACAAAATATAATAGTGACAGGGATCAGGCGAAACATGTTGTTGTACGTAGTGTAACGAGTCAACATCTGTTTTGAAACCATAAACCATTTACTGTACTTCAGGGAGAATAATTCTTTTTAACATTTATTTAATATATTATAACGGGTTCCATCGTTATCTTGGTGGAACAATCAATTTTATACGTCATAATGAAATTGTTCAACAAATTTAATGTTAGTGTTATGCCTAATATAAGAAATAAATCATTTTTTTATAGCTGTAACTCTAATACGCAATCACATTTGGTCTACAAGTCTACACTTATAATATGAAACATGTTAATTTCGTTAACTTTTTAATCGTAAAACATATTGGTTTAAAAATTTGTTACAATATTAAATGTTAAAAGCATATATAATTTATGAAAAAGAGTTTTGACATACTTTTTGGCTTTTCGACTATGCTCAGATTTTCCATTGAAAATAGTTGATTTATCTTTTAAAAAATTAAACTATAAATGTCTCTTTGCGACAAACACCATTCAAAGTTTTAAAATGAAATTGAATCATTTTTTTCTTAATTTATTCATTCATATATATTATGTGTAAACAATAGTTTAGTGTTTAATATTTGTAATGGCAAAATTGTTGTAATCCATCTCTCTATTGGATATCCATTCAGAGATTTTATAAGATACAAATGTACTGTCTATCAACTAAATCGTAGTAAGAAAAATATTTAACAGAACAATTATAAATCGTCCATGTAATCAAAATGATTAAACCCATTGGCTGTTGCATTAATATTGTCTCGTTTTCGTACCACTCTAGAGCTCAATTAGCTGTCATCCCATCAACCATGAACAACAAAACTGATATAAATTAATAGTCAATATACGATTCAAACAAACAACACTGCTATGAGTAAGAAAAAATTTCCCTTTTCCACCAATATCCGTTTCCTCCAAATGGTATTTTGACTGATACCTGTTTCTACCAAATCAATTTTTAATCACTTACAAGTAAATGAATTATTTTTTTATAAATATGAAAATATACTAAAAACATTAATGCACTTTATTATTAACTATTATATTATTATTATTATTATTATTATTATTATATTATTATTATTATATTATTATATTATTAGTATAAACATTTAACATTATAATATGTATACACTTTTGCCAAACAGCTATAGTTAATATACCGGCAACGAGTATTTGCTTTAGATTTATTCACCGACCCAATGAAAGTTGTTAAGTAATAGTATTTTTTTCCCATCACAACTCGCAATAATTTTAGCAATAGTAAAATATTTTATATCAACTGTATCTTAACATTTTAAATAAAGCACATGATACAATGAAACAGTTCAATAAAATATGATACTTTGAATTACGGAACGTTACCTACGCGCCTTAACTATCCACATGCTGAAATCTCGTATAGTCAGATAATTAATAAATTGCCATTGATTTATCTCGTCTTATCAATATAAAAATATATACCAGTGCATGAAGAAAACTCGTTTTTTGGTACTTTTAGGTTTATGTTTTCTAAATACATAATTATATTATATTATTCTATATAGTTATGATAATGCTTCATTTCTTCACAGTGACGTATTTTAAAAATTGTCGGGGGAGGGGAGGGTCCACAGTTTGTGTAACAGGTTCTCTGTGCAATAGTTTATACTTCAAAGATACAAGTACCTAATACCTATTGCCTTTATCGCATTTTACTATATATTTAACCGTGACTTGGAAACCATAGTCAGAATAACATTACATATAAATTAAATATTATACTTATTACTTAACTATGTTGCAGAAACATGTATCTGTTTCTTTTTATTTTTTTGCTCTAAAGGGGCTCAGTACCCCTGAATCCCTCCTCCCGTATCCCATAAATTCGTCGCTGTTTTTTCGGTACTGGTGAGGAGTTATTAAATTATTGTTATCATATTTTACTTTGATGTTATAACAAGTCAACAAAATTTAATTCATTGCATATTTCAATGTAAATCATATCAATATCTAATACATTTAATATTGTGCAAAATACGTTTAGCTAGTGAGTTGTGTAATAGAAAATGATTTTGGGGTAACGAGTATTGTCAAAATATAATTTGGTGGAAAAGGGAAAAGTATATTTTTGGTGGAAAAGTGTCCCGCCCAGAAATACGATTTATATTCATACGTCTGTTTTGTTTTTTTTTTTTGTACTACTACGCAGATAGGTTAAAATTTTTACAATACATTTACAACAATAGAAGTATTTATGAAAGCAGCGAAATCTTTTATTTACATTATTCTCTAAACATTTCCCGCACGTCTCTTACTGGACCGTCCGTAATGATCAAACAGTACATATTAAAACCCGTAATCACGTAATTTTTCGACCATTAAATACAATGGAAATTCCGAGGTTAATTAATATTTTATAATTTACACTAAAGCAAACTATCTAGTGTGACCTTTAGAGAAACTGCCATAATATACTTAACGATAAACGATTCAATACAAATGAACATGATATAGAAAAATGTATGTATGGTATAGTCTTCCTTCTTTTCTTTTTTCTAATTAATCATTATATCTTGTATCCGTATTATTTTTCTTACTATAAACCACATTGATTCGAATTTAAAAATAATTATATTTTTTCGAAGCACTTAAGTCTTATATTAATTAATCTTTATGAATTAAATTTCAATATTTTATACCAATTCTTAACATTTTTAAAGAATACATCATTATTACCATATATGGTTTTGTTCTTCCTTTAACCATATTTCGCTATTTTATTTTTTAATAGACGTCATTGGGTAAACTTATTTTTCTAGTTATATGATTAATGTAACTTTATACGTCCGATAATAATTAATTACGTATTTATACGATGTTTTAGTGCTGCTCAATTTTAAAAACAATACTTTTTTTTTATTATATTCGTGTTTAATATTGTTAAAAATGATTTAATGTATTATTATAATACTATTAATAGATATCATTATTATTTTACTATATAGCATTATAAACTCGAATTTAAGCATTTATTTGAAAACTATTAGAGTTTTATTTTATTTATTTATAAACTACTATTGTTTTATTTGATTATATCTTTATATATAATAAACTTTTTCTCTCATGTCCAAAATTTTAGTGTTTCGATATTATATTTTATGGCATATTTTGATTTAATAAATATATGTAAGTTAAAAATATTTATAGTTTTTTGTCATTATTTATTTTTTTTTATAACACGCAGTTATAATGTCCAGAACATTAAGAATACAAAAAGTGTCATATGTGTAAAAATATATTTGGATAACTCGTTGACTATAATGCATAGTTTAATGCGACTGTAGTCATATCTTATAAAATACATTTAATAATTAAATCTAACCGTATTAACACTATGTCTATTGTTAAGTTTATCAATTCGAATAAAAAAAATGTCAGAAATAATTTTATTGATAAGAACTTAACAATACGAGAAAACACTATTCTGCCTACGTAGGTGTAAATAATGTTACTTTTTTCACATTTATCATTGTTTCTAATATTTTACTGTTTTCCTTAGTAACAGCTCTAAACAATTTTTTTTTTTGAATTTTATGATGATAAAATATCAATCTAAGTAAAAGTCAATCAAAATATTTGTATTTTTAGTCCCTTTAATAAATAATTTATAATTACGATTATTTTGTATTGCAATAATGAGTACTAACACAGACAATTCCGTCTTAGAATCACAAATTCTTCGGTCAGATACAGATATACAGGTTAGGACGATGAACACTTACAATGATGAATACTTAAAATTCAAAATTTACAAAAATGTAAAATCACGGGCAGTAAGTATATAATAATTGCTTTAATTTGTTAACAAACAAAACACGGTAATTAAGTTATTTTAAATAAAATGATCTTATTTCTTGAACTAAAATAATTTCAAATCGGGTATTTTACTTGAATATTTTAATAATTAGATATTTTTTTCATATTTTTGTTTGAATTCTCTTAATTCATTTTTTAAGAATAATATAAAAAGCTAGAAAAAAATACCTTGATTACATCTTTGAACTTTATATATTTTATAGTATGGGACAGAAAATCCAAGTCACCTCAGTAAATATAATATCTTAATACAATTTATTTAATAAATTAATGAGATAAAACAAAAATTAGGTTATGATCGTAAATATACGAGTATAATTGATTTTACTAAAAAAGTTTCATTATTTTGAGATATGATAATATGATAAAAATATAATAATAGTAAATTTAATTATTGTTTTTTTAAGAATAATTTATATCTAAAGACACTTATCAATTACTATTATCTTGAGGAGCTTAGTATTTCTATCACGTACAATAAGTTCAAACTTATTTTCTGATTGCACAGTGATTGTTTTCTAAGGTACTTATTAACCTTTGATTTTCATAGTTACCAGAAAAAGAACTACGTGACAGGTTCAGTGGTAACATGGAATATTTGTTGTATTGCTTCTGTCTTACCGGAAGTCTCGCCAACCTAACCAGATTTTCATACTTAGCATATTCGTATAACGGATGTAATATATTTTTATACTAACGTACATTAATAATAATATAATCCCCATTTGAAAGGGATCAGACGAAATTATTTTATTTAGATAACTGAATTTAAAATAAATAAAATCATGCTTTTACAGTAGATTATATCTACCTTAGGTTAAGTGTATATATATTTTTCACTAGAGCTTTTGTTAGCACTATCAAAATTGAAGGTGAATATATTTCTCCCCTTCAATATTCTTTAATTCAGTACTAGTACATTATAATACAAAAAATTTTACAGTAGTGGTTTTGATAACATTGAACCAAGACCTCTCGTAAAAATCTAGGAAACGGATAATAGGTCGAATCAAATTAACTGACAAATTTTACGCAGAATCCACAGGACAAACAAATATATTAGCCAACATAACTGTAGGTCGAATGGAATAAAACAAACTTTTTTTTGACGGATTGTTGCTTAAACCTACTCAACAGTTCTTTATGATAAAAATGTAGAAAGTTTTACCAATAAAATTATGATTTATAAGTATAACCAATTTATCGAACGTTATATTGATACTGTATAGTACCTATACATAATGATTATTGATTATATCATACAATTTCTATTGGATACAGTCTAATATACCTATATATAAGACCATGTCATCAACAATAAAATAAATGTGATTTTAACAAATCTAATACATCATCTATCATGAAAATATTATTCATTCAAATTTCAGTTATGAAAAAATGTAGGCACCTACTATTCCGTCCTCCGAGTATTATTTTAGTTGTAAAGTGTCTGTTTGAGTGTGCTCGGTTGTACATGTTTGGCTGTTTATTTTATTTAAGTAAATTTTACGTTTAGTTTATTACAATGGAACTAAATTAACAAAACGAAGTTAACGCAATCAAAAATAAGTTTTTTTATTAATTGTTATGTTCCAAAATAAACAACGGCAAAATATGTTTTTACTAGGAATGCGAAAAACGTTCTCGCAAAAGAGAAAAACATTGTCCGATTATTTTAATGCACGAATTACTACAATGTGTATTGATGAAAAACATTTAGTCCAAGAAAAAGATCCTGTACATAATCACACACCAGAAACGAGCCGCTTAATTGTAGAAATAGTTTAAAGAAATATTATTGATAAATAAATGTCAGCCAATATTATTATTCTGCTTTTCAGTTTGTCAGCTCTTTTGTATTTCGACCAAAATTCTGTCAGCTTAATAGGTTTCGGCCTATTGTACCATGCCCTAAAAATCTACGTCTGGTCCCACTTTTCAGTAGTGCCGAACCCACCTAAATGGGTATTAAAACAACAATAACTTAAATATGGAATTGTACTAACTCTAGACATTTTTATCCCGGCATTCGACCAGTGGCGTAATTATGGAGGGGGTATATGGGGATATATCCATATATCCCCCCAGAGCCTTTTCTTAAGAAAAATATTAATTAATTAATTCTCGTAAGCTTTAAATGATTTTAAGATTTTAATTTTATTTTAAGAATTTATGGACATTATCATAGTTAAAAGATAAAACTAACAAAAACGTAAAATTAACGGCTATTGTTGATTTCTTATCATTTTTAATCGGCTAAATCACAGAATATTATATTAACTAATTTGAATTATCATATATCTTTATTGATAGAAATACGTAATACTATTTTAAATATGATTTATTTTTTGGTATAAAGTCAATTTTTGAACATTTTTACTAATCTTGAGCAACACCAACTAATGTCTATTATCAGTTATTTAATAAAAGCAATATAAGTTAAAATAATTATTATAATTATTGTCTTTAAATTGTAATTCTCTTAAATAATCGATACCTAATAGTACTAATAAAATATTTTATTAAATTTAAATTTAAAAGACAGATGCCTTCCTTTATTTTTTTTTTTTAAAAAAAAGTTAAAGAAACTGATCAAGTCGTTCAAGAAGACAGTCGTTCAAAAAATATCATTCAGACAAATACCAATCTAGCAAAGTGATAAGAAAGTTAAACTGTTAAAACTTTCATATATTTATGCATTACTAATTTCTATGTACTTATTATGGCATATCCATGTCAATTTATAAGTAGATAGTTAATAGTTAATAGTAAATAGTTAATATTGTGATCTATGAAACTTAATGACCAAAAGGGGATGTCGGGGGCATAGCCCTCCACTATAACGATAAAATATAAACTTATATCCCACCCCAAAACTAATTCCTAATTACGCCACTGCATTCGACAGTACATGGCTATATACAACGTATATTTAACAACAGTGCTTTTTTTAGAGTTCGGCGCCACTGCTCGCTCTTAATCCAGAATCACCCTATATTATTTTTCATACGCCGTACATTGGGATGAAACCCATTTTTAGCATACATTAGTTAATAACTTTAAAACTGTATTAGATAAGATTGTGCGATACCTAAGGTTTTAAAGGATGCTGAATCTAAATGTTGCATCAAATTTTAATTTGACCTCTAATTAGGTGGGTAGGTAACAAAGGGAGTACTATTTTTAAGGTGTAAATTATAAGGTTTAAAACACTTATAATTTACATTAATTTATGTTTTAAATATTACTAAAATCAATTTATGATACGTTTTTTAATTGGTAAATTATCTATTACCTACATACTGTCATTGAATTGCCTACATTCTTTGAAAATACACGACATTTAAAATATTTTTGTATTTGCGGATAGATAAAAAACAATCCATCGTGATGTCGGATCCGTCGAATATTACATTACAAGTTAATTTTCAGTTGCTGACACGTTATGGAATAACATCCATAACACTGTAGGTACCTACTCATAGACGTATACGCAGGGATACCGGATACGAGTATATCCGGGTATACTCAAAATACAAATAGAGGCCCACAATTTAGGTCTAAGAGTACGGAGCCTATATTTGAAATGATGTTTCTCAAATTAAATGTAATTTATTCTAAAATATTTTATAAAAAATAAATGTATTATTCGTATGGCAACAATAACACAGTAATATTTAAAATACAATAAATAAAATAAAATAAATTGTTTAAGTGATATTAATAATAAAATCTTGATCTAATCTTCGATCATTGTAGTGAACGCTAAGACCTTTTCCACACATCCACGGTTATTTCTGAAACCTGCTTGTTCTATTTGTATGTATTTATTTAGGGTTGGTTGTATATAGTTTAATATTAGTCTCTCAAATAACTTGTATAATACACTAAAGAGTTAAACAGGTCGATAACAAAAAGTAAATGATATTTTATAATAGAAAAAATTAAACCAAATTTTCATGCAAACACTTATGAAGGCAATATAACAGCTACATTTGTCTACAATAGTACAAATCATAAAAATTAAAGCTATCTGAGAAAAATATACGAGATTCAAGGAAAACATATTTATTGGGACTAACATATTACAGTATTAAATAAAAAATTGAAGTTATGTTTATTTAACTATTAATACATTATAATTAATTAAATATACCAATACGTTTATTAAAATAGAGCCCAAAAGTATTCAAAAGTATTATAGATCCTCTGAAAAACAGGTCTGCGTACGCTTATGATACCATAGCACTACTATGATAGTAGGGTAAAATAAACTTAACAACCTGTATAAATCGAAAAGGGCAATATCAAGTAGTAATACATATTACTACTTAGGCCTAAGCGTACGGTACGCATTTCGTCGATCTTTTGATAAAAGCATCTCAAATTAAAAAAGGCAGATTAAATCTAATTAATTATAAACGTGAGAACATTATCTTTAAATTTACATTGATCTGGTAAAATAAATTAAACTGAATTCACGGCTTATTGAAAATGTAATGTCTAAATGATCATACATTTTCATCATTTAATTTTTAACACAAAAAAAAAGAACATAAACATAATTTATAGACAAAATCATGTTCAAATTGAGTAAATATATTTAAAACTAAAACAATTAATTAATTTTAATTAAAGATTAAATTAAAATATAGTGACATTAAACTGAATGTAGTGAGATAATACCTTAAAATAAATATCAAAGTTGATAATTATTGGATTAAAATATTAAGTGAATTTAAATATTATGCAATCTAAGTCGTGTAATTCATGGATATATTACTCAAAAGTATTATAAAAACTATACATAAATACATCATAAATATAGAAGAAAAAAAAATTAATGATGATCATTGAATTAGGAAACACTTAAAAAATTGACTTTTTACAAGCTAGAAACTGGTTTCATCTCACTGTGCGTCGATCTGATCGTTTGATTACTACGTATTTTTGTAACATTATATTATTACCAGGTACATTTTTGGTGCAATTCTTAATACTAGTCGTGTTGATCGGAATCCCGTGGTGTTTTATGGAAACCACTGTGGGACAGTACTCGGGCAAAGGACCTACCATACTCGGCGACATGGTTCCCATCGGCAAAGGTGAACATCGTAACAGCTGCTTCGCATTGTATTGCTAGCGATTACGTGTAATATAACAACAATAATCGGTTTTTTCCTTTCCCCCCCCCCTTATTTTGTCCCATTTATCTAGGCGTAGCAGCGGCCATGGGTTACATTTGTCTTTTAAACATTGTTTGTTATAGCCCTATACAATCTAGATGTCTCTTGTACATTTTCACGGCTCTTTTAGAAGACAAAATACCATGGATGAATTGCTCTTTCTCCAACAACTCCCGGTGCATAGACGACTTCAAACATTTGACGAACACTGATAGTAAGTCCGTCGGCATTGAACTACGTGTTCCAGTGGAAACTTACTATTTGTAAGTCCAGCGCCTTAAAAATTGTTACTTTTATATCAATTTACTTTTATCCTTATTTGACTTCATCCTGCTAGCTGATGAATATGGTGCGAGTATTTTATCTCACACAGTTCAGTAGTGACATAACAGACAATAAAAGGTATTTCTAAAAATACTAAATAAAAAAGTTGACGGGTACGTTATACGTATAATACTCGTAATTCATCGAACATTTCCTCTAATGAATATGAATTATGTAACTACTTAATTATATAATTTTAATCATCTCTAAATCAGTAGTTCTAAACATAAAGAGTTGAATTATAATCATAAAGTTTTGACTAAATAAGTTTCAATAACTATTAAGTTTATACTATTATAAATTTATATTCATAACTAGCTGACCCGGCGACTTCGTACCACCTAACAGTCGATTTTTTAATTTAATTTTTTTTTTTTTATATACTTATTCTGCTATTTGCGACACCAGGTAAGCTAGTAAGATAAAAAAAAGAAAAAAGAAAGTTGGTAAGTCAACAATTACATTATGTCAAAAAATAAAAATTATAAAACACATAAAATTATTTTAATAGTCACTAAAAAATCACAATAAAAATTAAAATTTCAGATTTCTTATTATGATACCAACTTATTATATTTCATTTTATTTTTACTTATTCTAAATTAAGTTTTATTTTTATTGTAGTCATTTATGGTACACGATATTTTTTTGTTTGATTATCTGGCACGTAAACAAACAGATGGTTTTCCAACACGGGAACAGGCAACATACATGACATGTTTGGTCATGCGAGAAACATGGGTTTTCTAGATAAATACCACAAACATTAAGTCTTAATGACTGCCCCTGGGATTTGTTTATAGTCATAGTGAAAGCAAGCCGAACTGAAAATTGTAGTCGCTTAAACTCGAATGGTACGTCAGTCGGAATTCTTAAGATGCGGTGTATCAAAGCGTCTTCTCCTTTATAGGTAATTTCCTTTCAAAATGATTACTTCTATTACGTTATTCAGTAATTTTTTTATCGTTAAACGTATGCCGTTACCAAGTTATGGTTGGTTAATATTTCACAACATTATAAATACAGATCCAATCTTTAATTGAGGATTGTGAGGCGGCAATCTTAGCAAATCAATTGAGTTTAAAAATTTCGGTGGATAGTTCACGACATCATCTTCATTAATTGCCGTATCAACTGATTTATATGTCCTCATTTCACCAGGAATGTCATCTTAAATTTTAAAATTTAATTTATATAAATCAGTGTTTTTGGCAGATAGTATAGCTCATTCGCTCAACCAACCATGGCATAATTAATTTTGAGTAACATTTGGAAACACTTTTTGAACAAGTTCAGATTTTGATTGCGTTAACTGAAAAAACTCTCAAGAAAGGTGATGCAGTCAGTCAGCACATCTATAGGAAATTTCCCATTACCAATATCAATGAGTTGTTTAGAGAATATGTCTCCAGATTTATCATTTTACAACATGATACACATATTCTTTAATTAAGAATAGTTGAGATTTTACACAGACAATTTATTTTTGAGTAATGTTAAATAAGTGATTATATGCTTCCCTTATGACATAGATATCATAGATACGGTTTCAGTTAGGTTTTTTAAAAAAAAATTCCTGAGGTTTCAATTATAATCTTAAATTTTAAAATTATGAAATTGAGGTTGTGGTTACGGTTACGGTTATAACCGGTTGTAACCTGTTAACAAAAAAATTTAAAATTTTGAATAGTTTTGTGTATGTGTAATATTGTTATAACTTAACATTTATAAAAAAAGACACATCATTATAAAAAATGTATCTGGTAAAAAAAATATTTATTTACAATAAAAAAAGAACTCCTACTGTCTTCTCAAATATTTTCTGTTTTTGCTTTAAAATTGTTTTGAATTATTTTTGAGTTATATAGTTTAAATGTATTTAAGTTTTTTTACCTAATTTGTTATCTTTGTTACACTGAACAATAACATGATGCTAATATTTTCGAACAAAAATCTTCGATGGTTATCTGCGCGTGACAAATATATATAAAAAAAATGTCCTTAAAATAGAAAAAATTCTCTAAAAATGTCAAAAATATGCAAAATAAAAGTTTCATTTTTAAATTATCTGATGTATGAATCGAATTATGTACTTGGAAAGCATCGCCCTATAAAACTCACTAAAAAATGCATTTTGCATCAGTCCGTTCTCTAATCATTAGGTATAAAGTAGGTTATAACCTACTATATATTAAGTATTAAGTATAAATAATTATAATTCTTCATAGTTAATCCTGTGTCTGTTATAAATTGTGATATTATATAATATGGTGATATTTTATAAACGCGACCATATACGTATGACATAAACAGTGACCGTTATCACCCGCAGTCGCCAGCAGAACACTATAAATTAAATTACAGTAGGTTATATTATTGTAAATAATATAATAATAATATTTAATAATGAGGTATCCAATAATCGCCTATTGGCTATTAACCTACAACCGAATAACCAGAACCTAGTAGGTACTTTTACAGTACCCAGATCAACTCTTTTAACTCTCCTTTCGTAGTCACAAATGATTTACTATACCTACCATAGTAATTATGTCCTATAACCATTATTAATTAATATTTCTTATTCCACGAATGAATAGTGGACTCTGAAAGTCTGAACTGTGGTCGATTGTCGGCGTTCATGTCTATTTTAGTGTTTTATTATGATCATAATAATTTAATTATTATTCTATCGTGACACCACTCGCTCCATATACACACACACTGTGCTATTAATGAACTCGATTCCATTATGCCCATTTAAATCATTGGTATAAATATGACGGGGGAAAAAAAGACTATCTATTTTTAAAATATTTCCGACATCTTCTTTAGTCAATAATTTCGTTTAAATATTTTTGGATAATACCTGCTCGATAATTCACAGCTATATTATAGTATACAAACTATAATTAATTATTATTAAATTATAAATTATACGGGTGATACTTACCTTAAGCATAGTATAAAATATTCTAGGAAAAAATATAAATTAAATAATAAATAATATTGAAAACGTCAAACAAAATATGGTATAATTTCTTTGAAAAATTTACTTATAAATAAAAAGTTATAACAGAAAAAAACCTAAAAAAATTAAACTTAAAAAATTGGGTTCGGGTTTTGATCAGGTTATTTAAATATTTGAAAAAATGGTTATGGTTTAGGTTCCGCTTTACAATAACTACAAGATTCCCGGTTCTATAACCTGTTATTTTCGATCCGGTTGCAGTCCCTGGATTAAATACTTATATCGTCTGGAAATATATTAGCGTTTTATATTAAAAAGTTCACTGACCATGCTATTAAAATGTTTGTTATAAAAATAATATAAAGTATTGTATTGTAATAATAGTTTACTAAATTATTTTGAAAATGTTGATTCAAATAAAGGTAAAAGTTTTATTTATAAATTTTTAAGTAAATGTAATACGGATTATTATTTTTAATATTATTTATAATTTATAATATATGTTTAATATAAAACTTTATGATTAAGTTCAAACTTTACTTTAAAGTTCAAATTGACTTTTAAGTATTATTACGAATCTTTTGTATGGGAATATAGAAAAGTGTTGTTTTTAGACTTTTTCATGCAATTTTTTAAATTTTTCTCTCCGTAAGAACCATTCTCATACTTCAAGGAATATTATAAAAAAATAATTAGCGAAATCAGTTCAGCTGCTTTCGAGATTTGCGCTTAGCAATACATTCAACGATTCGTTATTATATTATAGATAGATGATCTAAACTTATGTGGGAATCTTAACAAAAATATTACTATTTTAGATAACAATATTACCAAAGTATGAACGTCACGCTCACGTACTACACATTTTATCATAGCTTATTTTTCTATACAATTAAAGTATTAAATTAAATTATTTATTATTAATTAATTATTATCAAAAACAATGTACCTTCTAATTCTTTACCTTAAGGTACTTTTTAACAAATATAATACTAATAAAACATGCTTACAAATATTAAAATATATTATTTCTCATTTTAAATAATCAATCGAGAACTTTATTTAAATATTTATTATATATATTTACATGAAAATTTGATGACCATAATAATATTTTTTTGTGATAATCAAATCCCTATACTGTTCAAAACATATATAATAATATAAAAAATACACAAATTTTAATTTTTTTTAAATAATTTCACTAATATTATTTTCAGGTTTCAAATTGTAAGTATGGACCAAAATGTTTTATACGACGGACTTGGTGAATTATATCTACCACTATTACTTTGTCTTATAATTTCATGGATCATCAACTTAACCTTGCTTATAACGTCAAATAATCTTAAAAAATACGTAAGCATCAACACATATTTTAATAATTTATTTTGTACATATTTTTACTACGTAAAATTTTAATACTAAAGTTTCTAAGTTTCTAGTAATTAAATAATTTATAAATGTAATTTGAATAAAAACAAAGACCTGGGACAAATTGCTAAATTTAAATATACTATTGATTATATGTAAATCGAAACTTTGAGAATACATATATTATTTGAAATAAAAAAATAATCATAATAATCAGTGATTCAAATGTTATTAAATAATTCCAATCCTATAATGCCTGACTAGCATTAAATACTTTAAATAAAGTAAAATCTACTTCCTAGAATTACAATTGCAAACCCTTAAAAAGTTAGGAATACCCACAATTGCCATATTCATATTTAATATGCAACTTAACTGAATCTCATAATTAATTTTTTTTATTTCCTACAGTAAATCAATGATCTTATTTTATGTCTTCCATTTGACCATTTAACTTAATCAAATCGGTGTGTTTTCTGAACTTGATATTCATCTTAAAATATAAAAATGATAAAACATAATACCATATGTACTATGTCAAATATCAAAAATTGTTATTTTCATGTAAGTCAAAGTTTGAAACTTAATTATTTTATGAATTTTTAAGGTTTGACGCACAGTTATTATAAAAACAAATTAATAATTCATGCCACATTATTTCTGTTTATTAAAAATATGTATAAAATAAGAAAAATTTTTTATTTTCAGATTGTTAAAAAAAAAAAAAAAATTGATAAGAACACTACTTAGAGTTATAAATTTTATCATTCTCAGATCACAAAATAACATTTAATTTATTATTATTTTTTTATTCAAACTATACAATTCCCGTACATTTTAAAACCATACATCTAAAAAACATCAAAAGTATATTTTGAACAAATTTATTTATTTTTAGGTGCAATTATTTGGTTCCATAGCACCATTCCCTGTTCTTTTCGGCATATTATTCGTCATAATGATGAACGAAGATGCTTGGGGTGGTTTCTATACATTAATAGACGTGAATACGATCAATCTTCTAGACCTCCAAGTACAACGCATGAATTAAGATTATGTTTACGCTTAACTTTTTTTTTCTTTCTTTTCGTAATTAAATTGACTATCTACTGTGCAGTTTATTCACTGCTACTGTTATTTTATTACATTTCACAGTCGTGGCGAAGAGCAGCGGAACAAGTATTATACTCACTGGACATTGGAACAGGCCATTTATTCATCTACGGACTAAAATGTGATTTTCGCAACAACATCTTAAAAGACATATTGGTAGTCACTATACTCAACACCATTTGCGCGGTGACTGCCACATTTATCGTCTTCGGCACAGCTAATATTATAGCTTGTAAATTTCATATCTCATTCTACTCGGTGTTTATATCCGGTAAGTCCTTAGGGCGTCGCATAATCGATATATATAATAAATATATATAAAATATATATTTTATATTATTTCTATTGAAAATTATAGGTCCTGGTATGTTTTTTATAGCTGTTTCTCATGCCGTCAAGGACCTACCATTTTCGGATTTTTTAACTATCTTGTCATTTTCCGTCTTGTTCGTAATATGTATTCTTACACAGGTTAGTACTTGCCAATATTTATATATTACATAAATATAAAATGTATATCAATTCAGTAATAACACCACGGGTAAGCCAAGGTAGGCTGTGGCTGTACAGATTCCATAAAGTATTTTTGTTTTGCGTATATTATATATTTATATTAGATAAACTATACATAGATTTAATTAAATAAGAGTGAGAGAGAGAGAGATAATGGGAGAGAGAAAGAGAGATAGTAATGGCTGGCTTTAATTGATTGATAACAATATTTTAATTTCCTAATCATTATTATTCACGATTAATACCATTTACAAACTAATGTATCCACTTTTAATCGTTGTCCCTTGTGGGGTCCAACGGGATAAAAGTTTTAATGCAGTCACAGGTATCAAAGTCTGATGTAGGTACATACCAAATATACTTTACCTAACACAAAAATATTACTACGTTATAATTAATCTTGTAATTTAAATAATAATAGGTATATCACTTATCTACATGTCCTCCATCCGTATGTTTACTGAAAAATTGTTGTTTTCAATAAAAATAAAAACCAAATAACCTTATAGACATTTGAAAATGTTTAAACTTAATTACATTTTGTTTCAATTTTTTCAATTGGAAAATTAAATTTTCTTGCAGCATTCCTTCTTGAAACCTGTGATATACTTGATAAAAACATACCTCAAGCAATATAATATCAAACCACCCTACTATTTACCTAATATGCTATGTATCACTATGCTTGTACTTTCATTAGTAACAGTAACAAAAGTAAGTACACAAGTAAGTGAAAATATTTTCACATATTATGCTTTATTTTAGATTCTGAACGGAGTGAAGAATGTATTGATTTTACAATGATGTGTTTTTTTTTTTTTGTGTCTGTCGACACGATTTGGGGCAGTAAAAATGCTTCAATTGCCTTATGTAGCAACTTTTCTGAAAGGAAAGTGAATCTATTTGGTACTTTGGGGGGTCAAAAGTAAACAATTTTCAATATTTTTTAAATGCGACGGGAAAAACCCTAAAAAATTTTGGGAAAAACGGGAGTTTTTACGCAAAACCAGTTTTCGACATAATCAAATTTTTTATTTTGTTATAACTCAAAAACTAATCGATGTAAATACTTGAAATTTTCACCAAATGTTTAGATTAGTGTTCTCTATACACCATTAAATTTAATTTGACTTTTATTGAGCTATTTATAGACAATTGAAATTTTAAATTTTTTTAAGTATTTTTTTTTTTTTTAAATAACGATACAATTTTTTTGGCTGCCCAGAAAATCTTGAAAATTTAATACAAGGTTTCTTATAAGTTGTTCCTTAACTGATAAAAAAAAAACTAAAATCATAAGTCACAATTTTTTTTTATAAGTACTCAAAGTTCCAATTTATACGAAATATGTAAAAATTGCGAAAATTTGCAAGTTATTTTGTAGATAAAAATTCATAAAGTTTTTTCTCTTCATACTTAAGGTTCAAAATGTTATCACTAGGTTATCTATAAGCTACTCTTCAAAATTCTTTAAAAAAATTTCTTCCGGACTTAGAGGAAAAAATTTTATGACTATTTGAAATTTAAATATTTACGAAATTGCATAAAATAGCAATTTATTCTCAAACGATTTTGAATATTTGTTATAATTCAAAAAGTATAAGTCGCAGATTTTTTAAATTTCTACCAGCTGTTAAGATTGGTATTTCCTTTATGTCATTTTTTTCAAAATATTATATTGATTTTTAAGCCACTTATAGGCATTTAAAATATTCGATTTTCTTACATTTGATAAAAAAAATTTGGCTCCTACAAAATACTTGAAAATTTAATAGAAGATTCTACATAAGTAGTTCTTAAAGTCATTCAAAAATTATTAAAATCCATAGGCACAATTTTTTTTTATAAGCGTTTAAACAGCGAATATTGACATAAAATTACATGTAAAATATAATATAATGTATAATATTCTAGACTGACAAAGATATCGGTTTTTTTTAAAATGCTCTAACTCAAAAACGAAAAACTGCAACAACTTGAAATTTTCACCAAATCTTTATATTGACGTTTTCTATACATGGTTAAGTTTTCAAAGTATTTTGACATATTTTCACTTATTTATAGACAATTTTTCTAAATTTTTGGTTTCAAAATAAAATATACTTATTACAATATTTATAAATAACAATGTTTATATTCTAGACTAACATATCATCTCCGTTCAGAATCGTTTTTCGTATACAATGATACCTATCATTGAATTCAAATTTAACAAATCCATTATAATGACCTATCTATGAAGAGTCGCACTCCACCCCCAACTGTACAGCAGAGCGAGGCCCATCCGGTTCTTTTTTATACTTATTCTCGTTGTATAATTGAAAATGAGCAGTTATTTCAAGTTAAAGAGTATTATCTCCATAATATTTGATAGATTTACTAATTTTCAACTAAAAATTAATAATCAAACTAACATCCTAGTGACCAGTGCTTATTGAAAACAGTATTAGATTAAGGAATATTGAAGGTAACTAGTAGGACAGTATACGCTGTAATCAACTCCTAAGTTAAATTGCATTAAAGTTTATATCAAAATAGTTATAGTTTATAGCTAACTTTTACCTGACGGATAAGTTAGTTAACAAATTAACATATTCAGTGTGAGATCAATGTACCCGAATACTTAGGACGTACGTCATCACAGCGGATGACGACGTATTTAGTATGGGAAAGCCTTTTCTGTTTCCATCTGGTTAATATCATTACGATATTAAATGAATCGATAAATTATCGTTTTTACAAGTAAACCAAATAGAAACAAAATCACATCTATATTACTTGCATTAGTCGATATTTATAAATTATGCAAAGACTTAAGAGTTTAATACATTATTTAAGTTATAAACTATACAACCTACCTCATGCATTTTAAATAGGGAGGAGAAATGCTTATATCGTTAATGGACGATATAGGATCTGCAATGGGAATACTGATGATTACCACTTTTGAAGCAATACTAATATTTGGTATTTATGGGATCAATGAATTTTGCGCTGATCTTGCGTTTATGACAGACAACTCTCCTCCGATCGCGCTGAAGTTACTATTCATCGGAGGTCCAGTATTTACAATCGTAAGAATGTATTCGAAAATTAATAGAAAAAGGTTTATTTTTACCCTTTCTAACTAGGTATAATTATTTTATAAAATGTTTTTCAACAATTATTGTGGTATATTTAATGTCATTTAATGTAAATTATTGCTACTAACTCTTAATATTTAAATGAGTTTTTTTTAATAAAATTAATTGTTTATGGTCCATGTTGTAGATTAATCATTTTTTAATTAAAATATAAATAACTTAAGATAAATGTAAGATATAAGTGTTCAAACTAATTTGTATGATATTTTAATTACAATTGAAATTTTATTGTTATTCTTATAAACGATTATAAACCTTGAAATTCGAATTGTTCATCCACTTCTTTTATATTATTTTACGTAAAATAAAAATATATATTTATTTTTAAATTATCTTATAGATACCTAAAAGATAATGTTTTCCATCACATTCTTACAACATTTTATTATTTTTAAATTTAAACGTTTTTATTTAAAATATATTTTAACTATTTTTTTATTGCATGATAAATAATTTTAAACTCGTTCAATTTTTAAATTGTATTATAAACTTATTTTTACAATCAGCTCCACAAATAACAAAATATATATTTCATCAACTTTTTTTTATAACTTAATATTTATACATCTAGATTATAATGTTTGGATCCAGTTTGAGTTGGATTTCACCGAATTTTCAAAATGTAACTTATCCTCCACTGATGTATTCTGTGGCATGGTCACTTGCAATGATAACACTATTAATTTTGATGACATTTGCTGTGCATACTATCATCGAGTTTATAAAAATAAAGGTAACAATGCAACAACTAATATTAAATAATT
Organism: Sipha maydis; assembly: GCA_034509805.1. NCBI lineage: Eukaryota > Metazoa > Arthropoda > Insecta > Hemiptera > Aphididae > Sipha > Sipha maydis. Next base: position 320,315 of record JASXSY010001052.1, read on the forward strand.
AAAATATAAATAGTATTTAGTTTAAAAAAATATACAAAATTAGTTGTAATTTAAAAGAAACAATGTATAAAATATGAATTCCTATATGAAAATGCATAGTATAATTTTTAAAACCTATGAAGTTGAGTTAAGTACTACACAATCACAAAAACAGATTTTAATTATAAAAAAAAAAAAGTTTTGAAAAGATGGCTATAATGAATCCACACTTTATTATCAAAATAAAACTGATTTTCCTAGTAACTTCACCAGTACTCTTAAAATACTTTAAATGTTTTGATTAAATAGATCACTTTTTTTTTTTTTTTTAGCTTTTAGTATCAACTATTACAGCTCAATATTTATATTATATACAATGTAATTAAATTAACAATAAGATATTATATCATAATATTGAGTATACAGAAAAGAAAAAAAAACAAAAATATAATAATAGTAATAAGGTTAATATAACGATAGGACGTACAGATTACATAAATATGTTGAATGCAATTATTGGTAATTGGTTTGATAACTTATGGGAAATGCGTTGTGAGCTTGTTAGTTAGGACGGTGAGAAGAGAAAGTAGAGGGCTTAATAAGATTTTTATTTCTGTCAGAAATGTAGATATAGTATCAGAAACAGTGTGTGCTGGTTGCTCTGAAGTTATATTGGCAAAAGTTAGACCCACTTTTGTGTTTTTGCCATGATGACGAGTACGAGTTTCTTACTTTTGAGGTTCTGGCATTTTTAATTCTTTTTTCTTTGATAGGATTAATTTCTTGCAAATCGAGCATCCTTTGTATGAGGCTGTGTGATCACTAGAACACAGAACACATTTGGCCGGGAATGACCGGTTTTTGGTGCAGTCCGCTGTAAGATGATCGTCACCACATTTGACGCATCTAGGTGAGTGACGCCAGTAATAGCGGGTATGACCATAAGCTTGACATTTAAAACACTGAGGTGGGTCATTAATTTTAGCGTGTGGTTTTTTGATGACTACAATGGAATGGAGCAATGTTGATATGTTGATGATATTGTGGTTATTATTCTTAAGTGCCAATTCGACGTGGAAAAGAGGTAATGGACGTTGGTTCTTTTTTATATTAACCACACGTACAACAGAGTGCCCATGCTCCGTCAGGGCATCTGAAATATTGGATAAAATAGTGGTATGATGAATATTGCGAATTACTACCTTAAAATGGTGCATGTAATGGAGACGGAAGGTATGAAATTCAGCGCTAGTGCTTATTAAATACTTCGAAATGGTGGCAAAGACAAGATGACTGTTGGCCCGAATTATTAAATAAGATGGTGTGGACTTACATGAAAATTCATTAATACCCGTGAGGTGTATTAATTTTTTATGAAATTCAGAAAAGTTTTTATGTTTTTTACGTAAATCGCTGGCATATGAATGGACTTCGGTGCATTTTTACTGGGTGAAAATTGCTCACACTCTGTGGCATTGGAGTTATACGTAAATACGTCTGATACCAGCTCATCATCGGCCGTTGACAAAACAGCGAATCGATTTGGCGAGGTGAAAGATTTGGTTTTTTTTCTCATACTTGGGAGAACTGGAGTGCGAAGAAAAGTGTCGTTTACAATTCGTTACCGGTGGTGATTGAAGCGATGCCATATTAATATATGTGAATCGGTTCGCAACGTTACATACCCATTAAATATGTGTTGCGTAATAACGATCGAACTACGATCATTAGACGTTGCCAATGCGGACTGAATAGATCACATTTACATATAATTCACAGAAATTTAATTAAATTTATAATAAATAATAAATGAAGTGCATAACTTGATATTCTAAGATTAATTAATATAATTTTATTTTAAAATAATTACATCGTTTCATGGATTTTCGTTAAGATACCAATAAATATTCATTTATTTTTTAATTAAAACTGCCTTATTTTTAAAACATTCTTAGCTAAAAGTATTTTAACTCGCATAAAAAATTAAACAAATATAAAATAATAGTGTACAATATTAATCCAAACTATTTGTGTAACACATTTATTTATATGATTCTCCAATAATTATAAGTTAAGCTTGAAAAATTCAATATCATATGTTAATAGTTCACATTGATTATACATAAGTCTCTAGAATTAATGAGTAGCAAAATTACGTCCAAGAAAAGCCAATCCACTAATATTATGGTTGTGTGATATCGATCCAGCATTTCTACGGATCGTTCGAACCGACAGAACAATGGGTACCCGATCTCGTTCATTCGTTAAACTACCAACAGCTGGAATCTATGGTGACAGTAAGAGAAGAAGTGGAGCACGATACTGGAAATCCACTAATATTTGGAATTGGCAAACCCAAATTACGTATTAAAGTAGACAACGCCACACAGACAAATAGACAACACAAAACCAACGATGCACATCAGAGTAAGTACTTTACATTTTTTCTTTACATCCAAAACGGCAGAAAATAATTAATATTTTATTGTTTTATAATAATATCGAAATATAATTTATTCAAACAATATTTTTTGGCCAATAATACTACTGCCACGATTATAAAAATATCTAGTTTTTGATTCTTTAATATTGAATTAATAAGAACAAATTTATAAATTTAATATTTGGATGAAAATATATTTAAAGTATTAAAAATATTTATACCACTAATATTAATTTACCACAAAATATGTGTAAATACTTATTAATATGTCAATAAAAATCCAAAATTTCAATTCTCTTATTCATCTTATGTTGTCTGTTTAAAACAACGTAATAATTTAAATATATGTTCTTGTCTAATGCCTTTCAATTAATCATAAAAGTATTATTTTACCTTTAGAGATTTGATGCAATAATATTATTAATATTATAAATTATATCAATAACATCAAGGCTTTTTAATTCTACATATTATTACCTACCTAATGGCTAATAAACAAATTAATACAGATAAAATGCTTTGTAATTATCATAAAATATAATTTGCTTAAAAATAGTTTATTATTTCCAGTCGTAGATAAACCATCAACCCAACGTCAAAAACATTTTTACTTGGAAGTATTCAATAGCTCGAGTAAAGATCATCAACTAGAAAGGAAACACAATGAAAATGAAGTGATCGCATGGAATCACACATTGTACATAGAATACTTTCTTAACCATGGCGTTTTGGAAAAATACGTTCAAACGGACTAAGTGGCGATTGAACAATCCAAAAAATATACTCAATGTTTGTACTTAGTATACAGTATTTATGTTGTTAAATTACAAATAAAATAACTTTAATTCTGATATTGTTTAGTATATTGTTCATAATATTTACCAAGTAGTGTGTAATATAAATAATTGGGAGTAGCCAAATTGGTTCCCATTTGGCCGAATTGGTTTTCGTTTGAAAAAGATATTTTATTAGGTATAACCGAATTGGTTCCCGTTTGTGTACAGGTAAAATAGTGAAGTAAAATATTATGGCAAAATCCAGCGGACCAGTACATAGAGGGAAAAATCAATTTTAAAAGCTATATGTATGACATATAGACAATTATCAAATCGATAAGATAACCAAATCCAATTCGGCATGTGGGTTTGGAACTCGGGAACCAATTCGGTACCAACCAAATAATTAATAGTCCAGAAACAAAAACGAAACTAAACATATCAAGCTTTGTAAACATGTATTTTATAAAAAAAGAGGAAGTTTCATTATAACTGTCCCTTCTTAAACATTTACCTGGTGTCGCGTAAGTTAATCGCAGTAATTTGAGCGTCTTAGAATAGTCGCGGTAAATTGATCGTTTAGGTAATATCAACGCGCGTCATTTGATCGCGTGACGATGGTTGATAAATAAATTATCGTAGTTTTTATAAATTAAATTATAAATAAAACCCGTATAATTGTATTATATTGACCCCTGTATGGCTGTATCATACAGCATGTATGTATACTGCGGCAAAATTACTAATCTCTTAGTAATTTGTTTTATATACCTACTAGCATATACTGTACATACTTATCGATATTATATCAATATAATCGATACAATTTTACACATCAACTTTTAGAAAATTTTCCAATTTTGGCGCAATTTATCAAAGACGACCAAATGACACACGCCAATTTTACACTGTGACTATTTTGCCGCGACCCAATTTCCGCGCCGAAATTACCTACCGCACTAAAATTACTGCGCTTAAATTACATGGAACCGTAAATAATCAATACAATAATTAGATATTAAAAACCTATTTTCGAGTTTTCTAAACGTTAAGTTTTTCTTACTAACCTAACGTCTTAGTATTTCTGATATTATTGATAACTCATCAATATTATCAGTACCATACACATATTTTTAAGCAACGTTCACGCTCGTTTTTATGGAGTGTTGGTACTGTCTATAGAATTTATAATAAAATAAATTAAAAACACAGAATACTGGCACTCTTCATAATTTTATTTTCAGGGGTCCTAAGTACCAATTTATAATGTTTATATAGTTTTAATAAATCACCATTCGTCAACTAGTTAAATTCCAATAATATGTTAAAACAAATAAATAAAAAAAAACAACGAAATAATGTACACGTTATTATACTTTGATCAATTTGATTAGCAGAGCTGAGATTTTATAGCAATAAAAAGTACTGAAATATGCGTTATAATATGCCCTAAAGACATTATAAATATCAAAAAAAAATTCTCAATGTTGATTCATCTAGAATTAGATTTTTAGTATACTTTTCTAAAAATAATCGAACCTGTTCATTGGATAACTTGTTTATTGGTATATTTGCAAAAATAAGAGTCTAGCAAATATCGATTTAAAACCTAATTTTTGTTAACCATTTTTTGTAAGAAGCTGCTGTTTTTTTTTCAATTTTACTTTGCTCTCGTTACGACTTTGATTTACTTATCCAGTTTTTATGTGTAACGTACCGTAAAATTTCTTGTCACTTTTAACTCACACAATTTACAAAACACAACACTCACGTCGATCACAAAGTATTACAATCTCAAATAGTGTTATGTTTTATCTTTCGGCATTTTACGTTAAATAGGGTCGAGTAACAAACGATTATAATTTATAAATGTAAACAAACGATATGTACTCGTAGAACTGACACTGAAATACGTACCCGTTGACAGTATTTTCTACAATCTAAACAATAATAAAATAAATATAAATAAAACAGATGAGAATTTATAAATGAATAATATTCCGTAAAGTCGAGCTACCTAAAAATAAATTATAATATCCCTAATATCATATTAATTTCGGTGATATTGAATTGAGTCCATGCTACTTTTATGTGTTTGAATTGAGTCCAGGGTATTATCTTAATATCTTTGAATTGAGTCCGTATAGATAAAATGTCATAACTACTTGTTAAGCCGGTGACCTTGAACCTTGCACATCATATTATACCGGATACGTAACGATAACGGATATTCATCAACGGTGGTATAAAGTTACTCGTTCAAAATCAATCAGTCGTGCCGAATACTTCGTGAACACACAATTAGTTAATACTTACACAATAATTATCAAATTATAACGAGTGAAAAATGGAGTGTATGTTAAGTGAAAAACAAAAAACATTAAAAATTGTTAAAGGTTTTAAGTTTCGATTCCATAAAATGTTGCAAGGCAAGGTTCAACGGTGGACATGTTGTAAAAACTCGTGTAAGTGTTTTTTTAAATTAACCTCTGATAATGTTATGTCAGAAATCTTCAATGAACACAAACATGATAAGTGTGACGAAAACGTACTTACTAGACAGAAAATCAGCAACGCTGTTAAAAGGAAAGCTGTGGATGATATTTCTGTCCGGCCATCGAAGATTTTACATAATGAGTTTAAAAATGGTGACATTTCAACTCTCACGACAAACGACGTTATTTTAATCAAACGAAACATTCACCATGCTCGTTCGCTGCTTCATCCAAAATTACCTAAAAGTACCCATGAGACTCAAAATGCATTAAAATCAATGAATATTATAACAAATAATGACGAGAACTTTATGTTTTTGAATGATTTCGAAAATTCGATAATAGGATTTTCAACAAAAATTAATTTAGATGTTTTGTGTGATGTAAAAAATATATATATTGACGGGACGTTTAAGAGCTGTCCTAAATACTTTACCCAAATTTTTACGATTCATGGTTACTATAAAGATTCATATGTTCCTCTTGTGTTTTTGTTGTTGCCCACGAAAGAGTCGAATATTTATGTAAAAGCATTTCAACATATTATTAACTATTGTACATCGCTAAGTTTAACATTTAGCCCTTCAGAAATTTATGTAGATTTCGAAATTGGAATCCATAATGCAATTAAAGAAGTTTGGACCGATGTTAGAATTAAAGGGTGTCGATTCCATTTGGGTCAAAGTTGGTGGCGTACAATTCAGAAGTTAGGTCTGTCTAAAGAATACAAGTCTGATTCTGAGAAAAGTAGATATCTCAAGTATTTTTTTGGATTGCCATTTTTAAATGAAAATGACGTAGTACAATGTTTCACGGAAGATTTGATGGCAATAAAACCATGTGATGACGAAAAAATTGATGGTTTTACAGATTACATTTTAAATAACTACGTTGACAATGATGTTGCACAGTTTCCCCCCAAAGTTTGGAGTGATTTTTCAGCAACCACTAATCGGACCACTAACAGTTGTGAAAGTTTTCATGCAAAATTAAATGCCTTTTTTCATTCGGGACATCCAAATATTTTTATTCTTGTGGACACTCTTCTGGGAATACAGTCCGATACATATATAAAACTAAGAAGCAAAGCAAAAAGACCATGTAAAAAAACATTAGAAAAAGAAAATTTTTTACGAGAGCAGACAAACAAATACATAAATATGCAAATTGACAGATTTGACTTTTTAAAATCTATATCATTTAAATTTTTACCAGCAACTATTTAATTATAAACATTATTACATTACACATAAATATTATTATTTTTAATTGACTCATTATACCTACTTATTATTATTTATTAAGACTACTCAGCCAACCTCCACGTGGTGTCTCCTGGGTAACGCTAATAGGCTGAAGGGACTCAACTCGAACAACCTAAAAATATTGGTCGGACTTAACTCCGATAACCCAAAAGTATTTGCGGGACTCAAAAAATAGTACTAAAAATCAAAAAACTTTAAATATGCAATAAATAGCAATAAAAAATTTCATACTTGAAGTTCCGTATGCATAAAACAAATGTATAGCTTACTCTGTTATTTTTATCAGTATCCTATAATAATTGGCAAATGTAATAAAATCCGAGCCTTGGTGATTCCTAATCCTGGTGATTAGGAACTGCCAAATAAAATATGAAGATGGAATAAACTTTTTAAAAATTTAATTACGTTTTCGAATTGAAATATTTATTTAAGAGGCGCTATCTGGCTTATGCGTGCAACACTGTACCAGTGCAACTCTCTCTTGCTCACATTTCCTGTCTCTCTTCCTCTTACTCTTTACTCACCCATTTAATAACATACACATTTGCTCTCTCTCAAACGCTCGTTCTCACTCTCTTTTTCTCTCTCTCACTCCCTTTTTATAATAACAAAAATGTGATAATGAAATAAAAATCTTTAATGTGATAACGACTAAAACATGCATTTTTAATCTACTCCAGATTCCGACTGCCGAATTATATGTTATTCTAACTAATTATTAATTACCTGTTTTGTAATAACCATGGCGTTATTCATTAAACATTTAAGGCTCGGCCTAGCTGTCAAACACGGGTAAGTGTTACCTTATTGTTCGGTGTATTCGATTGTCACTGTTTTATGTTTGTCATCCAAAACGACTCGGATTATTTATATGGAACTTAGATAATAAAAATAAAAGCTCATTATTGCAAAGATGAAGATACATTTCACCATCGGGTTTGTTCATCACAATTGTCAAGACTGCTACTCGTATGGGTACCCTTATACGGCCTACGTAATGCAGTTAAATTGAGTTATCATAATATACTGTTTTAAAGCTTAATTCTGTTGATTATTTTTCAAAATTACTATTTATTACTTAAATTCAACTATTTCAATAGTATTGCACTAATTTGTTAAGTCAAGTCATCAATATTCTATCGCCCTCCTATCTGCTTTGTTTTCGAGTTAGCGATTTGTACTAGGTAGCACTAAACATTTAAAACAGACAGTACTTAAATTCAGCTCATTCATATTTCCAATGAATATACACCTCATAAATTAACCATAAGTTATTAATATGTAGGATGTTTTATATCATTTTTTTTTCTTCGAATAGATAGAGTTATTAATAATTGTTTTTCTTTGATAGAAGTATTCTTGGGATTAAAAACTAGATTTATCACTCATGCTAAATCTCTGTTATTTATAAGAGTTTGACTTAAAGAATTTATGGTCAACTTTTTAAAAAACTGAAACCATACTTCTTAGAATTTTTATTCAAATTATATACTTTTATGCCCATAATTTTAATTAATTAACTTTTTAATGCATGAATAAATTAATTAAATATTTATTTATAAATTTGAATATTGTTTAATTTAGTTAAATAAAAAGCATGAAACTATAAGTTGAAAATACATTTTGAATTTTTTATTTGAAGCACAAATTTTAAACTGAACTATAATATTTTTTAAAGATTTCATCCATTACCACAATTGACTGCTGCTAAATATAGTGTATATCCTCCTCATTATGTGGAACCTGTCTATAAGAAACAAGATATAAATAAATTACAAGAATCTGGAGAAATTGATAGTTATAAATTGATTCCATTTAAAGCTGCTAGAAGTAATGAAACATGCTCTGTATTTCATGATCCTTTAGTTTCGTAAGTATATATTAATTATTATAATTAATTAAACAAACTATATCCTAATTATCTTAATATTTTCATCAAAATACTTAATTTGTTTAAACAAAGTAAAATTAACATCAAAGAAAATGTTAGAGATTTTTTAATCAGATTTTTAAAGTTTATTTATTTGTATTGGTGTCAACCGTAAAAATGTATTAACACAAAATTATTTGTATTGATAAACATTTATATTTTTATGTATTTCACAGAAAATTCATAAATTATATGCTCAAAAAAGGACAAAAGAAATTAGCACGTCAAGTTTTGGAAAAAGTATGTCATCAATATTTATAAAACTTAAACATATTTTAATCAGAAATATGTATAATTTGTCATTATTAAATTAATAATGACCATAATTATAATTTTTAAACTATTAAACAACAAAACTTTATTTTTATTTCAAGACATTTGAAAAAATTAAGAAAATACAGCTATCAAAGTATAACAGGGAAACAGATCCAGAGAAGAAAGCTTCTATAATTATAGATCCTGTCATTATATTAAAACAAGCAGTATCTAATTGCAAACCACTCTTAAAATTGACTGCAGTAAAACGAGGAGGCTCCTATTATCAGGTTAAATTTATGATGAGTCATTTATATAAATGTTAAATAAATAAAAATGAATAATGTATAAATTGAATTTTACATAAATATTCTAGTTCAAAGATATTCGTTAATTTATATAATTTTTTCTTCTTTTGGATTTTTTTTTTTTTATAAATTTACGTGATCAATATTGATTGTCCATTGATCATAGTAAATAATTGTATTTAGGCTTAAAAAGTTGTTATAAAAAAATTCTTTACAATTTAAGTAACAAGTAGACTATATTATTCACTAATGTAAAATAACTGCCATATAAATATTATGATTGTTTAACCAATTATAATAATCTAACTGAAAATTATGCATCCCTAAGTTTTTTTTATTAAGTATTATTAAATATGTAAAATACCTTTATTTTTAATAAAATATAATAATTTTATGAAACTTAAATATTACTTAATATTTCATTTAAGGTTCCAGTACCAATTACAGATAAAGAATCAACCTTTTATGCAATGAGATGGTTTGTACATTGTGGCCGAGAAAAGGATAAAGCAGTTAGTTTTGCTGATTTTATGGCTACTGAATTAATTAATGCATCAAATAATGATGTAAGTTAACAATCCTTGATTGACCTTAACATAAAAAATATTTTCAAAGAATAAATTTTTTCAATTATTATTTAATAACTCATGTATTTTCTTAATTAATAATTATTAATTATAGGGACGTGTTTTCAAAAAGAAACTGGATCTACATAAACTTTGTGAAGCAAATAGAGCATATGCACACTACCGGTGGAGTTAAATATTTAATACTTATTATAAAATTTAAGTATAAAATATGTAATAAACTTGTTTTTAGTTATGTCATATTTGTAGTTCAATCATTTAAATTGTACATTATAGTGATTATTTGAAAATATCAAATTTTCATTTCTCTGCATCAGTATAAAAATAAACTATTCTTACAATTTATTTTTACTAAATATTACCTCTAATTATTCCTCTATTACAATTTTTGATTCTAACTAATTATTTTGAAATAACTGTTTGATGTTAAAAGATGAGTATTATTCCATTTTATAATTGGTTATAAGAAATTCTTCTACAACTACAGTTTAAATATTAGTGTTTTAGTTAATTTATACAATTCATTTTTTGTCTATATACCAATCATTATACAATAATATGAGAGAAACCATATTTTAAACTAATATTAATTACATTTATAATAATTTTAACTAACTCAAAAAGTTAAATTTTTAATAATAAAATTCCTGAACATTTTTCCGAATCTATTGGTGTATTTTTACAAAAGTAAACCCTTCCAAATATAGTATAATTTAATATAATCAAAATATTTGGACATAATACTTAAGTCATTTTTAATGATCAGAAAAAAATTTGTGATAATTTTCGATAGAAACATGGATATATTTTCATTAGCAGTAATACTTCATATCCTAATTGTAAAAAGTAATTATTATTACATATTTGTTTATATATTTATATGTATGTACTTATTAGTTATTATTATATTATATTAAAAGAATACATATCATTATATAATATTTAATATGTAGGTGGTAACTGGTAAAAAACCACAATTAAAATATTAACTGTTTATTTTTATGTCAAAATATAAAATTAAAATAAATAAATATAAATGACTAACCCCAAATAGTTGGGAGAAATGCGAGACAGAAGGTTTTTATGACAAAGTACAAAAAAAACCAATCAAAACCATAGACTATATGTACTACATTATTGTAACTTATGATTATAATTAATATAATTATATCAATATATATTTTTTAAGAACTGCATATATTTTTTGAAAACCTGCACAGTAATTATATATTTATATGCAAGGGCTTATTTTAGAGGGGGGAAGAAACAGCAATCGCCCACTCCTAGATTTAACAACTTAAGACTAGTGTGCGGTATTGTATTGGTATGCATCACATAAATATGTAATTTCAACATTATACACAGGTTTGCAAAACGAAATAGGAATAAGGTATTAATATTGTAAATTTAAAATCATAAAATATTTAAATATATGCAATAACTTCCGAACCCTAGTATCGCCATTTAACAATAGCCTCCAAATTAATTATTTTGATACAGTAATCCATCATTGTTTAACCTCTTTTCTATGATTCCATCTCACGGTTTTTTTTTTCAATTGGTGTTCCTTAACTTTTAATCAGATGCATTATCAAGTTCTTCATATAACTGATAATTAAGATTGTTGTGACACGATAAGCGTTCCAAATTAAAACATAAATATCGCACAAATCATTGTTCATGGAATATCTTAATTTATTATTATTTACAAATGTACAAAAATGAAATACAACAACACATTACTCATATTCAAAAATATTTCAATTAATATTTGAAGTCACAAAATAATATCTAACATTTTATAAGTCTGTAGGTACCTATTTTTATTTTAATTTTTAAATATTTTTTCTCTTCCATCTCAAGTAATATCATTAAAATATTTACAAAACTGTACGAAAATTGATATACTTACAAATAAATTGTAAAATTGAATGCCTGCTTAATATTGAATTACAATTCCTAAAATGGTATTCATTATAAATAAAGACCGGATTTATATTCTCTTAAAATGCCCAAAATATGATACTAATATTCTCTAAAAAACCTTCATATATTCTCATTATATTCTCTCAAAAATGTATAAAATATGCAAAAATATGCTAAAATATTCAATCAATATCATTATATGCTTTAATATGCATTTTTAAATTTTTTTTTCAACATTATTTTAATAGTGAGGTATTAATTAGGTATTTAAAGTTGCGTATTATACCTAATGGAATACCATTGCACTTTAGTAAGAGTGGAAAATAGGAATATAATATAAATATAACAGAATAATAGTAAAAATCAGTAAGAAAACAACTGCTAGCATTGTAGGTTAGCCACCATGTTTAGGGAACGGCATAGAAACTTAATATGATAAAGCACCATAACCACAGAATAGACTAAATTTAGTCTATTCTGTGCTATAACACTGATAATACCAAAGAACTACTGTGTGTAATATTTTTATCAAATTGATAAAAAAAAAGAAAATTATAAATGTTCAAAAAAAATTTTCTGGGTACTGAAATTAAAAATAAATAGATATTTATTCTCACAATTTACGAAATATTCCAAAATATGCTAAATGGGTTAAATATTCTCTAACCCATGAAATATTCTTAAATATGCAAAAAAAACTTTT